>OZ020286.1:6399717-6957292 GCA_963971205.1 Aethes cnicana
TCGTTGTTGAAAAAATGTGACCCAGCTTTAGTGTCACGATATAAGTTTAACTTTGGATTGGACACCAATGAAGTGGGGAAACATGACATGTATCTACGTTAGGCCGGGTCCATACAAAGTATTATTTATGTCTATGTTCGTAATTCTGCTTTGTTCTGCTTATTCTTTCAATTAAAACTCGTGCCCACTCGTATTTGTGTACACACTCGAGCCCGCTCACCCTGTCACGCATAAACACATACACATAAAATAGATTCCTATGCATACATACACTAATTCTTTCTGTCTCTCTCTCTCTCTCTCTTTCTCACACACGACACATACATACTCACGTATTTAAACTAACTTGTACAGCATGACACAACATAGAAGGCGCGTGGCGAAGCACTTAAGCCGTTAAGGCAAAGGCTTTTTTGCTTAATCTACGCGCCTTCTAAGTTGTGTAAACCTGTACCGTATTGTCTATGTAATAATAATTGATTCAGTAAGTAAGTTTACATTCATACATTAAATTCTTCATCATCATCATCATCATTTCAGCCGATAGACGTCCACTGCTGGACATAGGCCTCCCCCAAGGCGCGCCACTCAGACCGGTCCTGTGCCACTCGCATCCACCGCATTCCCGCGACCTTTACAAGGTCGTCACTCCATCTTGTTGGAGGCCTACCGACAGCTCGTCTACCGGTTCGCGGACGCCATTCCAGGACTTTCTTGCCCCATCAGTCCTGCGAGCATGTGAGCATTAAATTCTTGGCGTTATAATATTGTAAGTAATTTACTGAATACCTATTCTTATATCTACGTTAGATTACTTATATCTACATTAGAGCAAATTTTCTTCTCATAATTTCATAATAAATACAAGTTGCGCTGTATCATCGTAGGATTTTTTTGAATAAATTTGTTATAAATTAATATACTTAACTTTATCATAACATAACATAGTCGATTTATATTATAGTTTAACGTTTAGTTCGTGTTTGTCACTCCCGTGGATCCTCTGAAAATCAGCGTCGGAACGTCTTTGCGTTTGCCGACAAATGCTGAGAGGATTCCCTTCTCAAATATTTTTTGCATGCTTATACATTTTAATTATTTATATTACATTAAGTCATTCATGTAAACTAGTCTTAAGTTGCATGTGAAAATATTTGAAATAAATATCTCTCTCTCTCCCTCTCTCTCTCTCTGTCTCTCTCTCTCTCTCTCTCTCTCTCACAAACAGACGGTTAGAAAGATACAGAAAAAATACCCTTTTATTACTACTACTACTACTACTACTACTACAGCCTATTTACGGCCCACTGCTGGGCACAGGCCTCCTCTCATCACGAGAGGGTTTGGGCTATAGTCCCCACGCGGGCGGGTTCTTTTATTACTAGTAAAAGAAGATTAGTAGGTAGTAAGTACCTATACAAAATACAGCGTGTTTTTGATAATATATTCATTTACTTCGGTATAGTGCATGGTACATTAACAGAAACAATACCATGAATGAATTAGGCAATATTGAAAAAAAAAGCCTTATAAACAAAATAAATATATAGTATTGACAATTTTTGAATGCAAAAGGTGATTTAGAGATTAGAGATAACGAAAACAATGACAACTGGGACGAATTCTTTAACTATTTGAATTTACACATGAGGTTTTCGGTGAAGGAAAACATCGTGAGGATACCTGCACGCATCTGAAAAACAATTCAAGGATGTGTGTGAAGTCTCCAATCCGCACTGGGCCCGCTTGAGGACTATGGCTTATTTTGATCTAAGAATTCAAAAATTACTAGATACTCTAATGGCTGTGTTGTCTTCTCCTTGACCTCAAAAAGAAATTAGAACGAAATTCAGTTCTTGATTGCACTCAGCTGTCAACTAAACGGTTTCCTTTATTCGTTGCCAATTATTATAGAGCTTCTCAAATATTCTTTAAGACTTTGCTCTTGGAGATGTATGTTTTAATGTCAGATTTTTGCAATCAACCTTGCTCCACGTTGATTGAGTATTTTCCACTTCAGAATTGATAAAAGTCTCTTCACATCCAATTTCATTTGAACAAGCCTATATATTATCATCATCATATCAGCCGATGACGTCCACTGCTAGACATAAGCACACGGCGGACACGGCCTATAAAAACTCGATCTCAACACAATTCGAATAAAGTGTCAATGTTTGCGTGTGATTACGTCTAGATGTGCGTGCGAGGATGTAAATGTGTGTATAGCACGACCCAACGTAGAAGGCGCGCGGTGAAGCACTTAAGCCGTTGACGCAGAGTCTATTATTGCTAAATCCACGCGCCTTCTAAGTTGTGTAAACCTGTACCTACGCGGCTCAACGACTCACTCCACCATCTCCGGACGAAACAAATGACGGTGGCAAGTTGGGCGCGAGTTGCGCGCGGGCTAATTCAGGCGGGTGATTCCGTGGTCAATATGTAGGTACGTAGTAGAGATCTTCTACTATCTAAAGTCCCGCTCCTTCACCTTTCAAAACGCTTCAATTTTGTTTTTATTACTACCAACACTCTCAACGCATAGTTGATGGCTGTCTCAGCACGCACACATGTGTTGAGAGTGTTGGTGGTGCTTTTGAAATGTAAAGGAAGGAATGTATAGTAGAAGATCTCTACTATTACTACTACTACAGCCTATTTTCTGTGTTCCACTGCTGGGCAAAGGCCTCCTCTCATCACGAGAGGGTTTGGGCTATAGTCCCCACGCGGGCCCAGTGCGGATTGGGGACTTCACTCACATCTTTGAATTACTTCGCTGATGCGTACAGGTTTCCTCACGATATTTTGCTTCACCGTACGTAGTACTATGATTGTTAAAGCTAAGGAATGTTGCATGTTGTTGGAAAATAAACGAATTTGTATTTGTATTTTGTATTTGTACTATTAAAATTAAATATTCTGTGACATAGGCCTCCCCCTAATGCTCGCCACTCCCACCGGTCCAGCGCCGCTCGCAAACATATAGGTAGGTACGTCACGCAGAAGCCAAACGTAAACCAAAGTCTCGGACATCATTCAGGTCTTACTAAGTAATGAAAGGAAGATAATTTTTCTGGCTGTATTCAATCAAATCTTACATCTGTTCCAGCTCTGTCGACGGGTTTCGTAACTACATTACCTACGTTACATAGACCGTTCAAAAATTTTCATCAATGATTTTTTTTTCCATCTAAAGCTGGTACATTCGAATTGGTTCAATGTTAACCTAGTTCAGTTATGATTATGGAATCCATAAGTAAATGAGGCAACTCTTTCTCCTCTACGAGGCGACCCTTACTCGATCTTGTCCCATCTTTTTTAAATGGGTAACTATACAAAATAAATTTAAGGTAGGTACCTACAGGTAAGTTATAGGAATCCAATCAGTTTCGTAGAGTGTAGGCGTCTTCATGGCGTGCTCCAAACTCTTAGTCGTCTCTCTTATCATCGCGCGTTTCGTAGACTAAATAGTTCTCAAAGATAGAAGCCAGAATCTACTAGCTACTGTGAAATTCGTCCCGAGCTGCGTTAGTGATTCATAACAGTTGAAATAATTAAGTGTGAGTCCAAAGCCAGTCTATCCTTGTTAAATCTTGAATTTTAGAAAGAAAACGACCTGAAGCGTAATGCCGTCTTCAGCAGCCCGCGGCGAAGTTGCGTAAGTACACAATATAGAGTGCATACAATACAATATACTTTATTGAAAACCACACAATCAAGGAACAGTAGGCATAATGTAATAATACAAAAAGGTATGGCTTACAGCAGGCGGTCTTAGCGATCTCTACCAGACAACCTTTGGATAGTGGAGATGAAGAAAAACAAACTAGATTGGTTGGTTGCATAGTTTATAGTTTAATTTTCGCCTACTCCAAATACTTGTAGGTAAGGCGAAATATTGTCTTGTGAACATATAATCATTTTTCACGCTAGATTAAACCCATATTATGAAGTTCTGATCTACGATCTTACCTGAGTGACGACGTGGTCGAAGGTGAAAGGTACATGCTTACCTAGATAGTACCTATTCACACTCGACTTGAAAAGATCCAAGTTATACCGCTTGGGAAAGAGTTCAGCCGGCACAGAATTCCACTCCTTAGCTGTACGCATGATGAAACTGGAAGCGAAGCGCTTCGTGCGAACTGGAGGAATATCGACAACATAAGGATGGCATCCAAAACCACGCTAGGTCCAGTAGTGGTGAAATGGGGATGGTGAATTAAGTTATTTAAAATCCTTTTAAATTATGTAAATATTATTATTCCGAGTGATCTACCTTTGCTGCAAAAGTATGAACCCAATCTCATTCAACTTACTGAACGTTTCAACGACGACAAGAACTTATTTAGTTTTTATTAAGTTAAATATACTAACGTTTCCATGCCTATATATTTATGAGATTGCATTATATGTCAGATCAAATATCAATCGATTCCCATACTTTAGAAGTCTGCGGCATCAAAACAAAATAAATGTAAGACCAGACAAGACAGCCTTACTTGCAAAGAGTATTTTTGGAATGGCGCCAAAGATATACAATAAATTGCCTGAACACATTTTAGCGAAAGACAATTACATGCATTTTAAGAGATCACTGTACAATTTCCTATCTCAGAAAGCCTATTATTCCCTGCAAGAGTTTTTAACTGACAATTTTTAGTATGTATTGCATGCATAATAAATATTTCTTGAATATTTGTATGCCTGACGGCAAAACATAGTGATACCTTCATAGTATTGTGAACACCTTAATACCTATGTTTATGCAAATAAATGTACTTTGACTTTGAAAATCGTTGAAGTTAATTAAACAACTGACTTGGGCGCAAACATTCGTAATTATCAATATCCCCTGTGGGATTAGATCACACGACCTTCAGTACTTTGATCATACGGAATACGAAAGTGAGGTTAAGTTAATTACGTTAAGACAATGTTTTGCAAACTGAAGGACACGAATGAAAAAAAAATACGACAGTAGATAGCTGGCTAAGTAGCCTGCATATAAATTTAAATTTCATCTAGTACGCAGGGTGTACATAGCCTATATAAGCACGATTTTGAACACAATTCGAATGAAGTTTCAATGTTTGCGTGCGAGGACGTCTGTGTGCATGTGAGGACGTCTGTACACTTGTAAATGTGTGTGTACTACTACGCGGGCCAATGATCCACTCTCCTTCTCCGGATGAAACAATTGACGGCGGACGAGTTGGGTGCCAGTTACGCGCCGGTTGTTTAATTTTGAAGTAATGTTCTTTATTTAAATACACGTCATAACAAAAAAAAAACTGATAGGTACCTTATGACATTTATCAACGATAATATAGCTATAACGAACTAAATCCTAGGCCATGATGGTCGCTGAAATATGTAAATGTAAGTACCTTAAGCTTCAGCCTCAACAAGTGACGTTGAATTGGAAATAACTCCCTACCCGGGTGGGCCTAATGCGTTTTGCTGACATTTACGGCCTAGCCACTATATTCCACTCACACTCGACTCTTGACTTCTGTATAATCACTTCATGCAAGAGCGATATCTTCTGTTCAACCGAATTCCTGAATGTAGCAAAACTGAAAACTTTTAGTGCATTGGTTGCCAAACTAACACGCAGGCACACACGCCATACAAATGGAACTGCACACTAAATAAGTGTGTACAAATTCGTGCGGGTGTGTGCTTGAATGTGCCTTGAGTTGGCTCGGAACAAGCACGTGTGTGCTAACTCTTTCTCCTATTTCAATATAATACTAAGTATTAAACTACTGATTCTAAAAGCCGTAGAACTTGCTGTTCTAATTTTGCATAGCCTTTATCATATTGAAATTTTTGCTTACGTCTTTCATCCACCCTAAAAAATAAGTAAGTAAGTAGTTAAGTTACATTTTACACTACTATAGTTACACTTTATTCGAAGGAAATATAAAAAATCTGCGATTCGCGTTTTTTTTTTCAAGCATCTAATTACTGCACAATATGGACCATTATGAAATACTAGCTTTTCCCCGCAACTTAGTATGCGCAGAAATATTAAAAAGTAAAATCCCGATTTTTCCCGTTCACGTGGGAATTTTGCAAAATCCTTTCTTAGCGGATACCTACGTCATAACATCTACCTGCATGCCAAATTTCAGCCCGATCCGTCCAGTGGTTTGGGCTGTGCGTTGATAGATCACTATGTCAGTCAGTCTGTCAGTCACCTTTGAGTTTTATATATTTAGATGTGTTACGCGTTGCGAGTGACGATTGAGTGCACGTTCCCTGCGCACGTTCGTCGCGGGCGGTGTGAGGTAACCTGGCGTTGGTGCGGGGGGTCATCATCATCATCATCATCATTTCAGCCGAAAGACGTCCACTGCTGGACATAGGCCTCCCCCAAGGCTCGCCACTCAGACCGGTCCTGTGCTACTTGCTTCCACCGGTTTCCCGCGACCTTCACGAGGTCGTCGCTCCATCTTGTTGGAGGCCTACCGACAGCTCGTCTCCCGGTTCGCGGGCGCCACTCGAGAAGTTTCCGGCCCCATCGGCCATCAGTCCTGCGAGCAATGTGCCCCGCCCACTGCCACTTAAGGCTCGCAATTCTTCGGGCTATGTCGGTGACCCCAGTTCTACTGCGGATATCCTCATTTCTGATTCTATCACGCAGAGAAACCCCGAGCATAGCCCTCTCCATTGCCCTCTGAGTGACTTTGAGCCTTCTTATGAGGCCCATCGTAAGCGCCCACGTCTCGGAACCATAAGTCATCACTGGCAACACACACTGGTCGAAGACTTTCGACTTGAGACACTACGGTAATTTGGACGAAAAGACACTGCGAAGCTTCCCGAACGCTGCCCAGCCGAGTCGGATTCGACGATTGGCCTCTTTCTCGAAGTTGGACCTACCTAACTGGACTGTTTGTCCCAGGTATACATAATGGTCAACAACTTCGAGCGCAGAGCCTCCGATTATTACGGGAGTTGGCACAACATGGACATTAGACATAATTTTCGTCTTGTCCATGTTCATTTTAAGACCAACTCGATCGGAAACTCTGCTGAGGTCAGCGAGCATAATACTGAGGTCCTCCATGGTCTCAGCCATGACTACAATATCGTCGGCAAATCGAAGGTGAGAGATGTACTCGCCATTAACATTGATGCCTCGACCTTTCCAGTCCAGCACCTTGAAAGCATCCTCCAATGCAGCGGTGAACAGCTTCGGAGAGATCACATCTCCTTGTCTGACTCCCCGCTGCAGTGGAATAGGCTTCGTGGTCTGGTCCTGTAGTCGGACGGACATGGTGGCATTTTCGTACAAACACTTCAACACTTCGATGTACCGGTAGTCAACTTGGCACCTCTGGAGAGACTGCAGCACAGCCCAAGTCTCGATCGAATCGAAGGCTTTCTCGTAGTCCACAAATGCAAGGCAAAGGGGGAGGTTATACTCTTCGGTCTTCTGTACAACCTGCCGCAACGCATGTATGTGGTCTACGGTACTATAGCCCTTTCGGAAACCGGCTTGTTCGGGAGGCTGGAATTCGTCAAACCTGCGCGCGAGACGGTTCGTAATGACTCTCGAAAACAGCTTGTAAACATGGCTCAGAAGTGAGATGGGTCTATAATTCTTCAACAAGGTGTTATCACCTTAACGGGCGGTGCGGGGGGTACGTGTAGCTAAGTACTGGTACCTACATCAAACATCCATATCCATACTAATATTATAAATGCGAAAGTAACTCTGTCTGTCTGTTAACTCTTCACGCTTCAACCGCTGCACCGATTGAGATTAAATTTGGCATGGGGATAGTTGGGGTCCCGGGAAAGGACATAGGCTACATTTTATCCTGGAAAAATAAATAGTTCCCGCGGGAACGCGACAACCGAATTCCACGCGGGCGAAGTCGCGGGCAGAAGCTAGTAAATATATAATTGTGAAATTTAATTCCTGTTTTTATTTAAATTCTTTCATTATTTATGTTTGGCTAAAAGGTTGTTATTTGTCGAGGGAAAAACCGTCAGTGAAACATGGAAATCCAATTTGAATGGAGTTTTTAGTCGTGGGAGCCCAGTAAAGTAAGATGTCGAGACTGGAATGTATACACTCAGGTTTTTGTGCGAGCATGAAAAATATCAATATACCTAACAGTAGGTAATAGTTCATTAAAACGCAGAGGCATTGAATTTTAATCTCTTATGATTTCTTATGTACTTACAGTTCACCTACAGGAATTCACTTAACATCAGATGGCCATCTTGCACGTAGGCCAACCAAGTTCAGAAAAATACACTCGTATCTCTGAATTAACATGCAATGCCCACCTACACGACGCGATTTGATATATTTTTAGCTGCACACTTGCACAGGCCACGATAACAACAAAGCAACCCGCCAAGTTCCAATTAAGTAAGCTTCTTTTTAATTATGGTAACAAACAACTCTATTGCGATGGATGCTGAGTTGTGACCGTGACGTCTCAGTCTATAAAGCCCGTCACAAACGGAGCGATAATATATATTAATATACCAAAATATGCGAAAGTACATGTCTGTGCCCCTAGTGAAAAAGGGTATAAGTCTGATTTTGGCCAAATTGAGTTATATACACCAAAAAATTTGAAAAAAATATCCGCATCGGTTGGTGTAAACGGATCTAAGTTATCTTGTAAATTAACAAAGTTATGGTCGTGTTAAAGGGTATAAATGACACAAATGACCATGACGCGGAGGGTATATATTGACATATATTCTTATCAACATTGAAAGCATATTATTATTTCGTGCAAAATGATATGAGTAAAGTTACATCTTACGATTTCGTATGTTCGTTGTGTTGAATGATATGACTACACTCATCTGTTTTAGGAATGCTTAGTGCTTAAGGATCGATGTCTACTTATATCGGTTTACACTAATAATGTGACATTACTAAGAGAACAAATCAACTTAAACCCGTATTCACGCCATTATTTTGATAGTTGCTAGCACAAGTCGACATATACCGCCATAGGTTACAAAAAAATACGTGTAAAACGATACAAGCGTAAAAGTGATGCCCCCGCGCACGCCCGCGGAGAGAGGAGACTTGCTTCCACCGGTTTCCCGCGACCTTCACGAGGTCGTCGCTCCATCTTGTTGGAGGCCTACCGACAGCTCGTCTCCCGGTTCGCGGGCGCCACTCGAGAACTTTCCGGCCCCATCGGCCATCAGTCCTGCGAGCAATGTGCCCCGCCCACTGCCACTTAAGGCTCGCAATTCTTCGGGCTATGTCGGTGACCCTAGTTCTACTGCGGATATCCTCATTTCTGATTCTATCACGCAGAGAAACCCCGAGCATAGCCCTCTCCATTGCCCTCTGAGTGATTTTGAGCCTTCTTATGAGGCCCATCGTAAGCGCCCACGTCTCGGAACCATAAGTCATCACTGGCAACACACACTGGTCGAAGACTTTCGACTTGAGACACTGCGGTAATTTGGACGAAAAGACACTGCGAAGCTTCCCGAACGCTGCCCAGCCGAGTCGGATTCGACGATTGACCTCTTTCTCGAAGTTGGACCTACCTAACTGGACTGTTTGTCCCAGGTATACATAGTGGTCAACAAGTTCGAGCGCAGAGCCTCCGATTATTACGGGAGTTGGTACAACATGGACATTAGACATGATTTTCGTCTTGTCCATGTTCATTTTAAGACCAACTCGATCGGAAACTCTGCTGAGGTCAGCGAGCATAGTACTGAGGTCTTCCATGGTCTCAGCCATGACTACAATATCGTCGGCAAACCGAAGGTGAGAGATGTACTCGCCATTAACATTGATGCCTCGACCTTTCCAGTCCAGCACCTTAAAAGCATCTTCCAATGCAGCGGTGAACAGCTTCGGAGAGATCACGTCTCCTTGTCTGACTCCCCGCTGCAGTGGAATAGGCTTCGTGGGCTGGTCCTGTAGTCGGACGGACATGGTGGCGTTTTCGTACAAACACTTCAACACTTCGATGTACCGGTAGTCAACTTGGCACCTCTGGAGAGACTGCAGCACAGCCCAAGTCTCGATCGAATCGAAGGCTTTCTCGTAGTCCACAAATGCAAGGCAAAGGGGGAGGTTATACTCTTCAGTCTTCTGTATAACCTGCCGCAACGCATGTATGTGGTCTACGGTACTATAGCCCTTTCGGAAACCGGCTTGTTCGGGAGGCTGGAATTCGTCAAACCTGCGCGCGAGACGGTTCGTAATGACTCTCGAAAACAGCTTGTAGACATGAATCAAACCCGTGTTGAGCGTTGGAAATTACGTCATGTTTTGCTAAAAAATGATTAATCCTCGTGACAATTAGTTTTTCGACTATCTTATTTACTACAGATAATATAGCTATCGGCCTATAGTTAGAATATTCCAGATGGCTACCTTGCTTATAGATTGGACGAATAATCGCTTTCTTCAAGTTATCCGGGTACTTTCCCGTTTGCACAGACATATTGACGAATTTAGCCAAAACTGGACTAATATCTTTTTTAACAACCTTAAGGTCACGTACTCTAATCCCGTCTATACCCGGCGACTTACGACAGTGAAGGTGATCTATAATTTGTTCTACCTCATAAGGTGAAACCCTTTGGAAATAGAAAGATGCATCGCATATATTCGCATAAACCGTACGGTCCAAAAAAGTTAATTTGCAATGATGTTTTATTTTGTCTATCTCCTGAGTAAAGGTATGACTAAAATTAGTACATATGTTACACACTTTCTCCACTTTTCCTAAATATCTCATAATGACTTCATCTAAACTATTCTGCTTGTTACCTATCCAACCATTTAGCACTGCCCATATTTTCCTACAGTCCCCATTACACTCTGCTATTTCTTTTTTTCTAGACTTATTTTTTTCTATATTTATTAATTTATTGGTCTTATTTCTATGTCGTGTGTAACATTACCGGTTTCCAGTATATTTATATTTATGTCCCCTGCTATGACAAGGTCTTCCCTCAACGAGATCTTGTTTATTTGCGCTTCTAACTCTTGTATGAAATGTAGTTTATTTTTTCCCGGCGATCTATATAATCCTATGACATGCAGGTTATTATTTTGCGTTTTTATGTTACAATGCAGCATTTCTACTGCATATGTCTTTATGCTCTTGACATCTACAGACCATTTAGATTTTATGTACATAAGCAGACCTCCACCACGCTGTGCTTCTCTGGTGTATGCAAAATGTTGATAGGTAACCATTTCTGTGATCCTAGTGAAAAACGATATATTTCGAAAATTGCTACTTTACAGGAGAGCGAAAAAACAAAACGAGATTGTTTTACACCGCACTGTGCCATAAAAAAAGGCCTTCTGCTGAGTTTGTTGCGGCGTTTCTTCTCAAGCAATGGGTCTAGGAAGCGCTGGTAAATTCATTTCTGTTAAATTCATTTAAAAGTGACGTGTAAAAGTGCCCAGATGTGGCCTATTTGCTGAATAAATATTTTTATTTTCATTTTCATTTTCGTGCCTTTTCTTCATTTCAAGCTATGAAATCGATACAACTCAAAAGCACTATTAATATAACTCTTTTTATATCGAAACTGACTTTGCTGATATGATGAATAAACAGGTACAAGTCGATATTTTTGTACTTAAATACAAAATGTGTATGTTATGTGATAGTTATGAACTAGACAACTAAATTTTTATTAGGAAGTTTAGTAAAAAAACCAAAACAAAAAGAGTTATTTTAAAAATGACGCAATGAATATCCTTATTCACTTATATAAAAAATACGTGAAAAGAGGTACTACTTTAGTTATATCTCAGAAAAGCTTAAGTTCAAATGGATACAAGTCAATTATTTTATTATTCGTTAATTTTACACAAAATCTAAAAATACAACATAAAATATAGCATTTTTTAGACATAAACTGCATTTTAAGTTATGTATCATTCTTGACCATTATGGCACAGTGCGGTGTAAAATAATCTCGTTTTGTTTTTTCGCTCTCCTGTAAAGTAGCAATTTTCGAAATATATCGTTTTTCACTAGGGGCACAGATGTATATAAAGTATATGTAATATTACAGTATAGCTAAGCACCACACACGGCGAAAGATGCCATAATTTTTTTGCCTCATGGCCGCTGAGTCTTTCAATAAAAATAATAAATAATAAATAATATCTGTATTTTCAATTTTTCATTTTAGCTGCAACTCCTTAACTTAAAAATCTTTTTAAATTTAAGATTATAGTTAAGTACTTAACCAATGTAAATCAAAGTTTTTCACTGAAATAAACAGATATATATTTTTTTTTAATATATGGGTGCACTAAAAATGAAAACTGCAAAGCTAAAAATATGAGTTTAATTAAGAAATTTTATCTAACGATTGAAAAATCAGCCCTTAGAGTAGAAATAACGTTGGGTACAGTTAGCAAAATATGCATATGTTAGAAACGATTTTTACCATCGTTTTTATGCAGTCGTGTATACAGAGTTTGACGCTTTGACGAAGGAAACATTGCCCTTGACTGTTCAGATAATTAAAAGATAATAAAGAAAACTTCTCACAACATTCTGCGAAAACAATTATCTCAGTCCCAGTTGTCCGTAATTCGGCTTGTGTTTGGTGCCAAGTTTTATAAGACGTAATTCTGTTAAAGGTATATCTAATTCTAGTTATTTTATTAGTTAATCTGTGACTGAAACCAATGCTCGTGAGGACGAAATCAGCATCCGCGTACAGAACACCTTGCGGGGCAGCGCAGCTCTTCACAAGGCGTTAGTGCCCAGGCTACTCAGTAAGCGTACGAAAATATGAATCTATAACGCGATTTTTCGGCCCATTCTAACGTATGGCTGCGAGGCTTGGACACTGTAACACTAAAATAAGAACACAGCGAAAATTCCTCCGTAAGATCTGGGTCCAACCAAAAGGGATGACGGCAGTTGGCGAATTCGGAAGAACGTCGAAATTGGAAGACCTAGTAGGCCAACCCAACATACATAGTAGGGGAAATCAAAGCTCACCGGCTTCGTAGGCTCGGCCACGTCGAGAGAATGGGAGAGGATGGGGCAGTGAAAAGAGCGTATACATATAGGTCATCCGACTGGACGTCAAACAGTGGGACGACCTAGATATCGCTGGAGGGACGTCGTCGAAGCGGGCCTGCAGAGCTTCCAAGTCAGCAACTGGCAGGAGGTGGCGCAGGACAGAGCACAGTGGCGGAAGCTCATTTCGGAGGCCAAGATCCATTTTGGGACGCTGAAATAGCCTAGTTAGTTAGTTATATCTAAAAGTACCTACCTAATCTATATAAATATCAAGTTACTATTTATTTATTAGTTTAAAAATGTATATTGAATTAAGTAATAACAATAAGTCGCCCCTAATTTGTATCCATTGTATATTTCTTTGTTTATTTTGAAGGTCAGGTCACGTAGGAGTGTTTGCACTGTTGCGCTTCGATAATAGACCGGAAGAAGAAAAAATGTTCTGCAAAGTAAAAAATAATACCTACTCCTTTGCGGCAGTATAGTAGCCATTTGGAACCATCGGAAAAGTATGACATGGTGATTTTCGTGAATGGCTACTCGACTATGTTTAGCTGTGCAAAAATTTGCCTGCGGCTCTATTCGAAGTGTTACATAGGGAAAAGAAGATTCCCTATCGCTGCGCTCTCGTGTCACGGCGCTCAAGTTGAACTTTAAATCTAGTTGCTTAAAGTTTGGCTACAAAGAGGAGCACTAAGAGAGGACTTCCCAAAATTCCTACGGGACCGAGAAAAACGGGGGTTTAAATGTTAATGTTTATGCGCATACGAAGTCGCGTTCAAAAGCCAAGCAGGATATAAAATGCTACAAGTGGGTCGCACGTATTCGTGACTCCACATGAGCAACACTAGCACACTCCGTCGGTGGTAATTGGAAATACAATACCTGCCAGAGTTGTTGTAGCGACTTCTAAAATAATATTGTAAAAAATTGAACAGCTCTGAAAACTGATGAAATCTGAAAAGATTTATCTCGGAAACTAATTTTAAATTTAGTCTTCTTTAAAAACGCCCAGGAGGTAGGTATCACTAAAACAGACAGAAACAAAAGTCCTTTAGGGTCAAAATTGCGAAAATCTGAAAAGCAGCTCAAAATTTGCGAGTTTTTCAATGTTGCGTCACGTGTCCGCAAACCTCAGATTCGAATTCAGTATCCAAAAATACATACAGAATGAAAGAAATCAGAACTACCCCAAAACTTCCCCACTAGGGCCCCTTTAGAGTACATATTGACTGAATTACCTACTTCAGATATATTAACAAGTATATCCGATAATTCTCATAAAATCATTACAAACTTTATTATTAATTCAAAACAATATCCTCAACTTTATGGGAACACGCTCGTGCCAGATTCACGGTACAATCATTACCAAATCTAATTTATATACCTGAATTAACCATAAAATACCCAAACTTTATGATCAAGGTGAAAGCAATATACACGTAGCACAAGAATTCATGAGAATTCTGGTTTACAGCTGAAAAAATAGTGGAACGTAATTTTGAAGCAAGTGTTCTCGGCAAGTTTAGGGTTTGTGGGGAAATTCGGCGTAGATATTCATCGTCGACCAGTTTCACGCCTAGCGACACAGCGGTCGGACGCGTCTAGTTGTGCGTCTCACGGCTACGTAAACAAGTGAACGCTGCTGTGAAGTGAACTCTCTCCACATTTACATTTCACTGAATTTGTGACTTCAAAGTGATGTCACTACAGTTTCGTGGTTCTACAAAAAAGTTTCATCAATAAAAAAACGCGAAACAGGTAAGTTTTGTATTTGTAATGAAAGAGTTGAATCATTTATAATTAAAAGTATAATGAATAATTTATTGTCTGAATGTGAGTAGTATAAAAAGGTCGTACACATGACTTTGTCCTTCACAATCAGCCGATGTCCGGCATACAATATTAAACTTAACCTAGAAGATTCTATTTAACATGCAAAATTTTCCAAGTCAGATTTTTTACATTTGAATGTCACGCTTATCCATATTATGAAATAATATTACAAAACTAATTTAAGAATTCTTTTACATTATAAAACATATTATTTAAACACCAATCAAACAATTATTATTTTTTAATTTCGACAGTTGTAGCACCTTGATTTCATCTGGTAAATTATTGAAAATGTTAACAGACATGTACAGAATGCTTTTTAGGGTTCCGAAGTCCACAAGGAACCCTTATAGTTTCGCCATGTCCGTCCGTCCGTCCGTCCGTCCGTCCGTCCGTCCGTCTGTCCGCACCATTGCTCGGAGATGCTTAGTTCTAGAAATCTGTAATTTGGCATGAATATGCATATTAGTTACGCAGACAAAGTGGTACAATAAAATGTTGAAATATATTTTTTTATAGGGTACCTCCCCTACTCGTAAAGTGGGGATGTCATTTTTTTTCTTGCGTACCCCATAGTGCGGCATATCGTTGAATAGGTCTTAAAAAAATACTGTGGGTTTGTTAAAACCATTTTTTGATTTAGTGATGCGTTTGTGAAATATTAAGCTTTAAAGTGCTATTTTTTGTTAGGGTCACGTGTCCCCCCCCCCCCTGCCAGCTAAATGGTGGTATTTGGAAGGCTGAAAAAAATCACGGTTGTGGCATATATAACGTAGTTGAAAGGAAAACTATCACAGCTAAGTAGGCTGTACAAACTTTCGAGTAATAGTCGACCAACTTATGATGATGATTTTTCTCGAGCGGCAGGGGCGTCGGGCGGGCACGTCATTCATACCACAGGCTAGCTAGATGCTAATAAGTCTTAGAAAGGTACTGTGGGCATCGTCAACTTCGGAACCCTATACTTTGCGCGTGGCCCGACATGCACTTGGCCGGTTTTTTTCAATACGCTGTGTTACATTTTGGATAGCATAAATTAAATCCACAATACTTGGATGCAGCTCTAGGATTTGATGCCTGCACTGTAAATTTAGTTATATTTGTTTTGACAAAAAGCGACATTTTATATATGTACAGACTTGGTAGTGGCAATATCTTCAGTCTTTTAAACAGAGGCCTACACGAGTCCGTTATTTGAGCTCCACATATTGCTCTGATATACTTTTTCTGAATCTTAAAAGCACGATCTGCAAAGGTAGAATTACCCCATAGTATAATTCCATAACGAAGATTTGACATTATATATCATTTTGAGACTGTCGACATCTATGGAATTTATATTTATTTGACAATGGAGGCCATCTCCATATTTTTTTTTCTGGACCCTTGGAGACTATACATCTCTAAGATCTTAGATTTAAGTTTAAGTTAGGGACTATATACATCCCTTCAATGTAATTTTAGTACGTACCTATATGTATATTTTATACATGTAACGTAAATTTTGTAAATTTTGAAAAAAGGCCTTCTGCTTGAGTTTGTTGCGGCGCTTCTTCTCAAGCAATGGGTCTAGGAAGCGCTGGTAAATTCTTTTTCTGACGTGTAAAAGTGCCGCTATGTGGCCAATTTGCTGAATAAATGATTGAATTGAATTGAACATGGAAAGCTAAAAGAGCGGATTTTTCAGAAGCAATTTTTGCTAACCTTCGTAAAGCATAAACAAACCGGTTCAATTTAGTTACAATGTGATTTATATGCACTTCCCAGTTGCAATAACAGTCTAGCATGATACCAAGGAAACGTATGCTTTTTACACTTTCAATATATTCATTTTCATATTGAATCTTGACATTCTTTGAATTACCTTGCGGTGCATGAAATTCTATAAATTTAGTTTTCCCCAGGTTTGCTTTTAACTTATTTACCTTTAGCCATTTAATAACATTACTAAATATTGAATTTACTATAGAATTATAACATTCAAGATCGGTACCAGGCACCGCGACAGAGCAGTCATCTGCGAAAAGAAGGACTTTATTTTGTGTTATGTTAGGGAGGTCGTTGATGTAAATCAGAAATAATAATGGTCCTAAGATGCTTCCTTGAGGGACTCCTTTTATTACGACTTTTCGTCAGATAGAACTTTTGACATTGTTTTCGTCCTAGAACAATAAGTCCTGATTTCGGTTCTTTGTTTCCTATTAGTTAAGTATGATTCCAACCAGCTATAACAATTTCCTCGAACGCCATAATGCTGTAATTTATTAAGTAGTATTTCACATGGTACACAGTCAAATGCTTTAGACATATCCATAAAGATTGCTGTTACTGGTATTCTTTTGTCTCGGCATTCTGTGATATCTTTATAATTTAAGTACTTTTTATAATTAGGCGTCGGTAATTTTTCGTACCCGATTTAATGTTATATATATGGAAATAGAATAAGAATCGAAATAAATGTATACAATATTTTATAGATAGAGAATGATCCAGGGTAGATACAAACTTGGTAAAAGTTTAAATTTCATATTTGACCATCTGTTTCACATGGCGCGCGATCATTTTTGTGACAAAGTTTAATGAAAAAAAAATGGTTTCAATTTTACATAAATTAACTGAACACATATATACCGGCAGATAAAAAAAAACTTTTATTCTTAGTTTATCGCTATCATTTCAGTCGAAAGACGTCCACTGCTGGACTTAGGCTGCCTAATGATTAGTTATTTATTTAAAATTATTATACAGTATTTTTATTTAATGTTGCAAAATTATCTTATCTCAATGATAGGCCACCAAAAGTAAATTTAAACATTGATTCTAATCATTGCTGAGTAAATACATGAAAGATCTTTCTTTTAAAACTGATTCTACTAAAACTTGAGTGGTTACATAAAAAAATATCATTGCTAGTTTCACGTCGAAAACGCAATGAGTTACTCATTTTGTTCAAGATTTTACACTCTCATTTAGAACTGCCCTTCTCTTCTTTCGATACTCATTTCAGAATCAGGTTCAGACCTCGTAATCCTACCCCGAATATATTTGCTCTCCAAACATACATCAATAACACCTCGTATTCAATCTCATTACCAGAATGTGTCGACTATTATTAATTACACCACCGTAGCGGAGCATTCTTCACTGTACATATTTAAAAGCAGTTTTCCTGTTTTCAAGAGACAAATTACTAAAATATTCCCATGATTCACTTTTAGTTAATCTTAGATAAACTAATGGAACTACTAAAGTTCTTTTATTTCCTATTTTAATTCCTAGACACTTTACTAACCGTCAACTTAACTCATCAATATCAATAATACTGTGTACGTACATACATGGTATACCTTAGAACATCAGTCTAGTTCTATAAGAAATATCTTGCTGTTCATTCTAGTTACTTGTTTTGTGTGCCTTATTTAATAAATAAATAACCAAGCTTTGAGCCAATCATGCGATGGACTGCCAAGTAAGCAGCAACCAGTTTCTAATTTATTTTCGTAACAGTAATATGAAAACAAATACATAGGGTATATGAAAATAATAAAGGACACGCAAGCAATTTCATTAACATAAAACGTTTTTTTGCAATTTGTTGAAAAAATCTCAATAGGCAAATTCATCATCATCATCATCATTATAGCCAAAAGAAGTCCACTGCTGGACATAGGCCTCCCCCAAGGCTCGCCAATCAGACCGGTCCTGTGCTACTTGCTTCCACCGGTTTCCCGCGACCTTCACGAGCCTCGACCGAGCCTCGTGAAAGTCGCGGGAAACCGGTGGAATAGGTAAATTAGAAGTAGGTAAACCATCTGGTACTTACTCCTACCGCAATGTTTTACAGTCACTTTGATAAAAACCAGTTGCTGAAAATAGGCATGTCGATCGAGATACAGATACAATATTGATAAAATTACATTTTATTTTACATGTCATCTTTATCCACATAAATAATTATTTTAGATTAAATTATTATTTTAGATACAATAATAATTGAAATTTTAGGTTAGTTTTATTTAAATAAATGGTGAAACCCGCTAAACATATTGCCGTGGAAGCCCACGGCGTTGATTTTCAGAGACTCCCCACACCGCACTGTCATCGGTGGCGACACAGACATTAATGTAATATTAACACAAACTAGAAACCATAATAATATAACTGAAATGAGAAATTATATCAGAGGATTTTTTAACCTAAGAATATCCTTCACCATAATTGACACATTAAATTAGGTACGAAAAAATAGTAATAACTTTGCTGCGCTCAAATCGTAAATAAAAAAAGCCTTCAATGGACTTTCATTTCATTATAAAATAAATAAAGAAGATAATAATATCGAATCCACTGGAAGCCAAAAGGATCCAAGGTCGCCAGCGTTCTTTTTACGTTACTCGTATCCTTTTCATGCTTCACCCACTGGACCGATTTAGATGAAAATTGGGGATGTCGTTCACTTTGTATACAAATTTCCTTAAATTATCTTAAATTTCAATAATTATTGTATATAAAATTCGGTTATCGCGTTCTCGCGGAAACTATGCGTTTTTTCGGGATAAAAAGAAGTCTATATCGTTCTCCGAGACCCCAACTATCTCGATACAAAATTTCATGGAAATTGATTCAGCGATTGAAGCGTGAAGAGGTAACCGACAGAGTTACTTTCGCATTCATAATAGGTACCTATTATTAATGGATTCACAACTGTTTCTTATTATTTCTTTCCTACAATTAAATAAATGAGTTACCCTCTAGTTTAACAGTCAGTCACGCCAAACTGTAAATCAACTGGTTTTTACGGTCTTTGCAACCGCTTTGTACTTATAAATCTTTCAGAGATTCGGTCTTGATTCGCTTTTACGACGATTGTAGCAAACGGCGCGTTGTCCTATACTATTGTTTTCTTTTTTCCTGTTAAAGGTAAAAATAATCACATAGGATGTTCTATTTAATCGTCTTTTAGGCTACACAAAGCCAATGTCGACCTATCAAAAGATTTTTCCGTGCGTCTTAACTTCGTAACTATTCTATTTACATTAAAATATTTCACATTTACCTTACACCATTTAGTACATTGTGTTATAACATCTTGTCAAAATATGCCTCGTTTTTTTCATGTTTTGAATTGCAATAACGCCCTGACAGGGCACACGATTATCTTAAAATAATAAAAAAATGTAGATACAAAGTCTTACGAACTCGCTCAGTGATTGTGATGTGTGTACAGATCTAAAATCTCCATGCATAATAAATGTCTATTGTTTTTATAGCTTGTTTAAAACGTGTGTCATTACAGAAATGTTCATATTAAATCGCACAAAAAACTTGTAAAGGAGGTACTTAATGTATACAGAGTATTTGCTATAAAAATCTTCTTCTAAACCTTATTTAGAAGTTACTTTTAGAGCAGGTATTTCGAGTGTAACGAAACTGCTTGTGACCATTTCAATATATTTTGAAACACAAGTGTCGTAACAAGCTGCGGCAGATGACATCATGCATCTTAATGTAGGATCGTGAGGAAACCTGCACGCATCTGTTTAATCTGTAATTTAAAGATGTGTGTGAAGTCCCCAATCCGCACTGGGCCCGCGTGGGGACTACAGCACAAACCCTCTCGTGATGAGGAGGCCTGAGCCCAGTGTAAGTTGAACTATGCGTTTAACCGGTTTAAAAATTAGCCTTTGTCTTTTGACAAACAAACAGAGTTACTTTCGCGTTTATTATACACTAGCTTCTGCCCGCGACTTCGCCCGCGTGGAATTCGTTTATCGCGCTTCCGCGGGAACTACGCGTTTTGCCGAGATGAATAGTTTTTGTCCTTTCCCGGGACTCCATCTACCTCCATACCAAATTTCATCCAAATCGGTTCAGCAGTTGAAGCGTGAAGAGGTAACAGACAGACAGACAGACAGAGTTACTTTCGCATTTATAATATTAATATGGATAGCACTGAACTTATTTGTTAACCTCAAGTAAGCAGTCGACTCTAATGGCAAAGACTTAAAAGGCCGGAATTAAGCCGTAAACCCAAAAACTTATATCAACAGAGAAGAAAAAATAACCTTAGCAAGTAGCTTGATCAAATGAAAAATGATTAAACTTTTAGAAAAAAATCTGGTAAACATGTTTATCAATTATGTTGATCGAGACTAACATAATTGACAAATTGGTCTCTAACATAATTGACAAGTCTCGTAATTAGTGTCTGAATAATTGACTTTTAACTGAAAATTGCTTATATTAATAGACCATTGTTATTTTTTACCAAGTAAAATAATATAAATATTATTAAACGTCCTTTTCACTTTAATATTCTTAGAGATGCGAGTCAAGTTGGATCCCCTCCCTCTCCCTTGGCATGAGAGGTGGTGATTAAACCATTAAACCTCGCGGCTGCTTGGAATGCTTAATCATGTCAAATTCAAGCAAAGGCAAAGTGAAAAAGAAGGCCTTTGTCCTTTCCCGGGAAAAGATATAATTATATAGGTTGTCTACATTTTATCCCGGAAAATGCATAGTTCCCGCGGGAAAGCGATAACCGAATTCCACGCGGGCGAAGTCGCAGGCAGTAGCTAGTAAAAATACCTAAAGACAAGTTGAACAAAATGTAAAAATACTTACATTATTATTTAATGGATATGTCTGCGGTCCATGGTACTATTATTATTAATGCGAAAGTAACTGTATGTCTGTCTGTCTATCTGTCTGTTACCTCTTAATGCTTATAAGGCTGGATCGATATTAGGTATGGATAGGTATAGTTGGAGTCCCGGATGACTTTTTTTTCCGGATACATTTATCCATCACTATTTTAACTTAAAAAAAATATATGAATAAAAACATGAAAACTTTCAATTCAATTTATCTCTCAACAAAATTCGAAATCAGTTGTTAAGCGCTTAAGCGTATAATAGGCAGCTGACAGACCGATGTACTTACTTCCTTATCTATAACATTAAGGTCTTCTAGAGCATACATATTTTCAAAATATACGCCAGTAAAAGATCTGGGACGGTAAATTAATTTGAAACCAGGATAATTAAGGATCCCTGAATCATCGGAACCTTCACGAAATCTGACGTCACATTTTTCTTGTTAAGTTTTGTGACGTTGTTGGGCGTTTTCATACATTGTTGTAAAAAACTTGGTTTCCTCACAATCCGAATATTTTGGGTGTTTACTTACTATTCAGAATCGATGCTCTATCGATCTGAAAATCTATAAGAAAAAAATTACCCGAATTAAGTATTCCATTACGTCACTTTTTGGTGTTAGTATTTCTACGAGGTTGAACGTTAACGGAAAATATTATTTCAATCAATAGTAAAATCTGAGACACTTTTTTTCTTGCAACAGGAATGAAGTACAAATAATTGTGAGTAAGAAAAATCAGAAAATGTACTTCTATTTGCATCCCACTGCTTGCCACAGGCCTCCTCTCATCACGAGAGGGTAAAAATGTACAGATTATCAAAAAAAAAAAAAATGTTTTTGACTGATTCGGCAGTCATTATAGTTATGTTAAAGTCTTAGTATCTACATCCAAACTAATATTACAAATGAGAAAGCAACTCTGTCCGTTCTATTCCACGCGGGCGGATTCGCGGGCAGAAGCTAGTAGGTACAAGCATGATTCTAATTACTCTGTTCAGAACCAAAGGTACATTAATTACTTAATGTATTACACGATGTTCCTCTGGACAGCTTGTTTACGTCGAGATCGCAGATTGTAATTTAAGGGCTTATCTAGATCATGGCCGAGGGATATAATGGTAAAATGATTTAAAAAGGCTTGGCATTAGATTACCGTTACGTCGGGAAACAGCCCTGAAGCTTTATTCTCTATGGAGTCCGTTATATAGCCCTCTGCGACTTGGTCGAATCTCCAGCCGCCGTGTCGCTTTAAAGTCCTTATGTTTGCTCCAGAATCAGCCAAGAGAGTGGCTGATGTCCTTCTGAAACAATGCCTGGGGTAAATTTCAGGATTTTGCAATTTCAAAAATGTCGCTATTTCTTTGGATATTGCTACGAATTTGTTTACCGTTTTGGTAATTTAGGAAAAAAAAAAATTCAGCTACATGTCGTATGACTTCAGTCACGCCCCGTATAATGACATGATTACGTTGTATGATTAGATTTTCAAGAATATACACACATTTTTGTTTTTAAATACTTAATTATTAAATCAGTGGAAGGGATGGGGGGAGGCCTTTGCTCAGCAGTGGGACAAAAGAGGCTCCTAATAATAATAACAATAATTATTAAATTATTATTATTAAATAGGTATTATAATCCATACTAATATTTCAAATTAGAAAATATAAGTAATAAATCACATTAAATAGCATATTTTATGTATAAGATTATATGAAGCTTAAAAATGCATGTGGCTGTGTGCCTTCATCTCCATAGTCTTAGACGAAGATTTTACTTTATGCTCTAGAGCCTGATATTTAATTTTATGCAGCTTTCTGTCACCCGAAAGTACAACTCTACGAGCAAGAGAAGTGAAAAGTATATCAAGCGGAGACTCACGGACATGTGTATACTTCCAATTCTCACCCATGGCGCGCAAACTTGGTCTTTGATAGATTATCCGAAGTTCAAACTTGGAGTTTGTCAAGCGAGCCATGAAGCGTAGCATATTAGGTGTTAAACATAGGGATCGTCTGCTGAACACTATACCCTACGCTCCAAGATGCAAATATTTGACGAGGCTCAGAAGTTTGTGTTTCCCAGTTTCCTATAATCTTGGTGTATTCAAGTCTAGAGTGAATAGGCATCTTCTGGGTAAGCGTGTTCCACCTTAGACCCTAATTTACATTTTTGGTTGACATTTCGTGTTTATAAAATGGACAAAAATTAAAAAAAAGTGCAAATGGAGTATATTAGGAAAACGCTTACACCACTGGAATGAAAGACCGTTCAACTCTCAACTCGACAAATTTATGAAAATTATATTATTAACTGCGGATGATAATAACGCAGGAACTGAAAATTTTCCTAATGTTTACTGGACTCGGAGCAATCAAATTCGATTCGTTACGTATTATTGTCTCAGTGACAAAAGGTCGACATTACGGATTCTATGTACGAAAGATGGGGGCTTTAAATAGTACATTATTGCAGAGGCCGCCAAGTAGCCCATTGCTGGACGAGTCCGGTAATTGCAGTTGCGGCCGAGGTAAATATAATGCTTTCTCAAACTATAATCATCATCATCATAATATCATCCGATAGACTTCCACTGCTGAACATACGCCTCCTTCAAGGCTCGTCACTCCGACCGGTCATGTGCCACTCGCAAATCGCTGTGAGGAAATACACAATAATATCATCATCACCATCATCATCATCATCATCATCACCACCACCATCATCATCATCATCACCATCATCGCCATCGTCGTCACCTTCCCCGCCTTCTTCGCCGGCCACCACCATCACTTCTTTGCCGGCCTAGGCCAGCAAAAACATTATTGTCGTGTTTATGGTGGTCTACAAACACGACAACAATATTTTTGCTGGCCTAGGCTGGCAATGAAGAGCCTCGCGTATTCGTTTTTGAAAGTAATAAACGCTCTTTATGTTGATTGGGTTGTCAAATGCACAGGTCAAATGACACACGAGTATTAGGAGAAAATTCTGAAATGGAGGACAAAATGTTTCATAGAAAAGCAATAAAAATTTAAATGTGCAACAAATAATTGATTTTTTTTTTAATTTTGCCTTTAGTTGTAACTTTTTGCGAAATGAGCAGAAAAAGTGTCATTCACATTCCTTCTCACATTACCTCATGGGATTTTATTTTTAATCTGGCTCAATAATAATCAAGTTCCTTTTTTCTCGATTCTTACTCCGTCATCGTTAATTTTAAACCTATTTTGATGATTCTTTTTTAATCAAAAGGTCTAGACAATTTTTCTAGAAATCATTAATTTGTGTTCAGTACATTTTATATGTATTGTCCCCTCGACTTGATAGCTTCTTTTAATTTGCAAGTTTCAGACGCGACTTCTTCTACAGACTTATTATTATGAAGTATAGACTATTTATGTATATTACAATACTATACTTATTTGAATATAATATTACATTAAGAAGATCCCACATTAAAGAGTGCCCGTATCAGGGAGCTAAACAATGTGTCTATCTGTTACTAGGAATATCGCGATAATAGCGATATGGGAAAAGTGCTAACGTGGGCGGTCGAATTACAACAACATTTTTTCATGTCATTGATATAGGTATATGTATTTTAATGCGATAGTGTCTCATTTTTATCGTTTCTTGAATAATTACAGTATACATAAAATCAAGCCTTTTTCCCATAGGTATAGACAGAAAGCATTAAATTATTATGACGTAATGAAATAACATGAAACTATGAGTATAAATTTAAACCAGACATTTATAATAGGTAGGCATTGGAGCTTCCAATATGATTCAGACACTGCGTATAAGAGTTCCTATGTGGTGCCGGGTAAGAATTGCACCACCCCCTCTCTTCCCGTGGGTGTCGTAAGAGGCGACTAAGGGAAAAACCGGAGGATGGGCAGCAGCATCCTCCGAGAACTACCTCCTTCATACTGCGGTCGCCAACCCGCCTGCCAAGCGTGGCGACTAAGGCAATCCCCCCCAAGGGATAAAACTGGAAGGATTGGCGAGCCTTGGGGGAGGCCTATGTCCAGCAGTGGACGTCTTTCGGCTGAAATGATGTATAAGAGTTCCTACCTAAACTACACTGTTCTAAGGTTTAAAGAACCGTATTTCAGAATATCAACCTAAAATCAGGGAGACCTACCTACTTATTTTTGTATGAGATGAAAAATGAAGATGATGTATATAACAGCCCGTTCTTCGCAGTATCAAAAAATCCTCAAGGCCGTTCACACCAACCGCGTGGTCAGCAAAGTGCACGCATTAATCATACGTTGAGTTGAATGGAAGAGACTCACATTTTACAAGATGGGAAAGGAATTTAGACCGTCTGCAAAGCTGTGACTAAATCTGCGTCCTTTCGGCTCCTTGCATGTGCGGTTACTTAGCTTACTGTCCTCATTTTCATCTAGATAAAAAAAAAACTAGTATATGGAATCTAACTTCTACCTCTGAATTCGGTGGAATGCGATCGAATGCCGCCGAATGCTACCATCTGTCTATTCGATTCGATCCGCGCGGTAAGAGTCGTACTTTAATTGTGACACACAACTTGCACGCGAAGTGCTATTTATACAAGTAAGCGCATATCGCATGCAGACGCGTTCGGTGTTACACGACACGGGCTTTAGGAAAGACAATTCCTCAATAGACTCGCGTCTCTGAAAAAGTAGGTTTAAATTTCCGATTTAGTACAATCTTGCTGGATCTTGTTCGCTTAATACATATTTTAAAGTTCTGGGACCTCTCAAACCAGTGCAAATCGGATAAAAGAGATCGCAGCTCCATTTGATTCTGATATGATTTCTATTGACTGATAATAAATTAAACTTTAACCGACTTGACCTGATACTTTGATCTCACGCAGAAGGTCGGAGTTTATACATTGGAACTATTATAGCCCCTGCCCTATCATTATAAGATATCTAAGCCCTACTCAAAGTACGTACTACGTAGATA
Source organism: Aethes cnicana (assembly GCA_963971205.1). Taxonomy (NCBI): domain Eukaryota; kingdom Metazoa; phylum Arthropoda; class Insecta; order Lepidoptera; family Tortricidae; genus Aethes; species Aethes cnicana. The sequence continues at coordinate 6,426,201 of OZ020286.1, forward strand.
GGTACTCTGTTTAAATTGTCACGAAAATTATTATGAACTTACTATCCTTTTGTTAAGGTAATTTTAAGTGTAATGGATTATAGTCATCTAATTTGGCTGTTATGATAACCCAAGTGATATATACATAATTATATCAGAGAACTTCTAGTATTAATATCCTCAAAAGACAGTGCATCATTCGCACAGTGTCTGTGACAGTATCATAATTACCAATAAAGCCATATTAATAGTCAGGCATTTGATTTCCTACTAGCATATGCATTAGATTGTTAATTATAGCCGTACTGTGCTATAATTAACAATCTAATGCAGTGGCACGGCGTATGCAACTCGGGACCGTTCTTCCCCTGTCTGCGCGTTATAGCTTATAGCGGACAGAAAGGACAGCCGCTAAGGCCCGCCGCTTCGCGTTGGATAATCAATGCCTTGCTCCTCTTGGTGAACAAATGTCTATAATTTAACTCTTATAATAACTTCAATTACGTAATAGTTTCGGTGAATCTGTACGAAATAAATGTTTTTTTTTATGACTTTAAAATTCACTCTTAGTAAATGAATATCAGTCTTAACAAATTTAATTCTATTAAGGGACTTTGTTATTTTCCCCGAAAACGGGAGCACATAAATAGAAGATTAGGTACATTTGATACGTGCGAGTATAAGAAGGCGTCTAGAGAAAAGATAAAAGAGGAAATATTGGAATAAAATACGGGCAGTCTATCAAAGTTCCTTTTTTATGTTTTCTGAAAGAACAGCAATAATAAGTTTTGCTTTTGCGAAAGTGCTCAAAGTCTGATGATTATTAATATTTTATATGATAAAATAAAAGCAGTAAATTACGTACCTACCTAAGTTAATGTATTGAATTGGATTTTTTATTCAGGTTAGTGTCAACACCCCTGCAAAGGCACAGCGGCCGGCTTATTAGAAACATAATGTATGTATATAATATTATAGGTATGCAAGTACCTGGGCGAATCAGCTTTGCTCGGGTGAATATAGCTAAAACCGAGTGTTCTCAGATATTAGATCATAGATCGATTTTTCAACCCCGTAAACCCCTATATCTATTCCAAATTTCATCCAAATCATTAAAGTCGTTTCTGAGATCGCTTGTAATAATTAAATAAATAAAGATACAAAGACATTTAATATAATTAATGTACAAATTAATTAATCATGAGTGGTTCTGTAAATGGACATAAACCATTTGAATTAATAAGAAAATACACAAAATTAGCGCGTTTAAAGTATAAGATAATTATGTTTTTCAGTGCTGAAATGAAAGACATTTTAGGCGCAACAGTAACACAAAAAAAACCGGCCAAGTGCGTGTCGGGCCACGCGCAAATTATAGGGTTCCGAAGTTGAGGATGCCCACAGTACCTTTCTAAGACTTATTAGCATCTAGCTAGCCTGTGGTATGACGTGCCCGCCCGACGCCCCTGTCGCTCGAGAAAAATCATCATTATAAGTTGGTCGACTATTACTCGTAAGTTTGTACAGCCTACTTAGCTCTGATAGTTTTCCTTTCAACTACGTTATATATGCCACAACCGTGATTTTTTTCAGCCATCCAAATACCACCATTTAGCTGGCAGGGGGGCGGGGGGACACGTGACTTTAACAAAAAATAGCACTTTAAAGCTCAAAAAATGGTTTCACAACAAACCCACAATATTTTTTTAAGACCTATTCAACGATATGCCGCACGATGGGGTACGCAAGAAAAAAAAATTACATCCCCACTTTACGAGTAGGGGAGGTACCCTATAAAAAAATATATTTCAGAATTTTATTGTACCACTTTGTCAGCGTAACTAATATGCATATTCATGCCAAATTACAGCTCTCTAGACCTAAGCATCTCCGAGCAATAGTGCGGACGGACGGACATGGCGAAACTATAAGGGTTCCTTGTGGACTTCGGAACCCTAAAAAGGATTGGACGGGATAAATGACCACTTTATGGGATCACGTTACGCTGTTTACTTACTTGCTCTTTTTGTAAATTTCCAAATGCCCCGCAAAAGAAGTGATTCAAGCCCAACATTAAATTTATCGACATGCTCGTAGACCATCGCAAACGCGCATGAAGCTGTAATTTATTTTTAAGTAATGTTTTTCACTTGCGTGTAGTTTATTTTTAGGATTCCGTACCCAAAGGGTGAAAAACGGAACCCTATTAATATGCTTCCGATGTCCGTCTGTCCGTCCGTCCGTCCGTCCGTCCGTCCGTCTGTCTGTCACAGGGCTCTATCTATTCAACGGAAATAGGTAGGGATTTAAAATGTTCACAGAATGCGTGTTTCTGTGGCCGCTATCACAACAAATACTAAAAAGTAAATATATCTATATGCATACTCGTGCTGTGGCCTTACAAGGGCTTTGTCAAGAAGCAGGTAAGATGAGGCGCATTTAAAAGGCTTAGTAGAACGCAAAACAAATCCCAACATACGCATAGCTTTGAAGATAATTTTATCTGTATGAATGTTAAAATGTAACTTTTCGTCTTATAGCACTCCCAGATCGCGACAGTGTGCTACTCGAATAATTGTGGCGTGGCCGATTTTGTAATTATATTTGATAATGCGTTTACGGTTTTTCGTGAATGTAATTTGTGTACATTTGTCAACAGCAAGTTGTAGTTTGTTACGAAGACAATAACTATGGAATGAATTGAGATCATTTTGGACAGTGTTGCAGTCATTGACATTTCTTATAATCTTATAAATTTTCAGGTCGTCAGCAAACATATAAGGAAGTTACAATTTTGGAAACATTCTTTTATGTAATTTATAAACATAATATATAGCAATGGTCCCAAAATTGAACCCTGAATTACTCCAGACGTTACCTCGGTTTCTATAGACATGTAACCATTCACAACTATAATTTGGGTTCTATTGGACAAATATGAAATAAACCAACGTAAAAGATTGCCTCGGATACCATTATAGGCTAGTTTTTCGAGCAGCAGGAGATGATCAACCTTGTCAAATGCTTTACGGAAATCCGTAAAGATGACATCGACCTGCTCTCTTCTGTCCATGGATTCAAAAAGAGAATTGCTATAGAGTAGGAGGTTTGTGACGATAGATTTGTTCTTCATGAATCCATGTTGCTCCGGGAGGAGAATACGTTCAACACAAGGGTACACCATGTCATGTACAAGACTCTCAAATATCTTCGAGATACAAGATTGAACCGATATTGGCCTGTAGTTAGATATCTGAGACTTAGAGCCGGACTTATGTATTGGTGTGACATGGGATATTTTCCACCGTTTTGGGAAAATGCCTGAAGAAAGGCACTTGTTAAACAAGATATAAAGTGGGCTTAGTAAAGCATGTGCCGCATGCTTAATGAAGAATGGACTAATTTTATCAGGTCCAGCGCCTTTATTCGGGTCAATATTCCTGAGCTTGTGAAGAATTTGAGACCTACTCACTGAGATATCAGCCAAGTGAAAACCTAAATCAGAGTGAGGCAATTTTTCAAGATCATTGTAGTTAATTGTCGGACGCTGTTCAAATACTTATTTGAAGAAGTCAGAGAACATTTCTACAACAACTTCTGGACACATGGACGATTTATTATCATACGTCATAGATTGCGGATAGTCAGAAAACTGCTTATTAAGTGATTTTATATAAGACCAAAACGGCTTGATGTTACTACCCAAGTTTCTCTCAGTATTAGAGGTATAGGTATTAAAACAGTCAACTAACAACAATTTGCATCGAGCTCTGAGGAGAGAGTATTCAGAGTAGTCAGCCAAAGAGCCGTAGATTTTCCAGCGTTGCAATACTTTCAGTTTCCTTTTAAGCGTGCCCTTTAAGGCAGGAGAAAACCAAACAGGATATTTCAGTGATTTAGGTGTTACTAGAGGTATATGAGTGTCAATAATGCGGAATAAAAGGAAGTAAAACCGTTCGACAGCATCATCCACACTTAAATGTGAAAGCTCTGAGTCTCAGTCTATTTATTGATTTCCATGGATATATTGACATAATCGGCTTTACGATATTATTGAAAAAACGACAGGTGGATGGTGCCGGTCAACATTGCTAAGTGCAACCACCGGATTAGATACTTTGCAATTAATGTTGCAGAACACCAGGTCCTAATATTTTATTATTAGTATTTCTGAGCATATTGTATTGTTTTAGTCCAAGAAATTTGACCGTATCCAATAAAGTTCTCTCGCGCTGTCCCAAGTTGCTCGTATCGGCAGATACGAGTTCCGTCATACCTGATGGCAGGGTCCAAGGGATATCAGGCAAGTTGAAGTCTCCAACCAAACAAAGATCACCATCATAGTTAATAGACATAGACATAGACATTTATTTCTCAATATCAAATTACAGCATATTTTACATGTCAAAATAAGAGAATTAAGTTAGAATCTTCAAAGTTGTCAGAATACAATTTGTATACAAGAGGATTTGATTTGGGTGGAATATAAACACCATTAACTACGAGCTTACGTCGCAGCGTAGATATTTCGATAAAAAATTCTTCAATAGTTGGAGATTCCCATTCAGATCTGCGAATCACACGTAGTGATTTTTTAGTAGCAATGAGTACCCCACCGCCATCCTTTTTCGCCGTAACCGCTACAGCTCTATCGCGTCGAAAAACATTGTACGTATAATCAAACAGACAGTCAAACAGTTGGCTTGGCTGAACAATGAATTTCCAGTGCTATCTATGATGTACCTACTGAGTAATTGTTCGCGCCAACTTCAGAACAGGCTATACTTAGCCTGTTGACCGCGACTTCAATTCGTATGCGCATAAATATTAAAATGTATAATCCGGAATTTTCCCGTTCCCGTGGGAATTTCGGGAAATTTACTATTAGGGACTACTACTATACTCCTCAACGAACCTTCATGGCAAATTTCAGCTTCCTACGACCAGGAGATTCGGCGTGTGCGTTGTCGTCACTCAGTCAATCAGTCAGTAACGGAAGAGTTTTATGTTGGTTGATTTATGGATGAGAATTTTTTAATAAGGTCATACATAAATTAAAATAGAAAACGTATGTTCAGATTAGATATTTATTTACAGATATATATATATTTATTATGTTTACTCACAATTAGTTATATTAGTTAATATGTACTATAAGAGACACTGTTATTTGAAAAAATCCTCACAATACACATTATTTGGCAGTCAGTTGTATCCATCCACTCCCACTTCCGTTACAGTTGAGTTGACACGTAAAAAGGTGGATTGGGTGCACAAAAATTACCTAGGTACGACAATAGAGCACAATGAAGTAGTTTTATTTTTAAATTAAATTCTATTTTCACGTTCTCGCGGGAACTGTGTATTTTTCCCGCATAAAAAGTAACTTATATCCTTCCCGGGACTACCACTATCTCCATACCAAATTTCATCTAAATCAGTCCAGCGTGAAGCGTTTAAGCATGAAGAGATAACATACAGACATATTGTATACTATAGTGTGTAAGTATAATGACTGAAATGAATTAAAAGACAATGGTCTACCAAAATGGATCATAACCAGGTACGTAAGTTTTTGTTCTTGTTATTTATATGGCGAAATGTGTCAATAAAGTTTTTTTTATTGTTTTCGCTTTCTGCTGTTTAGATTCAAATATAACTAAACTTGTTCCTGATATTTTTTAGTTTAGTCTAGTTTACCTTATGCAATGTAGAATCCGGTTGTATCTATCAAATTTTTGATTATAAAATTTAACTTGGTCATTGTCCAAAGGTTTTTAGTAGGTACCAAAGTCTCTTCCTTCCCACTTATTTGCAGTTCAATATAAACTAAAAAACTCCCGTTTTTATACGACAACAGCACCTTCTAACGGGACTTTATGGGAATTTGTCGCCATCAAAAACCAACTATGCTTTTACGGTGAAACTGAAGATGCATTGCGTCTACCTAAAATATAATATTATTTAAACGCATTCAGTCTAAGTAGGTACGGTACCTAAAATTTGTGACATTTGAGGTTGTTTTACACATGCAACTTTTCTAAGTGATAAATGAAAATAGTGAGCGTTATTACAGTTGTATGAATTGGCGAAATGTGAAACATAATAAAGTTTTTTTTTTGTTTTCGCTTTCTGTTGTTTAGATTCAATCTAAATTATTCGGAATGTATATTTGCATTATGTAGAAGTAGTACAATTTCTGTTAATTTGCCATTTCCCTTAAGATAGGTACGTGAGCGATTTCTTCATATATTTCATAAAAATGATCTCAGAAACGATGTTGTAACCAATAGTTTTTTTTTTAATGTATCATATCAAAAGCACATACATGTAACTTTTCGAATGTTATTTATTTTTATGTCGTATTACATAGGACAGACAAAAAGGCTCCATATGAAACTAAGTAAGTATTATTTAGTATTTATCCGTCCTCGTGCATAGCTATTTAAAAATCATCTCATTACAACCCGCATTTTCAAGTTTAAGGCATTCACTGCCACCAACGCATATATGCGTTTTGCTGACTTTCCCGCAGTGCCTGGAACGCACATGTGCGTTGTAATGTTCCCTTTATGACAGATGTGGCACCTGGCGAAAGTTCGTAAAAAGAAGTGGCAGTGAATGCGTTAAGGCGCTGCCAAGACCTAAATTGACATCATTTAAACAGTATTTAAACGAACTATTTGATTTTGTAAGGCGAGTAAAATATATGTTAATATTCACTAATACTCAAAAAAACTTGCTATTTCGTAAAAAGGATTTAATAAAAACGGTTCGATGAAAAAAAAATCGTGGAGTTACGTCTTCTAACCCTATATAAACGTTTCTATAAGTTCATTTTTTTTACGCAGATTTCTATAATTAAATAAACTATTCCGCCATACCAAAAAAAAAAATATTGGTCATGCAATGTGGGATTTTTTTTCAATCTTCATTTTTCTGATTTTCTACGTATATCGCCTACATGCCACGGTCGTGCTTCTCGCTCCCTCCAATGCAAACAGACATTGTCCGCTGAGACAGTTTCCTGCCTCGATTGCTCGTCTTAATTCTACTCCGAGTAGTAAAATGAAAAGGCCACGCAATCTGTTTTGGGTTAACATCGACGAAAAATTACTGAAGAAAAATACTACAAACAAAAAAGAACTTAATACGGACAGAAGGACGGACAGACGTGGTGAAATTATAAGGGTTCCTTGTGAACTTCGGAATCCTAAAAAGGAAGCAACCCATACCTGCTTATTATAGTTATAGAAATATTAAAAAAATCAATAAAAATTGCAATGTTTTTTAATGTAATTGTAAGAAAACGAGCACACAGGCCGGCAAGCGGTCATTACAAGCCATAGACACCGATATATATCTATATGATTTCTTGATAAAAATCATAAGATCCCGAATGCGTTGCCTACCCTGAAGCCTAAGATGGAATGCCTCTGTGCCAGTAACTTCATCGGCTTCCTTCACCCCCCTACCGAAACACAACACTGTGAGCACTGCAGCTATTTGGCGGCAGGTTAGCGGGGAAGAAGATAACAATCAATAAGCGACAAATATTTTCACAAAAAAATGTTATGAAGAAATTTTGTTTTTTCACATTACCTAATCTGATCTAAAGTCATTTGCTTATCTGAAATCAATGAACCAGCAATAGCGACAATAATCTATAAACTTCAATCTTAAGGTGATAACTCACGGTTTCATGTAGCCTCTACGATAATAGATGGCGCGGGTGGTAGATATTGTAATTTTCAGGATTTACGCCAAATTCCAAGCCCAAAGGTACACTTTGATGGACTATGCGATTGAAGGGATATATTATACATCTCAATTTCACATAATTATCCGTACATTACCTTTCATTTAGGAAAAAAGGCGACAAGTCTGCCGAGAATGAACTCACGCACACATACTGAGGTAGTGAAACGTAGTGGAAACCAAGGCTTAATTTCGCCGAGATTCACAGAGCTTCTGTGGCGCTGTGGTTTTTGTGATTTCTTTTTATGAAGTATAAATCGTGGAAGTCGTGGGTTCGATCCTCACTTTTTCAACTTTTTGTATTTTTTTTTTCTTTTTTCTATAATAAATATTTGTAAAGGGGAAAAATAAAACTAGTGAAACTTTTGATATATTTTACTTGACATTATAGAAATATTTTTAATCTAGATATGATTATTTATTTCTACTACTATTTTTAATCAAAGGATAAAAATCCGTGTGTATTTCGTTACATTATCCTCCTCCTCCGACACATACTTCTTGTGGCGGTCTTCCATGTGCAGCGATCTTCGCCCTGGTGCATCGCCGCATTTACCGGCGGCACCTGTTCGGCCTCCTCTCTCTGGGTCTTTTCCCTTCAGCATTAGTCTCTCCAACTTGTCGGATTTCCACGAGTTATGTGACTGAAGGTAAGCCGTGGAGGCCTAATGGTTCGACCCACCGCCTGTCATGCAGAGGGTCGGGGGTTCGATTTCGGCTCGCACCTGTAAGTTTACTTATGCGCGAAATTCAATTTGAATTTACCACTGAGCTATTCGGTCAAGGAAAACATCGTGAGGAAACCTGCACACATCTGCGAAGTAATTCGTAATGTGTGTGAAGTCCCCAATCCGCACTGGGCCCGCGTGGGGACTACAGCCCAAACCCTCTCGTAATGAGAGGCCTGTGCCCAGCAGTGGGCCGTAAATAGGCTGTGTAGTAGTAGTAGTAAATGTGACCGAAGTATTTGACGATTCGGCTTATACGAACCATGGACGGATATTGTTGGTTGAGTTTGAGTTCTTTGAGCACTGAGATGTTGGTGCGATGAGCTGTCCAAGGTATAGTATATAATATTATCAACTAAATAAGTAGTTGTTACTTTACAAATTCCTAATATTTTATTATTTTATCAAAATATCTAAACACCTACACGACTGACAGAGTACCTACCTACCTATGATGAGAATAAACATTTGTACTCATGTCATGGATCTTTATTTGCATATGTATTTCACATTTCTCTTTATAAGTATTTATATCGTTGTTTGAGAGTAGATCAATATTGTGTTGAATTCCAAATATTATTCATTTTATCTTCATCTTTTTATCTTATCTCAGTAAGTAAATATTCTCTTTCTTGGTTTACATTTTATTGCCACACAGCCACACGAAAATAAAATTGCTACACATTTCTGACAAGTTTATTAAAATAGGTATAACAAAATATATCACAATTTTACACATGATAAGGTTGGTTCTGATTAGCAGTGATTGGTTTCACAATGTCTCTTCGTTGTTGCTCACAGGCCGCAGGTAAATGAGAGAAAGCTTACTTTGTCCCTCCTAGGAAGACAGATCCAAGGCATTCCAGAAGATGTTTGATCTGAAATAGAGACAAAAGATTACTCGATCACACTCTACGGATAATAATAATAAATCTGGCTATTCAGTTTTTTTAGAGTATCTCTCTGAGATGATATGACAGCGGGTTGTATTGCCGCATTCAATCCTAATGATTAAAAAAATAGTATAATTTATTTATTTATTTTATTTTAAGAAACTGACTGACTGACTGACTGATCGATCAACGCAGAGCCGAAACTACTGGTTGTAGAGAGCTGAAATTTGGAGTGCAGGTTCCTTAGGGAACGTAGGGGAGCACTAAGAGAGGATTTCCGGGATTAGAAGTGACCTATAATCTTCCCCGGGGCTCAACCATTTCCAAACCAAATTTCATCAATATCGGTTCAGCGGCTGAAACATGAAGTGGTAACAGACAGACGGAGTTACTTTCGCATTTATAATATCAGAAGGTATTTGGCATGAAGGGCAGGGACATGGCTACTACCGAGTCGAACGGACGCACTTCACTACCGAAACACAACCGAGACTAGATAGAGATGTTCTACTATCTAAAGTCCCGCGCCTTCACATTTCAAAACTGCATTTTTTTATTATTATTTAAAAAGTACCACCAACACTCTCAACGCACAGTTGATGGCTGTCTCAGCACGCACACATGTGTTGAGAGTGTTGGTGGTGCTTTTTAAATAAATTGCAGCGTTTTGAAATGTGAAGGCGCGGGACTTTAGATACTAGAAGATCTCTACTATAAAAGCTTTGATCACTTTTATTTTTTCACTGATAACACGTTGTGCGTTCGCAAAGTAATTATGGGAATTGGTCTCGCCTGGGTTGACGCGGGCGTCTGGGCAGTCGGCGCGGGCGAAGACTGCGGCGCCGCAGCCGCCGTGGGCGCGCAGGGCGCCTTGCTACCGCACGGCGCGCTTGAAGGCTCGGTTTCTTCTCCTTCTCGTCGACAGAATCCTCCACACTTCTCGCACGAAAGGGCAGCTCCTTGAAGTTTGTCAAGTCCTCCCTCCGTACTCTTTTCCTTATCTTATTAGATTAGAAAGGAGGGCGTAAGTCATGTCCAATTGCGCTCTTTCTGAGATATCATTCTCCGGGAGTCTCACTATAAACATGTCAGTGTTTTGACTGTCTTGCGGCGTCGAAAATATAATATACCTATACGATGTGACGGGCGGCGACCTCCGTAAGCACTAATAAGGTTTCTACCGACTCCTGTGGCTTTGCAGCCGGAAAGAGTGCCCTGGCCCTCGGCCATGCATGTTACCGGCGTCGAAATATTTCTTTCAGTGCTTCAGTCTGCGACCGTTGAAGCGATTCTATTAGCGCGAACACTCGCTGGAATACAACAACAAAGTTGTCACGCACGGTGGAGTCTTGGCGGATGTAAAATGAGAACACGGTGTGCGGCGAAGCCCTAATCACAAGTGATCGTGAATTCTTCTCAAAAATGTAGCGTGTGCGTTGTGATGGCTCAAAGTTGGCGACTGACTGGCGGCTGGAGTGGCTGGCGCGCGCGGCGCGGGGGCATAGGGTCGGCCGGTAGGAGAGAGCGGGACAGGGCTATTGAGACGCGCGTCTATTCCGCGAATCGGAATGGCAACCGCGCAATGATTTTTATACTTACGAAGTATTATATATGTCTATGCAACCGCGTAATAGTCCGTTTTCTATTGGGAAACAGGTCGAAATTTTGAGTACAGCAATGCCATTTGGTAGGAATGTTATACACGTTGACCTAAGTCCAAAACGCCCGGTAGCCACTTTGAACTCCGCGGCTGGTGGGGGGAGGGGGGGTTAAAGTACAGAGCTCCCGGCGCTCAGAAAAAAAATCCTGGCGGATTAGTTTGGGTTGTTTAGTCAAGTTTGGTGTCGTTTTCAGATAACTAGATGATGCCCGATTCATTCCTCATACCAATTTTTTAGGGTTCCGTAGCAAAATATGACGCAATACTTAAAATAATAAACTTTTAGTAGTAGCGAAATGCAAACAAACCCTCATATTTTCATATTTTTGTATGAAATTTGATTTGTAAAAAATACAGTCTGAAAGCCCATTTAATGCAGAATCTAAAAACATTAACAGTAAGTATATCTTTTATAATTTTCAATGTAAAATAAAATATTGAATGTACTGCGACGGTCGTCAGCGCAGCGTAGGGGAGGGTAACAAGACCTGAAAAACTGTCAATTTCAACGCAAAAAGCTTTCATAATATCAAGAAATTAAAGTGCTTACAATAATATCATACATGTAATAGATATTCTCTTAATTATTATTAATTAAAACAAATGTATTTTTATCTCTTTACCTGATTTTCTTCTTTTTAATATTATACTAGCGGCGCCCTGCGGTATTACCCCCTATTAAGAAGTAGCCTATGTATTAATCCAGGGCTTCAGTTGCCTCCATACCGAATTTCACCTCGCTTCACGTCACTCCTGCGCACGCGGGATTTTTAAATCTGTGGCTAACTAGTCAAGTGGCATTCAATGTTGCTATTTATATGATAAAAAAATGAATTGGTGGGTTTTCTGGCCCCGTTTTGGCGGTCACAAACCTGACATGTCAGGTGGCAACAGTTTTCGGTACCACTATATAAATTTAGTTTTTAATATGAAATATTATTAATTTTATTACGATATTCATTCCTGTGACGAGCAAACTAATGTAGATTATGGACGCCATCAATTGACTTCATGTTTCCCAATACTTTTTTAATTATTCAACTTTAAAAAAGTCGACATTGGGGTGGGACACGTCAAAAAGACCCGAGCGGCTTTAAAAAATCATAATAATTACATTTAGCATAATTTACTTGAATTTAGGGATGAAATCTATAATTTAAGGAATATAGTTTATATAGATGCCATTCGAATATTCACAAACAAATATATTTGGCAGTAATAAAATATTGAAGTAGTGGGACACTGTCAAAACCAGGGGGTACAAGTTTGAGTGAAAATGCCCATATAGTAACAAAACTGACAGGAATTGACTACCATGTCAGCTAAGTTCCTTGTTTATTTAAAAACTAAGGATATTTCAGGGGGACCGTGTTAAATTTCATAAATTTTAAGGTATACTCTTTATTCTGGCTAAAAAAATTAAGAAATTAACTACTTTAAAAATAAAACCTGAATTTTCATCGTGGTACACTTTTGAGTGAAAATGCTCACCTAGTCGGGGAGAGTCGTAATTTCTTATAAGAATCGCGATGCAAGTAAGTACCTGAATCAGGTGTATCATCGTTGTTGAAATTCATATTGTTTATTGATTTATCAATATAGTCCGTTTTCTATTGGGAAACAGGTCGAAATTTTGAGTACAGCAATGCCATTTGGTAGGAATGGTGTACAAGTTGACTTAAGTCCAAAACACCCGGTAGCCACTTTGAACTCCGCGACTGGAGGGGTGGAGGGGGGGTTAAAGTACAGAGCTCCCGGCGCTCGGAAAAAAAATCCTGGCGGATTAGTTTGGACTTTTGAGTCAAGTTTGGTGTCGTTTTCAGGTAACTAGATGATGCCCAATTCATTCCTTATACCAGTTTTTTAGGCTTCCGTAGCAAAATATGACGCAATATATAAAATAATAAACTTTTAGTAGTAGTGAAATGCAAACAAACCCTCATATTTTCATATTTTTGTATGAAATTTGGCTTATAAAAAAATACTGTCTGAAAGCCCATTTAATGCAGAATCTAAGAACATAAACAGTAAGTATAAATTTTACAATTTTCAATGTAAAATAAAACATTGAATGTACTGCGACGGTCATCAGCGCAGCGTAGTGGACGGTAACAAGACCCGAAAAACTGACAAAGTCAACGCAAAAAGCTTTCATAATATCAATAAATTAAAGTGCTTACAATAATATCACACTTGTAATTAATATTCTCTTAATTATTATGAATTAAAACAAATGTGTTTTTCTCTCTTTACCTGATTTTCTTCTTTTTAATATTATACTAGCGGCGCCCTGCGGTATTACCCGCTGTTAAGAAGTAGCCTTTGTATTACTCAAGGGTTTCAGCTGCCTCCATACCGAATTTTATCAAAATTGGTCCAGCATCTTGAGCGTGAAGAAGTAAAAAAAAAACACACGAACTTTCGCCTTTATTAAATTATCAATTTCTTGACCAGATTTATAATAACAAAATAGCTTCTGCCCGCGACTTCGCGAATTTGGTTATCGCTTTCCCGCGGGAACTACGCGTTTTTCCGGTATGAAAAGTAGCCTATGTCCTTTGGGGACCCGAACTATCTCCATGCCAAATTAATATGGATATGGATTTTATATTACAAAAAAAGTGCCTAAAGAAGACGCGATGCAAAATATTTCTTGCCGATATGAATGGGTTTGGCAGAAAGAAGAAGAAACTTGGGTGCCACTGTGGACCCAAAGCCCTCCGGCTGCTCAAGAATGCCTAGAATTAAAAAGATGTCGGTGCGTGAAATCTTGAAGTTCCAGGTGCAATGTTTCAAACGCCAGCTCAAATGTACTGAGTTATGTAATTGTGGAGGTGGTTGTAAGTAAAACTAATTCACAAAACGTTCTATTATTATTTTTCTTTACTTTTAATAATGTTGCCTGACTACGAAGTCAGGCAACATTATCTGAATTCGTTTATAAATTGAAGATGATTAAAAATGACACTAAAGTAATAAAGGCGAAAGTTCGTGTGTTTTTTTAAAAAAACACATTTGTTTTAATTCATAATAATTAAGAGAATATTTATAACAAGTGTGATATTATTGTAAGCACTTTAATTTATTGATATTATAAAAGCTTTTTGCGTTGACATTGACAGTTTTTCGGGTCTTGTTACCGCCCACTACGCTGCGCTGACGACCGTCGCAGTACATTCAATATTTTATTTTTCATTGAAAATTGTAAAGTATATACTTACTGTTTATGTTTTTAGATTCTGCATTAAATGGGCTTTCAGACAGTATTTTTTTATAAACCAAATTTCATACAAAAATATGAAAATATGAGGGTTTGTTTGCATTTCGCTACTAATAAAAGTTTATTATTTTAAGTATTGCGTCATATTTTGCTAGGGAACCCTAAAAACTGGTATGAGGAATGAATTGGGCATCATCTAGTTACCTGAAAACGACACCAAACTTGACTCAAAAGTCCAAACGAATCCGACAGGATTTTTTTTCCGAACGCCGGGAGCTCTGTACTTTAACCCCCCCCCCCCCCCCACCAGTCGAGGAGTTCAAAGTGGCTACCGGGCGTTTTGGACTAAGGTCAATGTGTATAACATTCCTACCAAATGGCATTGCTGTACTCAAAATTTCGACCTCTCCATACAAGCATTCCCAATAGAAAACGGACTAATAGTAATACCCTATAGGTACGCGCAAAGTATAGAGTTCCGTTTACCTACCACCTACATAAAAAATATTCATTCTCTCAATTCTAGTAAAATAGGTATGTACTAATTAGGTATACCTATCCAGGAAAATAACAAACACCTCTAAAATATTCCGAATTCATATTCCACTTGTATCATTGTTTGTACCTACTACCAATCTCCAACAACGAGAATACGAATGTCGATCACCCGCTCCTATACTTACCGTTCGGCCGACTCGACGGCTGTACGCGACGCGGGCTATCGGACGTCTCGACGGCGGCGGCAGTAGGTACAGCGCAGGTACAGCTACTGCGAAAGCAAGTCACAGGCGACCGAGCGTCTTTTTGTCACAATTTTATTACAGCCAAAAGAGACTGTGATATCCATCCATACTATATTATAAACATTTATAAATAATGACCCTATAGGTTGGCCGGGTGAATGAACTTCGTATCACCCGAAGGTGATTCCCATACAAAGTTATATTTCTTTTTTTTAGCTGTTCCTGTAGACGTTTCCCGGTAAAAAGTACAAATAGTACATTATTGCAGACGCCGCTAAGGAGCGCATTGCCGGACGCCTTCTTAGTAGGTACGAGTCCGGCAATGCTGTTGCGGCCGAGGTCTATAGGTACAATGCTTTTCTCAAACTGTGAGGAAATACTACTCGTCGTCGTCACCATCATCATCACATCACCATCTCCATCATCATCACATCACTATCTCCATCATCATCACATCACCATCTCCATCATCATCACATCACTATCTCCATCATCATCATCATCACCACCATCATCAATACCATCACCATCATCACGGTATAGCAAAACACAACTTAGAAGGCGCGCGGATTCAGGCCAAAGAACACCAAAGAATATACAACTGAGGCATTGATGAAAATAGCACGTAGCATTTGCGGGCAAATGCGGGACATTACATTACATTACGTAGGTACATATGATTATAACCACAACAAAATGTCAATGTCTCTTTTTGTTTTTTTTTTTATTCCTAATTGAGTTCCGTTTTGCACGCCGGTCGAAACATCAATGTGTAAATCTAAATGTAGTAGGTAAATAATAATAAATCATTAGTTTATTTCGCTTGTACCTACTCGTACCTACGATTTATATGTATAACTGACATTGTAGCTAGTATCTAAAGTTTAGATACTAGCTACGTACCGTAGATTCTAAACATTATTCAGGACCCAAAACAATTTAATTTTGTAAAATGCCACTTTTCAAATCACAATTTGTATAATCTGGATACCTACTATTATTATTACGCATACGCATATGATCGGTAATTTCATGGTAATTTCACAGCTTATATGTTCTAAAAGCCGTGGTGTGGCCCTAGTGGTTCGAGCCACCGCCTCTCATGCCGAGGGTCGGGGGTTCGATTCCGGCTCGCACCTCTAAGTTTACTTACGTGCGAAATTCAATTTGAATTTACTATGAGCTTTTCGGCGACGGAAAACATCATGAGGAAACCTGCACGCATCTGCGAAGTAATGCAAAGATGTGTGTGAAGTCCCCAATCCGCACTGGGCCCGCGTGGGGACTATTATAGCCCAAACCCTCTCATAATGAGGGGAGGCCTGTGCCCAGCAGTGGGACGCAAATAGACTGTAGTAGTAGATTATATGTACTCGTCACCATAACTGTTACAGCGAGCGTGTAGACAGTGCGGGTTTTCTACGCTCGAGTGGTCTACTATCTGGTCAATTTATTTTTGTTTTTTGTTTTTTACCTACAGCAAAAATCAATTTTTATAGACTAACTAGCTGACCCAGCGGACTTCGTACCGCCATAGTTTTCTTTTTGGGTGGGTATGAAAAATAGCTTACGTCCTATTCTCAGCCCTACTGAACATACACACCAAATTTCATAAGAATCGGTCGAGCCCTTTCGGAGGAGTTTGGTTACAAACACTGTGGCACGAGAATTTTATATATAGGTACTATCTATAGGTACTATATAAGAGATAAAATGTCCTAAGCAGAGCTCGATCGCCCAGGCCAGGTAGAGATCTTCACTATCTAAAGTCCCGCGCCATCACGTTTCAAAACGCTTCAATATACCACCAACACTCTCAACACATGTGCTGAGACAGCCATCAACTATGCGTTGAGAGTGTTGGTGGTGCTTTTTAAATAATAATAAAAAAATTGAAGCGTTTTGAGATGTGAAGGCGTGGGACTTTAGATAGTAGAAGATCTCTACCTACTTCTTATTATAAGTAGCTATTTTTATTTCTTACATAAATGAATAAAATACTTATAAGAGATAGGTATGATTTATTTCTTCTAGCAGTCTTCTGACATGTCACCGCTCATTACATTTTTTATATCTGATCATTATAAACAACAAAATACTTGTATAGGTACTTACTTACCTATTTCGTTCAATGATTTTCCAACTCATAAAAAGCGATTTACGCGATCAACTATGTAACGGCGGGTTAACGCCATCTTGTGAGCATTCTGGAAATTAATAGGAATCGGACGGACACTAGCACTAGCAGATCAGCTGTTCATAGACCACGACGCCATATTGGCCTGATGCTTACAGTGTAAACGTTCTCTCACACAAGCTTGGTTCGACCGAAATTTTATTGGTTTTGAAATGCTTATAATTATTTTATTCTTTGATTTTTTGCGGTGTTTTTGATCTATGCGCGCTCGGGAAATAATGTAATATTTTATTAGAACGATAAAAGAAACTAAAAGCAGTCGTAGTCGAAGATTACGTGAGCAGTTTTTTGTATGGGGTTCAGCCGTGACGATTCACCTTAATGAACCATTACTTGACACTTCGCAACCAAGTTCACATAAAAAATAAAGTTATTATCTGGTTTATTTCGGAAAGTTTTCTGTGAACTAAAATCGTGTGCATGATGGGCGATAGTCCAAACAAGACTTCAGTGTTGTGGTAGTGGTAATTTACATTAGTAATCTTGGTAAAATAAGAATTGAAATGCTAAACAGCTGTTGCTGTTGTTCAAGATCGTAAATTCAGTAAACTGAAATGTTGAAAAAAAAATCTCACGTTTCGTGTAAATTTTCGAAAACCTGTTTGATATTGACAAACACGAGTTTTAATAATTAATTTATAATGTACCTACTAATATCCATACTACTACAGCCTATCTGCGTCCCACTGCTGGGCACAGGCCTCCTCTCATCACGAGAGGAGGCCTGTGTGTCACTAATATCCATGCTAATAATTATTTTAAAATGGCTTTTGTCCGCGACTTCGAGTTTTGACCAGATTCGGTTATGTGTGAAGTACGTGAAAAAACAGCCTTAGTTACGAGTTAGTCAAACTTCGACAAAGAGGTCACTCGGCGAATTCGACTCAGATGGGCAGCATTCGGGAAGCTTTGTGGGTTCTTTTCGCCCAAATTACCACAGTGTTTCACTAGTCAAAAGCCTTTGAGCAGTGTGGTTGTCAATTACTTATGACTTACGGATCCAAAACGAGCTTCATAGTAAAGCTCAAACTCACTCAAAGACTCAAAGGACAATGGGGAGGCTATGCTCGGGATGTCTCTCTCTACGTGGTAGAATAAGAAATGGTGATAAATATCCGAAGTAGAACTAGGGTCACCGCTCACCTTAATTAAATAGTTATGTTTGAGTGATGATGGGAAGTGATAAGGATTGTTAAAGATATTTTTCGAAAACAGAATAAAAACTGTTTGTTATTTGCGTAAATATTTGTTGCTTTTACGAAACCGGATTTTCGGCTCAGAACCCGGATTTTACCCGACTCCAAAAATAGGCGGGTACCCGGGTTTTCGGGTACCCGGGAAATTTAAAATCGACGCCCATTAGTTCCTAATAATAGATTTTACTATCTCTTATAGTTTCTCAATTCTCCATACTGACCCATCTGGATTGATCACCCTGTATACGTATCTAAATATTAATATTATTTTTCATAGTTTTTCGTAGGGGTGCTTTCTCAGCGCAACGTATATTGACTCACTGTACATTTTTGAAGTTGATAAATCATATGTAAGGAATAATTTGTCCATGTTTGCGCGTGATGATATTCTCGGCGTGCCACTCCGCCGCACAGGATGCCTGAGGACAATTCCACGTCGCATGGCTCTTGCAGGGAAGAACCCGCGAGTTATCGGTCCGTCTTACTACGAGCGTCTACCCGCACAGCTAAAAAGTGAACCGTCTGACGCGGTGTTTCGAAGTCAACTTAAGAACCTTTTGTTGGAACATCCGTTATATTCTGTTAAAGAATACATGGACTTAGATTTATAAATTTGTAATATTTAATTTGACATACCAATTGTACCACATTAATCCTATTATTTGTTATCATTATTTCTTATTTTGGTATAAAAAGACGATTCTAACGGTGAAACATTTTATACCTGATTTTAATTTTATTTTTATTTTGTATTCTTTCTGACGATCTCAATGTGAAATTCTCTTATTTTGACATGTAAAATATGCTGTAATTTGATATTGAGAAATAAATGTCTATGTCTATGTCATAGGGGAATCTTCCAAAATACTTCGCCAGGTATGCTACTCAGGTGATTGTGTAGTAGTGTGGGTGACACCGAAACGTCATTCACTATATATTTCAGTTTTCTGTTGATGTAACTTAACTTGTGTTGACTTACTTTTTCTTACCATTCTGGATAAAGGTACGATTCCGTGTCCAGTGATCTATTATTTAGTAACATTATTAATTTGTTCCCATGAGGTAGGCCGAAAACATCAATTTAGTTTAAAAACTTGTATGGATAAACGTGAACACTTTTGGAGAAAAATTACAAAATAGGAGGAACGTTGCGCAAATATGTTCATAATGAACGCAACAAGGGAAGAATGTGGTTTCTGACAAATTTTGTATAGTGATAAATGAAGAAACATTATTAAATGCCTTCTTCAATTAAAATACTGATAGATGAAGCCGGAAGATCGTGGAACAAGGGGCTGAAAACGAGAAATCGAAGATATAATGAGTCAATGTCATAGATGTGTGGATGTGTGGAAATCCTTATTATTAACCTTCGTACAAAATATACATATATATATAGATAAGTAAAGTTGATTTCCAAATCAACCGACCGTTATAAATATAACGGTCCTAACCACAATACTGTTTTAAGTACATACGTTGATGTAAAGACTTGATCTTCGAACTCATTTTCTGAAGATAAATAACTAATAGTTACTTCGTATAAATTAATCACTATAGAGTTAGTACAAGAGCTATCTGTAAGAATTGTAAAAGTGGCACATGAAAACTATTGTAAGATAAAATAAATACATGTTTGTATTTTTTTTCTGCATTAAATATAAGAAATGGTTTTATAAATAACGTAGCAGACTTAATGGCGTTGCAGATCAGTATATTCGTGGTGAAATTACGCAAAATAAGTATTTTAAGAATGGCCAGTCAGGCAAATGATATCAAATAAAACGAGCCACCTTCACGGTGTTACGAGCCAAAGGCGGCGTTAAGCAAGGGTTTTATATTTCTCAAAGAAGTTCCGTAGGTATGCGTGCAAGGTGTTATAATATTACATACTCAGTAAGTCCGCTAAAAACCAAAGTACATACGTTGTTTCAGTTTTAACTTCAAAAGTAGACAACTTTTTTTCCTTAGTTTATCAGGAAGATTATTGAAAAGTATTGGACACGTATTTTTTCTTTTTTCACGTAATCAAACTTATACGGAGATATATTGAGTTGAAATGTCACGTGACGTCACGGTTAGGTACGATTTATACCTAACGGTGACGTATTTTAGCCCCACTCTCCAACTTTAGTGCGGTTTAACTTAGTCATTCTTTGTTTATTTGATAAAACAAAAACCGGCCAAGTGCGTGTCGGGCCACGCGCAAATTATAGGGTTCCGAAGTTGAGGATGCCCACAGTACCTTTCTAAGACTTATTAGCATCTAGCTAGCCTGTGGTATGACGTGCCCGCCCGACGCCCCTGCCACTCGAGAAAAGTCATCATTATAAGTTGGTCGACTATTACTCGTAAGTTTGTACAGCCTACTTAGCTCTGATAGTTTTCCTTTCAACTACGTTATATATGCCACAACCGTGATTTTTTTCAGCCATCCAAATACCACCATTTAGCTGGCAGGGGGGGGGGGGGGGGGGCACGTGACTCTAACAAAAAATAGCACTTTAAAGCTTAATATTTCACAAACGCATCACTTGATCAAAAAATGGTTTTAACAAACCCACAATAATTTTTCAAGACCTATTCAACGATATGCCGCACCATGGGGTACGCAAAAAAAAATTACATCCCCACTTTACGAGTAGGGGAGGTACCCTATAAAAAAAACTATTTCAAAATTTTATTGCACCACTTTGTCAGCGTAACTAATATGCATATTCATGCCAAATTACAGCTCTCTAGACCTAAGCATCTCCGAGCAATAGTGCGGACAGACGGACGGACGGACGGACGGACGGACGGACGGACATGGCGAAACTATAAGGGTTCCTTGTGGACTTCGGAACCCTAAAAATACGTGTCTAATATTTTTTTATTACCTGACTGACGGACTAATTAGAATTTCGATTTCTTCACCCTGTCGTCATCCCTATTGTGTACTTTTTTCGCTGTGACAAGTTTGACATAATCGTATCTTGGTTGGAAACTTGAAGTTAAAGCAACAAGGTCCCAAAGTTTTCATTAGTTTGTTGTGGATCGGCTCGTAGAAATAGTAAATTTGCAAGAAAATCTTGTACATACAACGAGGTAACCATGAATTTATTTCTACAAACTATCTTATACCTAAATGGCTAGCTTGTTCTCATATCTGGGAAAACTCATTTTTAGCTAAGTACCTTTAGTTTCACACGAGGAGCAAAGCTCCGATCAACAGGTTAGTAGAGAGCGAGCTACAAAAGGTACCTACCAGGAAATCTTTCACGAGTAGGTACATGTTGAAATTGTCAACATTCAGTCTTTGTCCTGAAACAAACGACAAACGATAGTGAAAATGGATTGTCGCGTCGTGTTATTAAAATTAAAGCATTGATTATCTTTTTGTACTTTTATTCTTTAACATTATAGTTGCACGACTAGCTCCTGTCTGCGACTTCGTGGGATTCGGTTATGGCGTTCCCGCGGGAACTGCCTATGCATTTTTCCGGATTAAAAAGGATAAAATGTTCTTTCCTGGGCCTTGAATGACTTCCATGCCCAATTTCAGTTTAATCGGTCCAGCGTCTGAACCGTGAAGTGTTAACAGACATACAAAGTTACTTAAGTATTTATAATATTAGTAGATATCAAGTAAGTATGGAAAAATTTAGTATCCCTACATGATGACGAATGTAAAAAATGCTATTGTAAGCCACGCTCAGGGACCATCAACGCTGTATGTACAAGCAAGTAATTTACGAGCAATAATAGCCGACCAACTTAAACAAAAGTACTTACCTATTCGGAGAAGTAAAAATCATCATCATCATCATTTCAGCCGAAAGATTTCCACTGCTGAACATAGGCCTCCTACTTGCTTCCACCGGTTTCCCGCGACTTTCACGAGGTCGTCGCTCCATCTTGTTGGAGGCCTACCGGCAGCTCGAAGAAGCAGAAGTAAAAATGTTGTACATTAATTACTACTAGCATAGCTAGGCAACTAACGGAATCCTAACATTGCGCGTGACCCGACACGATCTTGGCCGGTTTTTACTCTATTACAACTTTGGTATTTGATGTAAATAATATTGACTTATCAAAGTCCTATATTCGACTAATGACATTAAGACAAAATTGATGAGGGTTTAATAAAGTATTCGTAGAACCGAAGCATATTCATGAATTATTTACCTTTGGTAAATTGATAATCTATATTCCTAAATAACAAGTCTGTAGAAGAAGTCGTGTCTGAAACTTGAAAATTAAAAGAAACTATCAAGTCTAGGGGATTGTATAAACGATAATGAACACAAAATAACGATTTTAGAAAA
This sequence comes from Aethes cnicana, assembly GCA_963971205.1. Classification (NCBI taxonomy): domain Eukaryota; kingdom Metazoa; phylum Arthropoda; class Insecta; order Lepidoptera; family Tortricidae; genus Aethes; species Aethes cnicana. Next base: position 6,448,882 of record OZ020286.1, read on the forward strand.
AAAAAATTGTACTTATGAATGTATCTATGTATGTATGTATATATGTATGTATCTATATATGTATGTATGTATGTCCGGATTTAACTCTGAAACCACTAGACGGATTGCAACAAAATTTGGTATGTGGGTAGTTTATAACACTGGTCAACATATATGTTACTTTTTATCCGGGAAAAATGCATAGTTCCCGCGGTAATGCCACTAACGAATTCCACGCGGACGAAGTCGCTGGCAGAAGCTAGTTTAATCTTAGATGGTACCTTATTTGCTTTTAGTACATATTATATGAAACACAACACGAAAACCAAATTGAAACTAATTATTTGATATAGCACTGAGTGACATTAACATTAGCTGCGAGAAATGAATGAAACGGCTATTTCTCTCGAGATAATTATGAGCAATATCACTAGCGTGAAAGATACCTAAGTAATATCGACTTTAGTTATTGCTTTTGAGATAAATTGTCATCAATTACTGAGTCTCGTTGAGTTTTCGAAAATTCGAATATAAAACTGCTGCTAAAAATATCAGGTTGCAAACCAACCCACATGGAAAGCACGACATTATCGTTTCATACCCGCATGCCATAAACTATAAAAATACTCTTAAGATTCTTTATTAATAGGCAGGGACAATTATGTACCTACTAGCTTCAACTAACTTCGTCTGCGTGGAATTCGGAAATAGCCTTCCCGTGGGAACTCTGCGCTTTTCCTGGATAAAAAGTAGCAAGATATGTTGACCAGTGTTATAAACTACTGTAACTATGTGCCCTAGAGCCTAATTTGATTTTTATAAGTTATTAAAGTTTAACTTAAATATGGAGAAATAATGAAAAATAAGAAGTATTTAAATCATAAATAAAGTCTAGATACCAAAAGGAAGTTAATAGATGCGTTAGAGTTAAATCTGGAATGTTTAAACGAAATTGAGAAATTCGTATCGATTCGTGTAATAGAAATGTTACTGAGTGGATTCGTGTAATAGAAATGTTAAAGTTCCTGTGGAGTGGATTCGTGTAATGGAAATAAATATCTTCAAAGTCAAATATCTCGTAAACTATGAGGAATTTACCAGACGGAATTAAGGTGTAATGAATGTAGATAACGGACTCTATTCGAATTCATCGAAAAACGGGTAAAGTTTGAAGTTCGAAAAACAACCCGCCCGCGCGTGTTGATGTGCTAAAAACATACATGGGAGCAGGCCCGGAGATCGATGCTCGGAGTGATTGGGGTATTGAATGAGCGATCTCGCCGGACATGCGTGGTGGGCGTGATCCAGGCATACTGGAATAGGCATTTCGGTTAAAAGGTGTACTAAATATTAACCCCCTAGAAAAGTGGGGGGGGTTATTATAATAAATTGAATACGTGCGAAATTTGATTAAATGAGACGGTGAACTAGATCGGTGGAAGCTAGTTTGAGGTACATGGATTATCACCAAGAGGTAATAATTAAAGTGAGTTGGGAAAATCAAATAATTAAATAATTTTATTTAATTTGAACTGTTGAGCACGGCAACAGAGCAGGATGGGGGAACATTCTTGGGAGGTTTTGGTGGAGTAAGAGATGGAGTTTGTATTTTATATAAATAATGGGATACTCTGATTGTGGTATCATGATTTCTTATGTTTGCGTGTTTTGATTGGTTGGGAGAATCGAATGAAAGCCGAAATACAGTAAGCTGGACTTTTCACTCAAATGTTGGTCAGCAACACAATGACGTATGGATCTTGACTGTGATTGGATATGACTGCCCCGTTAAAACAGATGATGTTGGAATTCGCATTACGGCTAGGATTTCTTATGTCTGCGGTGTTTGGAGTAACAGAGTGAACAGGATGATAACCGAACAATAGTAGGTTTGACGCATCGCTCAAATGTTGGTCAGCGACACAATGACGTTCGGATCTTGGCTGTGATTGTGTATGAACGACACATTAAGAGATGAGGATGAGAGTAGAACGCATTACAGCTATTCACTAACGTGTTAGCTTGAGACTAGCAGGGAGTCTAATGCATTACAGCTTTTCACTAACGTGTTAGCTTGAGATGAGATTGGGAGTCGAACGCAATACAGCTTTTCTCTTACGAGTGAGCTAAAGACGAGAAAGGGAGTCGAACGCATTACGGCTAGGATTTCTTATGTTTGCGGTGTTTGGAGTAACAGAGTGAACAGGATGATAACCGAACAATAGTAGGTTTGACGCATCGCTCAAATGTTGGTCAGCGACACAATGACGTTCGGATCTTGGCTGTGATTGTGTATGAACGACACATTAAGAGATGAGGATGAGAGTAGAACGCATTACAGCTATTCACTAACGTGATAGCTTGAGACTAGCAGGGAGTCTAATGCATTACAGCTATTCACTAACGTGATAGTTTGAGACGAGATGAGAGTCGAACGCATTACGGCTAGGATTTCTTATGTTTGCGGTGTTTGGAGTAACAGAGTGAACAGGATGATAACCGAACAATAGTAGGTTTGACGCATCGCTCAAATGTTGGTCAGCGACACAATGACGTTTGAATCTTGGCTGTGATTGTGTATGAACGACATAAATGAGACTAGAGGGGAGTCTAACGCATTACAGCTTTTCACTAACGTGTTAGCTTGAGACTAGCAGGGAGTCTAATGCATTACTGCTTTTCACTAACGTGTTAGCTTGAGATGAGATTGGGAGTCGAACGCAATACAGCTTTTCTCTTACGAGTGAGCTAAAGACGAGAAAGGGAGTCGAACGCATTACGGCTAGGATTTCTTATGTTTGCGGTGTTTGGAGTAACAGAGTGAACAGGATGATAACCGAACAATAGTAGGTTTGACGCATCGCTCAAATGTTGGTCAGCGACACAATGACGTTTGAATCTTGGCTGTGATTGTGTATGAACGACATAAATGAGACAAGAGGGGAGTCTAACGCATTACAGCTTTTCACTAACGTGTTAGCTTGAGACTAGCAGGGAGTCTAATGCATTACAGCTTTTCACTAACGTGTTAGCTTGAGATGAGATTGGGAGTCGAACGCAATACAGCTTTTCTCTTACGAGTGAGCTAAAGACGAGAAAGGGAGTCGAACGCATTACGGCTAGGATTTCTTATGTTTGCGGTGTTTGGAGTAACAGAGTGAACAGGATGATAACCGAACAATAGTAGGTTTGACGCATCGCTCAAATGTTGGTCAGCGACACAATGACGTTTGAATCTTGGCTGTGGTTGTGTACGAACGACATAAATGAGACTAGAGGGGAGTCTAACGCATTACAGCTTTTCTCTTACGAGTAAGCTAAAGACGAGGTTGGGAGTCGAACGCATTACAGCTTTTCACTAACGTGTTAGCTAAAGACGAGAAAGGGAGTCGAACGCTATACAGCTTTTCTCTTACGAGTAAGCTAAAGACGAGAAAGGGAGTCGAACGCAATACAGCTTTCACTTACGTGTCAGCTACTTGGAATGTTGGGAAACCGGCACTTTGTCATGATAATAAAACCATTTTTAACATTTCTTTTTCAGCTATTCTTTTTCAGCGTAGCACCTCCATACATATTTTTTACATCCTACAGATACGCCGTGTTTCAAGCAAAATTTATATTGTTTATCACACAAAGTTATCTATATATTGTGTCCACAGAGTGGTTCCTTTATAACAGGTGTACGACGGTATGTGTGGTGGTTGCCCCCGAGTGGTGGGGGGGCTTGGAATATTCGATTACTATATGGATGGATTTGTCCTTGATCAGGGTGCGCGTTGGTAGGAGCGTATCCTCTTCGCCACACCCATTTTTTTTTTTTAATTTAAATTAATTCTTAATTTAAATGAATATTATTTTCAATTACATTTCTTTTCTCTTAATAATGGGTGAGGCGTTGCCATTAGTATTTAAGTGCTTTGCTTATTTTACTTCCAAGCTGGGGCAATTACCGACATAGCTAAATTAAGTTTCTTTGACACACTCGAGGCACTGATGTAGTCTTGGTTGAGCCACGACTAGACTACTCAAAGAATCTGGATTACTACCATGACAAAGGGGACTAAACGATCACAAGCCAAAGGGAATTTAATTCCAACTAAAGAACGGATCTTCAAGACATGTTCTTGTTGATTCGTTTTATTTTTTATTTTTTTATTTTACCTTTCTATTTTTATAACATTTTCTTTTTTTTAAACATTTTTCATTGAAATAACGAGGAAAATTCATCATGGAAATTGGGCCATGATGCAAACAGTTACACTACCCCCATACCAAGTTTTGTTGCAATCCATCCAGTGATTTTCGAGTTAAATCCGGACATACATACAAACATACATACTACATACAGAATTTTTTTATAAGTACCGTTTTTTTGTGTTCAGTATCGTTTTTATAGTCCCCTCGACTTGATAGTTTCTTTTAGTTTTCAAGTTTCAGACGCGACATCTTCTAGAGACTTATTATTAGTTGTAGTAGATAAAATCCCATCAAAACATAAATGTGAAATAAGAGTCAAGTTCAATATTCTGTGTCGTTGTCGATTTCACCAATAAAAGTATTGAGATCCATAGTATATGGGTGGGTGAATTTTCAACACGAGTTTATGCTATATTCCAAAACGAAAAAAAAATATGGTTGTATTCTTTGCCATCATTTATGATGAGGCAAAGCCTTTAATTAATGATAATGAGCTATTAATACGCATAGCTGTGAGGTATGTCACACGCGTAGTTTCGCTCAGACAAATGAATACAACTTTTTCTGTGATTATCGTAATACATTTCTGTAAAAAGGAATTTAAAGTATTTTTCCTGGCCTATATTATATAGTAGAAAACCATGTAGAATACTCATAATTTAAAAATACAGATATCGGAATGAGTTTGTCCCGCGCGCGAACGACTTTTAATGACTCGCAAATACCTGTTGGTCACTGATTGATTGAGCTATTTAACTCCATTTTTAAGTTACTACGTTGAAGACATACTAGTTCGCGTTCGATTAACGATCGCAGTGGACCCGTAGTCTTTGCTGTAATTTAGAAAAATAGGATGGTTCATGACACGATGTTTTTGGTCAGCCTTCAAGGTAATTTGTGTGGCCAGTAAATATTGCATATTCAACTCTTTTACAATGATGTCTATTAAAGTGTTTTATAGTTAAGATTATCGAGAATCAATATTCCTATCGTCATTTACCTAAAGCTAATGGTTTCGACAAAAAAAAATCAAATGCACTTTTGCAGTAATTTGGGTGGCGTAATTTGTGTGCCAGTCCAAACAAAAAACAATCGCGCCATACAAATTACATTTTAGGTTTTATTTCGACAGTATGAGCATTGTATATTGTTGCATATATAAATAATCTATTAATAAATGTGATGCACGACCCAGAGGGCGCCTGCAGCTCACTTCCCTTCCGGCGGGCGAGCGGCGCAGACGTGTCTCTGATTTGTGTATCTACTCGCTGAATCTTGTGTTTTATTGAACACCCTTTGTGCCTATAATAATGGACACCACATTGGCGACGCGTAAAAGCGCAGTGAGTAAAATAACAACTCAGCTAATTTACCTGTACACGGATACTGGTCAACATAAATACACTTTTATCATATTTAAAAGGAAAGAAACTAAGTAATTCACTTTACATTGTGCTGATCCAAAGCATAAACATAACTGATTGCATTGTGTTACAAAATATTTTGAGTTAAGTAAAAACATAAAATGAACCATTAAATTCACCACTTCCGCATTTCGTCACACTTATTTAAATTATCTTGTACTTTTTGTATAAAATATGGACTTCTTCTTTTGGTGGGTCAAATTAAAAATAAAATATATAAATATCTTAAGTGCACAAAAACAATATTTTTCAACCACATAATTACCTGCTTTTCTACTTACGAATGTTGACCGGATCTGTTACAAAGCTGCCGCTAATATAAAACTACCCATTTCTTGATCTAAAATACAACCACAATGTTACAGAGTGGTCGTCGTGAAGTGCCCGATCATGAAACAGTACCCACTTATGTTTTAATAAATAAATTTAATTATACCTGTGGTAATAAGTTCCGGTTCAAGAACACAACAACAATTCGAGGTGTATAATGTTTCGTCAAGGTTCTCACCTCACCATCGTAATTTATAAAATAAAATGTTGCTTGTCAATAATCAATTATACCCAACTACCTACCTACTTTCATTAGTAAAATAAATGGCTATTCATGTGGTCAAATTGGAAAATGCTTGCTTATACATACCAATCTACCTATATGGTAAATTAATTAATTAATTGTTGTATAGTCGGATACTATCACAATGATTACCATTTTATACTTAATTGTACATATTTTGGTGTGGTTCGTCCTAATCTTATCATTTTAGGTTTATACCGATTATCTAAAACAGCATCCATTATACAAACAACAAAAAATGTGCATGTATGTATTAGCCAAGTCGGAGAAATCCGTCAAAACTACCGCACGATACAAGATGAGTTATCACAGTTCATAAAGTACTTCAGCATCTAGGCTGACAACTTATTATTGTCAGTGATTGAATTGGCAGCCTGTGTGTACTAATGGTCGCATCTCCGGTCCTCGGAGTTTGTTTCAATCGGAAAATATCATCGGTGGTCAAATTCTTATTGTGTGGTCCTCCTTTAAATTGGTCCTAAAAGAATCAATAGTATGCAAAGTCGGTTTGCGAACGATGGTTTTTCGTGATGACGTCATAAGAAATGTATGTCCAGTAACGCTACAACGCTACATTGCGTCATGTTTCCGTGGGCGCAGCCGGCGTCCATCGGTTTGCGGGACGTTGTCACGTCATAAAGATTGAAAAGCATTTAAAAAATAACAATGTATTGCAATGGACCTTATTGATGAGATCAACTACACAAACAAGCCTACAATATTGGCAATAAAATAAAATAAATAAAAGGGTTCAATCTCTTTAAAAGCCACAATATGTTGGCCAAAGCAGCAACAATAGCCACTAAAAAGGAGTTTAATCTCTTTGGAAGGCACATATTATTGACCAAAACAGCGACAGCAACAACTCATGGACTTATAAATGAAAGTAGTATGTGATATGCAGGTTTGCCGGTGCCATAAGTCCATGCAATTGAATAAATACACAATTGCAGGTGCCATAAGTATGAGCCTAAAAAGAAAGACTGAGTTCCACATAATACTCCTTTTTTATGTAAGGCACATAAAAAAGGAGTATTATGTTCAGACTTGAAGTGCATATAGATATGTGTCACTTCATGTGTTTTACCTGTCATTTTGTTTCCGCCTTTAATGCCAGTACTATCGTATGGCTAAATAGCCACGTACCGGATATTCGCAGTGTGCAAAGTCAGTATTGGGGATCAAAAACGATCGCAGCGTGTCACATGCCCAAATAATAAATTTCTGACGGAATTAGTAAAGTGAACCGTCGCTGTTTCGTATTTAATTGCATTGCATTAAGTAGGTACAAGGTTTCTTTTAGAAATAGAAATTTATTTATTTGAGTTAGATGCAAGTGAGTCTATCTATATAAAGCATACAATAGACGAAACCATAACTATTTAACATTCCGAGTGTTTAAGTAGTCTTTTACAAAGTAGAAACATTCATTAATGAGCCAGCTATGAAGTTTTTGTCTTTATCTCTCGTTGTGAGATTTGATAAAGAGAGATACCTACAAGTTTTTTAAGCTATAAATATTGGTCACAATGGTGGTTCCACTTGTTAGTTACGACTTCCATGGTCGACCAAAGAGTATAGTTGTATATTGCGCCACCAACTGTAATGTTGCTGTTTCTCATGTACTTAGAGCTAGTATTTGGGTTTTAATCTATCTAACACTTGGCTCGACAACACACCATACACGCGACCATCGCCGCCGGCAGCCGGAGGGAACTGTCCCCACGCCCGGTCCCACTCTGCCGGTCGTGACGTATGCGCACGAGACAAAGATAGCATTAGTCAATACACTACATCCCTTATTTGTTTTAATGAAACTTTACTGATTCTTGAACATAGAAAATAAATATAAATGTGTTACCTGAGTGAGAATCAATAGCATGAAACTAAACAATTCTTAAATTTAACTCTATTGTGTAGAAGTACACGAGTACACGAGCAAATGATCCTTTAAAGATTTAGCAAGGATCACTTTCCGAATATTGGTTTCCTTATTTTCTCCAATCTTCTTTAGACGTAATTCATTGCTTGTGAAAACGTAATGTACCTATCGCATCATTGCACATTTCTAGATTCTACTTATTGTGCCTACTGTATATATGTACTACAGTATGTGTATCCGGTAATTCCCAATAATTTTCCTTTTACTACACCTTTCCATTTTCCTCCGTAAATCGGTCTCCACTCGTATATCTTATATCCCTATCCTCCTTGTTTTCTTAAATTTCAGTTATGATTGGTAAAACTTCCGTTTGTTATAGAATAATTCAGGCGGAGCTTTTTCCGTAACGTAAATAACCAGGTACTTTCCAGATCGTATTTTTCAGTCTGGTTGATTTTTATATTTTCGTCTTCTTCAAAGTGATCCTAAACTTCCTTCAGAGATACCCTGGTCTGGTTTTGATTATAGCACACGCACGATTTCGATTAAGGTCCAAATAATACATTCAGGCGCTTTTTCATTGTCAGTAAAAACTATAGCAAAATTCCTGATACCATCAAAAATAAACTGTTTTTTTTTTGTAAATTTAAATGTAGCCTAAACACCACCTTAAAACACTTTTACTTGAGAAATGTTACGAGTCAACTATTTTCTGAACGATACAGAAATTTTATATCTATGTTTTATGTTTTCTCTTAATGATTTTATGATTTAATTGTAACCTATAAACACAAATAAAACAGAAATTAACAAAGACTTATGCATAAATATTGGCTAAGTAACAATAAAAATAATATATTTCTCTTTATGGATTTTAGCCAACCAATTCTGTTATGTATTTTGTTTTAATTATTTATAAGTATTTGTATATCATGTGATATTTAATCAAATGGACCTCTCTGGATTGATGGTACTTCTTCGTCTTCAGTAGTACTTACTACATATTTACGTTATACGTTTATTTTATTTAGTTATGAATGAAATATACATAGCTAAAAGTAGAATACACAATACATTATTCAGGTAAATTATGGTACTAAGATGAATTTTTCGTGTCCAAACCGGGTTCATGTTTCAAACTGCTTCTTGAATTTAGGACCTTTATGCAATAAATATGATGGAATAAAAATGTATGATTTCATATGATATCAAGGGATTTGAAGGGCTGGCGATCAGTTCTAATCTCTTGCCATAAAATAATATTTGAATCGGTTTCATTGTCCAAATCAGTGCGAAACATTTTTTTCCGTTTAGCAGAAGCGTCTCTTGGCCATATGCTATTCGGGCCCTATATCGGTCTCCCTGAGCTAGAACCTCTCCCAGTTCTACCGGTATAGCGTCTGGAATTAAGATTGTGCGTTCATGATACTGAGTTGGGATATTTATTACAGCAGGTTATAAGGTCCTTTTTTAGAGGTATGTGAATCCTCCTGTAAGGCTATTGATATGAAGGTTACATTATCATCTATTCGGAAATGTACGTTTATTTTATAATTTGTTAATTGACCGAGCTTCGCGGCTGTGTGCGAGCTCGTCAACTTCGGCAAAATACTTTTGTGTCCGGATTTCAGGATTTTGTTTGTTCTCCTCTACAAGTCGCATTTATCAACTGATTCTTGCAAAATTTTGTGGGTAACTTCGAAGACTAAATAGTTTTTTTTTTTTTTTTTTTGTAGTTGCACTAGTTTATATTTACTTATATTGAGTCAGACGTTGAGTGTTCCCCGTTCCATGGTGCTTATTTTCCTTTGTATCTTCAGAGATAGCGTATACGTTTAACGCATATTGTAGCTTCGTTTCCATTCCCCTTCTTTTTTTTCTCTTTCGGGCTGCAATTCGTAAACTTTGCATTTTGTAAACGCAAAGTAAGTAGTCGTTGAGATTTGGCAGAATAGTCAGGAATACATCAAGACCTAGTGACTGACGTTTGCTCCGGGAATGTTATAGTACGCTTCTTGTAGTCAAATCAACCGACTCCGAGGTGTAACAGGTTCGCGTGCTCTTTCTCAGTGTCTGTAATGTTTTCTACCAGGTAATTAGTAATGCCAGGCTTACACCGATTGACGTCTCGGTCGAACTTGTCCAAGACCAGTTGTGCTGAAGTTGACATATCTACTTTATAACGGTTGCAGGGCGCCCTGCAACCAGCCAATTTAATGACCCAATTAGTAAATTGGTTAGTGTCTCCGAGTTCATGTTATATTAAATAACAAATATCATATCAATTAAGTGATCAGCGTTGCGCTGCTTATTTATTCAATAATAATTATGTACTTATTTAGTCAAATAGGTAGTGAAATAGTTCGATTGAAATTGAAATAAGTAGGTATGTAATTTTAATAATTTTAATATATATATTGTACTAAGATCAATGAAATGTACAACTAAAATTCGGTTATTTAGTCAAATAGTAGCTGTCAATTTATTGACCAGATTGACTGCTAATCTGCTGAGGTGTCAATTTAATGACCATGTTAATATTCTGCTGAGAAAACGTTTCATATGATCCCAATTGAATGATCAGATTGATAATCTGCTGACAAAACATTTGATATGTCAATTGAATGACCAGATTCGTGATCTGCTGATGTCGATTGAACGACCAGATTGATAATCTGCTAATAAATCATTTCATATGTCAATTGAATGATCAGATTCGTGATCTGCTGATGTCGATTGAACGACCAGATTGATAATCTGCTGATAAAACATTTGATATGTCAATTGAATGACCAGATTCGTGATCTGCTGATGTCGATTGAACGACCAGATTGATAATCTGCTGATAAAACATTTGATATGTCAATTGAATGACCAGATTCGTGATCTGCTGATGTCGATTGAACGACCAGATTGATAATCTGCTGATAAAAAATTTGATATGTCAATTGAATGACCAGATTCGTGATCTGCTGATGTCGATTGAACGACCAGATTGATAATCTGCTGATAAAACATTTGATATGTCAATTGAATGATACAGATTCGTGATCTGCTGATGTCGATTGAACGACCAGATTGATAATCTGCTGAGAAATCATTTCATATGTCAATTGAATGACCAGATTCGTGATCTGCTGATGTCGATTGAACGACCAGATTGATAATCTGCTGAGAAATCATTTCATATGTCAATTGAATGACCAGATTCGTGATCTGCTGATGTCGATTGAACGACCAGATTGGTAATCTGCTGAGAAATCATTTCATATGTCAATTGAATGACCAGATTCGTGATCTGCTGATGTCGATTGAACGACCAGATTGATAATCTGCTGAGAAATCATTTCATATGTCAATTGAATGACCAGGTTCGTGATCTGCTGATGTCGATTGAACGACCAGATTGGTAATCTGCTGAGAAATCATTTCATATGTCAATTGAATGACCAGATTCGTGATCTGCTGATGTCGATTGAACGACCAGATTGGTAATCTGCTGAGAAATCATTTCATATGTCAATTGAATGACCAGATTCGTGATCTGCTGATGTCGATTGAACGACCAGATTGATAATCTGCTGAGAAATCATTTCATATGTCAATTGAATGACCCAGATCGATGATCTGCTTATGTCAATTGAATGACCCAGATCGGCGATCTGCTTATGTCAATTGAATGACCCAGATCGGTGATCTGCTTATGTCAATTGAATGACCCAGATCGGAGATCTGCTTATGTCAATTGAATGACCCAGATCGGTGATCTGCTTGAATGCCGGGCCTTTATTTATTTAGTATATGAACCAAACATCGTACTATAGGGCAGGTTAACCAACAAATCTAAAATGCGTAAGTCATAAGCCAAAGCAGTTTCCACTCATTACTAAATACCTTATAGATAGGTATATATTGTCATCGCTCAAACAACATATTTATATGTAATGTGATTTTACGTCTAATTTACGTGATAATGTCTTATAAATCGATGAACGCCGGCTGCTCGCACAAAAACATGACGCAATACGGTGCAAGCGAGAGCGCGGAACGAGCGATAGAGAGGCACGATCTTATTTGTTTTAATGAATCGATCGGCCTAAGCGTGACGTTATTACGTAAAATTATCATCCGTAGACTGACTTTATAGACAACCAATGTTTTCCAAAAGTAAATCAATTTAACAGAGTATCTCTGTTTCACGTCTGCTTTATTGTATGCTTATTGTAAACTTCTCATTGTTCAATATAATGTCAATTTAATGACCACTTTCCCGTATTCTTATAGGTAAATAATATTCTCCCTTTCCATAATAAAACTGTTGATTGAACAACCAGATTTCTTTCAATCTGCTTATCTTCTGCATTATCTAATAAGGTAATGCACAATACAAAAGGCTAGGTAGGTATGTAAATCGGTACATATGTTGGGTACAGGCCAAGCAGTATTAAACCTGTTGTCCCCTGACTCCGATATTATTTAATTTTTTAAACTCACTAGATTCTACCTATAGTGTACCTAATGAGTAGATTTTTCAAGTAACAAATCCCACGTTTTCTTAATTGATTCTTACGTGGGTACTCTAACTTCGTAACTTACGTAAAATAATGACTAAACAATAACCTTTAATCGCAGGTACGTAAATGCGTCATATGATGCGGGTAGGTAGATGTTAACCAATTCATGCGTTGTATTGTATCATATGCTTGTCTAAGAGCATCCTAGGAGCACACTTCAGGTAGAATAATTTCCCCGATAGTTAATATATCTGTCAAGGGTTGTGTTTTGGATGTAATAATATAGATACTTATTCTTAGATGTCTTCAATATTTTTACTAATTGTAAGCTATTCTTAAAACAGTTACTTAGTACGAAAATACCTGTCGGTTGTAAAGATATTTCACGTTCATTCATTAGACTCAATTCACCCCGACTGATCATATTCGATTGATAGTGTAATTTATCATTTATAATGATAATCTAGTTCTTAAGTATTATTTTACATACGCAGAAGAAATGCATTCGAACGATTTAAACGATAAGTATTTCCCGGAAGCCCCGGGTATTTTGTTTTTTTAAATTAAAAATAGGATATTCACAACCGTTGCGTTGCAGATATTTCATATTTGTGTTTTAAATACAGGTAAGAAACTACAAATGTATGCACTATAACCCTAATTGTTCTTTCAGGCAAACATCAACTATTAGTTACATTATGATGAATTTCGAGGGTAGCATTGAGAAGTGACAAAATTGTATTCTCAAATCGTATATCAAATGCAACTGCAAATTTTGCAATGTAAATCGTTGAATAGGTACGTTTTGGGAATAATATGTTTTAAAAGTAGGTATATGTCAATTTTTTAATTAATTTGCATCACGACTGCGTTTGTCTTGTTACTGCACAACAAAGAAATTGAATTGCTTCAAATTTGGTGGAATCCAATTTTACTATGTTCCAATCCATCCCTTTTAACAAAACGACGCATTGGCGCTTTCCGGGACATATCGGATTCCTCCTTTATGTACAAATTTGAAATGCACAATTAAATTACTTACGATTTATCCTCGTCGCCACATGTAATGTTGCTGTTTCTCATGTACTTAGAGCTAGTATTTGGGTTTTAATCTATCTAACACTTGGCTCGACAACACACCATACACGCGACCATCGCCGCCGGCAGCCGGAGGGAACTGTCCCCACGCCCGGTCCCACTCTGCCGGTCGTGACGTATGCGCACGAGACAAAGATAGCATTAGTCAATACACTACACCAACTTTGCATCCAGCATGCAAATTGCATGCAGCACTGACAATAATCTAATGTTCTTCCACACGCAAATCGTTCAAAAATAAATATAAAATGGTGATAACTTTTCCCGATATTTTCTTTTAATGAAACTACCTAAGCTGCAAAATAAATGATAATCTATCCACCTGTGAAGACTGCCTGCTAATCTGTTCAGTACTGGCAAAGACTAGCTAGCAGTCAGACAAACGAAAAAGTCAAAACTGAGTACAGTCAATTTCAATTTACTTATTGCATGAATGTGCATTCATAGCTGTTGCTTAAAAGTACATTGTTTTAGTCTACTAAATGACACACTCTGGTACAGTCAGCAGCAGAAGTAGATAAGCTGTCCAGGTGTTCAAAATGACCTACACACGCCCTTAACGTCTTAAGAATAAGATCGTGTGTAGGTCATTTTGAACACCTGGACAGCTTATCTACTTCTGCTGCTGACTGTACATTCACCCTGTTAAGGTATTGCATTTTTTTACTTATGACTGGGAAACTTATATTTATTTGTTTACTTAAGTACTTAATGTTTTAATTAGTCTTTTATTACGACCAATGGTAAAATTAGTGAAGTTCGATTTAAACAGCAGAGAGACAATTTTCCAGGGGAAACAAAGTGAACGGGTCAATAACTGAAAATATTTAACTTTACAAATCCAATGTCTGCGAGGAGACTAACAAAAAAAATGTGCGCTGTGAAAATGTAGTAGTGAATATCGCAAAAACAAAATTGTCCGACTAGGGACAAAGTATGCAAAAAATGTGGGTACAAAGGTCACTTCAAGAAATGGTACAATGCTAATTTAAACATGTCTTTCAAATTACGCATTCATACTACCCTAAACAGCTGTATGCAAGTGATTCAAATGAACAATTAAGATACATTTTCAGTGCTCGTAAAAAATTAAATATTAAGAAGAAAAAGCTTTATTGTATACTGCTTTATTTAAAATCTGTCCACGGTATTCGTTATTCCTGACATGTTTTAGTTTTGTTCAAGTAATATAAATAGGTTTTTATACATGTATGTAAATGGCAATCGCTAATTACAGCCTGTAATAAATACCGGTAATAATTGCACTTGAGAAATAAGATGTCACTTACACATGCCATCATTGCTAAAGCACAACAAATAGGTGTAACAGCTAAAGTGCCTTTTATGAATAGGTAAATAGAAAATAATAGAGATACCGAAAGGTCTTACCGGTATAGTACTAGTAAAGGTTTAAGGGTGCAATGACAAATAGTGGTATTGTTGTCGATTGACTGAACCACTATACACAATATACTTGATATCCCAAAAAACAATACCTGACTCTAATCAGAGCTTTAGTGATATAAAACGATAATGATTACAAGTCATAATATGACTGTCCCCAAGGGAATCAAAGAAACATCAGCTCTTCAGAGGACTTTAATATAACACAGACAACAAACACAAACATCTCTATCAATACATCATTTTTAAAAATATTTATGAAAAATCCTAACCTATGGCCAGCATTGCCGACAATGATAATAGTTGGGTAGTGCTACTGCAACACAACCATCACTAATAGATTAACTACCCTATATTCAGTGGGTTAAATAAAGCGTTGTTAAGATAAGATACATTTATTACATAGCGCTTGAGAATCACTGTTTTATAATGTAAAGGAATTTATTGTAAAAAAAAACTAATGTTTTCAAAATTTGCATGTCTTCGACAGACATTTTACCTAATACACACGACATATCACCTTGATGTAAATATTCTGGCAAATAAATGATTCTTCTTCTTCTATATAAATTATACACAAACTATATCTACGTAATATATTAAATTCTCGTGTCACAGCGTTTCTGGCGGGACTTGTGAGGTTTTGTGTGTGTGTTCGGTGGGTCTGAGATTGGGACATGGGTAAACTATTTTTCATTCCCTTAAGTGATAGTAAAACAACGTTTGCAGGGTCAGCTAGTATATGTATAAATAACAACCACGGAAATATATTGTAGTAAAGTACATTGTAATACCCTCACCGGGTAAAATGAATTTATCTTTGACACCACGCATTATGTTGTATATTCTCTGTACATGATGACGATGACAATGAAATAAATAAATATGAATATGTCAGTATAATAAAAGGAATATCATTAAAACATAGTGTCCAATAAAATGCAATTATGCATATTTTAAGCAAGTAAGTAAGTAGCATTTTATTGTACACAAACACAAATTTTCAAAACAAAAAAGGTAGAATGTACAAAGGAAACGTAGACATGAGTAGACAAATAAGAATGTTCAGAAAAAGAAAGGATAAACGAAATATAACTAATACATTATAATGTATAATGCAAAACAATGTATTTAGTCGACATTACTCTAAAGTCTATTTAATGATATTACATATTTTGTGTTTGTGTTGCTTAATTGGAGCTAAGATAGATACTGTAGCTATTTCACGGATAGTCTGCATTGGGTATAAGGGCATGTAATGTCGTGTATTTCAAACAAATAAGTGTCTTAAATATTTTTACCCATGTTACGGATCTCATGCATATAAAAGAGTACGTACTTAGTTGGTGAAATTAAACTTATGAATGTATTAATAAATTTTCCATTCATATAAAATACAAGTCAGCTGAGAAGGGTTAGATAATATAAGTAACAATAAGTACCTAATAATTATTCTGTAAATGCATCTTACAGCTAAACTTTAAACAAAACAGCTAAAACTTTACAACATATTGAGTTGTAGTTAACAAAAAAAAAACTTTTTACAATATACATATATGTTTTGTTTAACAAAATACCGTTTTGGAAACTACTGTAAAAAAACAGACAAAAAATACTCGTAACGCTTTGTAATCGTTTTAATATCTGTTTCGCTACTAGGAATATTGTATAAAGCAAGATATGACTTCTTTTTCTTATGTCTAAAATTAACTGTGGAAAAGGGCCTTCTGTTTGAGTTTATTGCGGCGCTTCTTCTCAGGTCTGGGAGGCGCTGGTAAATTCTTTTTCTGACGTGTAAGCGTGCCTCTGTGTGGCCGATTTGCTGAATGAATGATTGAATTTGAATTTTAATAACTAATTATCTAAACAAAGAAGGGAAGTGGATTGAAGTTAGGAAAAAAATATTTCTGTATAAAGTATTTACCACCTGTTGTTATCATTCACGACTTAAAGAAAAAGATGAAAGAAAATAAATGAGTTCGAGGCTTCAACCCAACACCCCATACGATTTTTAATTAATAATAAATTTAAATAAAATGTAAAATTAATTAATAATTCTGATTGATAGAAAATGTAATAAATAACTATTAAATATGCCTATTACTAATACTTAAAATTATTTGAAAGGAAGAGATGTTGCATATATAAATAATCTATTAATAAATGTGATGCAGGACCCAGAGGGCGCCTGCAGCTCACTTCCCTTCCGGCGGGCGAGCGGCGCAGACGTGTATCTGAGTTGTGTATCTACTCGCTGTATCTTGTGTTTTATTGAACACCCTTTGTGCCTATAATACTGCTTGCATGCTTGATGCTGACCAATTTAATTTACTTATACATGGTGGGTCAGAAAATATGGCAAATAATTAACCCACAGCTATCGATTCTAAGTATATTGTATAGGTCTTTAATTTTTTTCGAGGTGTTAAAAAAAAAACTATAGGATTCAGGCGTCGCTCACACAACCAATCCCATATACATTTTTTTTAACCAACTCAAAAAAAAATTAAAGACCTATACAATATACTTAGAATCGATAGCCGATACGGTGGGTTAATTATTTGCCATATTTTCTGACCCACCGTGTATATATAACATTTGGTGGTGAGTGGTACAAGACTGGTCCGAGAGGCGATCCTTGTGGGATGCCAAGTATTCCCGACTAGCAGACGACGTCTTTCCGTTGATGATGAAGATGATGATTTGTAGTAGTAGCGAGGCTTCCCGAAAAATGCGGTCGCAAAAGCTTGACGATTGTGACAGTATCTTTATGGAAGCTTTATTATATTAATTACATTAATGGATAGCTTAGTTGCGTCAACAGTAGTTGCGTCAGAACTGTAACAAGAGAGAATTAAGTGCTGCAATCACTCAATCCGTAGATCACTAATGATCTACGAATTAGAGTGATTAGGTTTAATTAGTGATTATTTTGTGATTAGGTTTGGACTAATCCAAAGTATTTTAGTAAAATATAAAATGAAAAACATTTATTGTTTTGTAGTTACCTTCTCAGAATAAAATAAGATTTTAAAAATTGGTACTGAAAAAAAGTAGGACAGTTATTGTGGGATCCAGATTTGATAGGTTCTCGTAAAATGTAATAAAACAATGTAACTAATACTCTGTTTTCTAATTATTAATAAAAATCAACTCACTTGAAATGAGAGAAATGCTTTCATTACATGAGTTGTTAGTTAACTGTTGCACGGGGCTGCTTGAAATGAACAGAAACAATAACTGCGACATCATTCTTGTTTACGTACCTATTTGTAAATAATTCGAAAGTCGATACTACTTTGTTTACATTTTCCTAATAAGAATCTTTATTTATCAAGAAAGCTTTGTCAACTTGGTTAAATGAGTGAACCAAAGTTCTTTCAAATTAGTCAACAAGTATTCACTCAAAAGCGATTAGTCCCGGGCACGTTTCGAATAGGTATTTAAAGCTATTATTACCTAGGTATTAAGATATCATCTATGTAGCTCGAATTTAATATTGTAGAATTCCGGATTACCGCGGATGGCAGATGAACTTGAATATACCTAGTGAACATATTTAATTCATTTTCTTTTTTTTAAATAAAAAACAGGGTTTCAGCGCCGAAGAGTGTTTTTTTTTCAATTTCTGGCAAGAAATTATTATTGGTGTTAAAAATTAATTTATTTACATTATACTTCCGTCTTTGAGTTACTAGCTTACCTACTTTATATAAGGGATCCTTTTTTTTCGTTTTAAGGTGTGGAACCCTAAGAGTCGTATTTTTTAAAGTCCATCAACTGTAAAACTTATAAAAAAACACTCAGCTATGTGCCTCCCTTTGCACATCTAATATTTAAAAAATCGAAAAAAATTGCCATGTTCGTGTTGTTTATTCCAAAGTGTCTTTGGATTACTAAAAAAGCAACGAGAGGAAAAGTTGTTTTGCAAGGCGTTCGTGAGCGCTTTATTTAATTTACTTTAATTCAGTTTTTTTTTCTCATGGAAGTTTAATCTTGCTTTTCCTTTTGTTTCAGATTTTCAACAAGAAACCTAACTACGTATGTCGAAACATGGGCAGCGTAGGCAACAATACCACATTATATGACGATGACCCTCTAAACCTTACATTCAGTAGTGACCTTGGTCTAGACAACAATGTCTTACCAGCGTTCATGGTTTGGTCAGTTGAGAAATGCATGAATGAAAATTTACTGAACCATACAGAAGATTTCATAAATCGGATCTTTTTCTACAATGGAACTCAAGTGAGATGCGAAGACCATGCACCGGTCTTGACGAGAAGTACTTTAGTGCGGGCGAGTGTTCTGTCGGTAATAGCTGTGTTATCTTTTTTTGGGAACTTGGCGACCATTATAAGTATTCGCAGAGGCAAACGAAGTAGAGGTCGAGCAAGGCCATCTTGGACTGCCATTTATAGTCTTATATTTCAATTGAGCATAGCTGATTTGCTGGTCACAGTATTTTGCATCGGAGGCGAAGCGGCTTGGTCGCTCACAGTGCAATGGTACGCTGGAGGCGTCGGCTGCAAGCTGTTCAAGTTTGTACAGATGTTTTCACTGTACTTGAGCACGTTTATACTGGTCCTTATTGGAGTCGATCGATGGCTTGCCGTTAAATATCCAATGAAAAGCATGGCTACAGCGACAAGAAGTGGAAGACTAGTCATCATTGCTTATATTATGAGTCTGATACTAAGCATACCTCAGGTGAGCAAAATATGATAATCTTTATTATTTGAAAAGTACTTATCTACCCTTTCGCTGCTACACTAATTCTTAAATGTAGTCCCAATTTTAACTTTATCTACATGGATGATCAAAAGTATTTTTAAACTTACTTGACATGGACGTGATATGCAGTCTTTGCCAGCGGAAGGTGTTAAATACCTTCCACTAACTTTACTTCATTACTTTGACGTCAAGCATAAAGCCGCAGCTCTTTCAAGACCAATTAACTGGTACCAATTAAAAGTTTCTTATTTCGCCAAAGTAGGTAGCATTAGAGGGTTGAGCGTAGGTGTAAATAAGAGTTATACGAAAACAGAAAAATCTAAAAAATATTACAACGAGAATAAATATTTATCTGTACTTTCATTATTCACGGTTATACAAAGACAAAACGTATAATTCATTTATTTTAAGCAGCACGCGTGCCTGAAATACCTTTTATCAGCGTAAAAGAGACATCAAATTACATTTAAATACATTATCGAGATTCGCTACGGGTTTCCAATTTCTATGCCTCGACGAGAAAACAATAATAACTTTGTACACGAAATGTCGTTATTTTAAAAAACCTTGAGGCTAATATGGTTTGAACTAACAATGTTTTCGACTTCAATGATGAGTGAATTAACCGCGATCATTTTACCATTAGTAAGAGTGTTTGTCTGGCAGTGCAATTTGTATGAATCTGGCAGTTCAAGGATGTTAGTGCCCGACGTCCAGACGTGCTACGTGTTAAAGACAAAAACAAGATCGTTGTATTATTTTCGTTGATTTCGTAGATTCTGTTAAATGTAACGAAGAGAGGCGGTGAAATACCATCGCAGGGATAGGAGTTTTCATAGCACAGAATTCCTTATGTCCGTGGACCGTAAGTTTGGACTGTGAAAATAGACTAATGAATTCCATTAAGTCAGACTTATTTCAAAATAAAATAAATCTAAATCGTGTCGCCCAACTGACAAGTTTCCTTTCTATAGCTTTTTGCATCAATACGTACAATAATTTTATTCTTTGCTTTATTATGATTGATATGCGTGAGACGCGTTTTCTTTGAAGTATTTTTTTCTTTTGTCGTCACGAAACTTCCTTAAACTGCTAATTTGAGTCAATTTATACTTATCCTTTGGAACTTATGATATTTTCTGTGTCTCAAACTATCTCTATACCAACCAAATTTCATGAAAATCGATTCAGCCGTTTTGACGTGAAAGAAGTACAAATTTGATACTTTAATTAAGTATTCGGATGCATTGACGAAACAAACATACACTTCTTAGGTAACTATATGAATTTAAATATGCATAAAACAATGTTGAAAAAAAAAATACACCTCATCATCATCGTCAACATACCACTACGTTAAAAACGAACATATTACAGGGGAAAATAAATCTAATTTACTTCAAAAGAGCACTTTTCTAAGAACTTCGAGTAAGCGACCGCTTTTTATGTTGATTGACATTGCGTACTTAATTATCACACCTCCGGGCGATGTAATTAATCAATTAGTACCTTAATCATAACTCAGGTAGCAATTGTATCCCAAACAACGTTTTTCCTGTTTCAGGCAATAGTTTTTCGGGTGGCAAAGGGGCCATTTGTGGAGGATTTCTACCAATGCGTCACACACGGCTTCTACACGGAGAGGTGGCAAGAACAAGCGTATACGACGCTGTCATTGGTTTTTATGTTCATCCTGCCGCTTTTTATACTCGTGTCGACATACGTCTCCACAGTCAGGACAATTGCTCGTAAGTTTAATATTAATAATTACAGAACTAAGTACCTACCTCAGTACAGCACGACACAACTGTTATGGCGCGCAGAGTAGCGGTAGAGTTTGTTATTGCCTTATTAGCGCACCATATCAAATGCGTCGTGCCGTACCTTCACATTTATAAGAATTATAAGGTACTGAACTGGTTTAATTTTTAAAATATCCTATTATGGAAATACTTATCCTGTGTAACAAATATTGCGAATAGCTTGATATAAGCTAATAACTTGATACTTGGACGTCTTTCAGCCATATCGGCGGAATATTCTCATGATGTTGATAAAGTTAGATGTAGGTTGTATATTCATAAATAAATATTGTGTTTGTAATTAAACTACTTGTAAATATATTTTCTAAAATATCTCTAAAAGGGTTAACCTTATATTTTATTTATACCGACGATCTTTTAATGATTTTGTTAAACTTCCCAATAGGTATAGGCATTTAGGGGTTCGAAAAAAATGATTTCGGTAGGTAGCATTCACATTTGGAAAAAGTATTTTTTTACCCGATTAAAGCTTCGTCGCCCGGTGCTTATTATTCAATAGTTATTATTATTATAAATGTTTGTTTGTCCTTTCGTCACGTCGAAATGTTTAGACAGTTCGTGACCCTGGGAATAATATAGGATACGTAATACGTTTAATACCGATATTTCCACGGGAACGGGTCTTATACGAGTCAAACAGTTTTTCTATAGGTACTTCTATAGCATTAACTATTTATCTTTATGTATAGTATGATCGTGTACCTAAGCATATTCTAGTTCTACGCGGGACGAAGTCGGCATTGGCTAGTAAGTAGTTAGTGTTGTAAGTATATGAGAACAAAAAGGAATTTCTAGGAATTTGAATAATAATTTGGGTTTAATAAAAAGTAATATTAGTAATTCAAGGAACCTTATAATTAATAGGTAAGTAGAAAATGCCAAACGATTCCACCGTATTCTATTTTGTTGAATTTTCTTTAATTTAATAAACAGTTTACTTCTTTATATTCTTCTTTATAATATGACCAGTTCTTTTACCTACCTATAAAGACTTAATCATATTGTTAGTAACTAGTGGAATTTTGCAAGACTAGATGGAACTTAATTACTTATTTCGCTAAGAATAAGCTAGTTTAGAATTTAATGAAAATTTCTTCAATTCTTCGACCTTCGAGAACATTTTCATATTTTCAAGCGACGAAAAAACGGAGAAGGTTCTCAATTCGACGCGTATATTTGTTTTACTTCCAAGCTGGTCCCATTTTAATTTGGTTCAGTTCTGATGATGGGATCCATGAGAAAATGAACTCCTCAAAATTGGTTAGCACGTGTATGATTTTGGCATCAATTTTAAAGACTTCATAGATATTTACGTCCCGTAGTATCCATGTTTGGACAATACAATCGAAAAAAAAACTGAACAAGTGTTTTTCTTTATTGACACACCTATACTAGGCGTGGGAAAAATTAAAAAAATTGTGCTTTTTACTTTTTTAACGGTTTTTTACTTTAGTAATTAGTATATTTTCTTCGCAAACGTATTAACATTAACTAAGTAACTAACTAAACTATACGTGCGAAATATAAATTTCACTCATCTTAATTTTCGCACTTGCATCAAAATATAGCTACCTACTATTTTGATTATATTGTTAGCGACTACTAAATTCCGTTCATTCATAGTTAGGCTTTAGTTAGTTGGAAATGTATTAAGCAAGTTCTATTTTGCTCATAACCAAACGTTATGTTATGATATGAATTAATAATAACGTACTTAATACATTTTTTCGTCTTAACTACTTAACAGTTTATTTTATTTAAAAAAACACGAAAATTTAATAAAAATATCATTTTGTACAGCTAGCTTATTCTGCTTTACCCTTGCATTACCAGCCTAGAAACAAAATATCAGTTATGTTCTTTAAATGGTAGTGAGACAACAATAAAAAAATCATTTTTATTTTCATGATTTAGGTTAGAACTAGTCGACTTTTTGCTAGTTTTTGTTTTAATAATAAAAGAAGACGAGATATTGAAGGGCATGAAAGTTTATTTAATGATTTTTCTCTTTGTTTATGCCCCAGTTCAGGCAATTGAATTTGTTATTAGATTACTATAGAAACCGCCATAGAAAAATAAGCTAAAATATCGTATGTTGTCAATGAATTTACTAAATTGCTTAGCAAAAAAGTCGCAAGTTTAAATTAAAAATACACATTATTTAGACTTGAAAATAATCCAATCGTATGTCTTTTTGGCTTAGCACGGCAGATAAGTTCATACATATTCTGATCATACACTAGTAAGTGACATGCATACAAAATCCACTGGATTTTTAAAAGAAGAACACAACACACAATAGCATTGGTATTGATGTAGTACGTAGAAGTGCCGTGACTCTGTAAAAACCAAAAATGCCTTTTGTAGGTATTTCTGTTTGTATGAGGGTGAAGGAAGTTTATAAGAATAAGATTAACTCAAAATATGAGGATATTGAAAAAAATGCTCTGTGAACTTTGTTTGTGGTTCTAAAAATAAATTCTGGTGGAATTCACCGACAACACTTCATTGCTTTGATGTTACGAATGTTGGCAAATAAACAATACATTTTGAAGTTAGTTGACGTTTATATTACCATCGAATTGAAACAATGACTAAAACTTTAGTATTTTTGTGAATACGAATAATGTTTCGATGACAAGGAACATCATGACAAATATTTGAATGCAATGCAAGAAAACAAAACGGAATATTTAATTTAGGTACGTTATTTATTTATTTTAGAAACAAACACAAAGAAATACGGCGATAGAGTGTTATAAATTATTTCTTTGTTGGTTTATGTGTGTGAAAAGTATATATATATATATATATATATATATATATATATAATATTATACCTATACATATAAATAATAATTTGACATACCTTTAAATACGATCGTGGGATATTATAAAAAAAAAATGACAAAATATTCCTTATTATGTATATATTTTGTCATAATCTCATTTACCTTGTATAGTTAGAAAGAAAAAAAGAAAGAAAAATCATTTATCATGACATTACACAACACACACACAAAAGACAAAAAGAGCAACATTTATACAGAACAAAAGAAAAAGTGTTGTGGCCTGTCACGAAATGGTCCCAACTCAGCTTGCTAGCATTAAATGCCAGCGCTGGTCTTCCGGTGGGACCATTTGGTAAGACCACGACCGGCTACTCACGGTACATTTAGAGAATAAAAGAATACTTACAATTTATCTTATTTACATACAAAAAACAAATAACATTGATGTTTACATCGACGAAAATGGCATGAAATCTAAACAAATGATTTTGCCCCATTACAAGTTTCAAAAAGTAAATGATATCCCAATCAAAAACATTCTGTAAAAAACTAGCCAAGTCTCGATGGAGTTGCTTGTTTATCTCTAAAAAGTAATGAAAGTATATAAGTAATGAAATTAAAGTTGTGTGATTTGGCCGTTTGTACCCACTAACGTATAAAGAATGTTCAACGGTCAAGTCACACAACATTAACTATAATAATAAAGAAATCGCAGTAAGGAACCTTAGACTTGGCACGACTTTGTCTAGATTTCATTACTTTTTAGAGATAAACAAGCAGCTCCATCGAGACTTGTCTAGTTTTTTACAGAATGTTTTTGATTGGGATTTCACTTCTTTTTGTAGAAACGTGGGCATATTGATTTATTTTATAAGATTTTCTTATTTGACACATTTTTTTTCTTTGTAGGAGTGGTTTTTTTATTACTACAAATCTTTCTTTTCTTTTTTTCCGGTTCTGATTCTTGTACAGTAGCAACAGTTTTTTATATTGCCCATTCGCGTTCATTATTTATTCTTTTTGACGGTTTAGACGGTTTAATTTCTGAAAGATCGGCGCGGTATTTACGCCTAAGCCGGTTGTATTTTTTATTTATATGCGTATTAAAAGCAGAAGGGGAGGTATTCGCCCAGCAGTGGGACGCTATAGGCTAGATTAAATTAGAAGATGTGTCCCACTACGCTGGATTTTTGCAATGACAGTCGATTTTTTTATGTAAGTACCAATAGTAGAAGGGGGCATTACCATAGCTCTAATATAGCTGAGACCAGCTGAGGGTTCTTCATCAGATACTTCAGACCTTCGATTTTCTGTATAGGCGGTATGTCGATCTTTAATAGTTTGGTTGGGCTCTTGTGTTTTCTAATCAGGGTCACCAGGTACTCCAGATCTTCGACTATCCTAGTTTTTATAGTTTTCTCTTTATGTGGTCATTAAACCCTAACTCTGTACCAAATGTCAGCTCTCTGAGTTTATGAGAAGTACTAGTTATATTCTGATGATCATGAGTGAGTGAGTGTCATAAATGCGAAACTTTGCTTTCACTTAACTTCGGAACTAAGTGATCTACAGACTTGAAATTTTGGATTTTAAGTATGTGATTATAGCTTACTGGATGACGAACATTTCTGCGTTCTGGTCTTATCCAGAGGTTCTCAAATAGGGGCCTGAAAATGCGGAAAAATGGTTCCAGTAAAGAATGGTAGGGCAGTGTTTGCTTCGCGCTTGACTTGGCGGGGGCACTGCCGTGTCCCCCGATAGAACGTATTCTGTTTTCTAAATGTCATAGGTAAGTTGTTTCATTTATATGTAGCTGAGTAATGCGGTTTTTGGGAGTCTCCAGCTCTCAAATGTCGATTTAGAAACCTCTCCAAATATAGTTTAGAAGGTATACAATTTTATAAGGTGCCGTAAACAAGACTGACTCCTCAATTGGCATTATTTGAGGCACAATATGGCGAGGTCTGCTGAATTCCTGATCAAGTTTTAAAACCGGCCAACAAGTCATTATACCATAGGATTCACAATCAGCCGGTGAAAAATGGCCCCGTCAAAACGGGTGCCCGAACTTCCCGGGCACCCGTTTGGCCTTCGTTATAAAGAGGCGATAGGTATAAGCATATTGGAACGTATTTTCTAAAGTCAGTTTGCTCCATATATTTTGACATATTCTGTCAGACACTGTTCGTTATTACTTATCATATACAATGTCAATGCATTATACATATCTTGAAAAAATACTAGTCTGTCTATGTATGTAGGTCTATGAGGTTTTTAAACAAAGAGTATAAATTAAAACTTTTTGGAATTACGAGGAATTGGTATAATTTAAGTAGGTTCCTACCTCCTGCGCATCTGGTTTAAATATCATGAAAATAATGTACGTAAAGGCAAAAATATTCAGAATACTTGAAATCTGATAAATCATATTCAAAAATGACGGGCGCCCTTTATGTCGTTCGCTTTCTGATTACGCATGTAAATTCCGATATTATCTTTGATGTCTTATTTACAAACGGCCATCGTGAATATACATACATAATCGCAAAATTTGACGCTCGACATTCTAAACCAGACACTTAATTTTATTCGCTTGCTGTGGGGCTACTGAAATAGTACATTATTGCAGAGGCCGCCAAGTAGCGCATTGCCGGACGAGTCAGTTAGAAGGCTGAGCGAAGCGAAGCCTTCTATTAGTACGAGTCCGGCAATCGCAATTGCGGCCGAGGTATATATAATGCTTTTCTCAAACAGCGAGGAAATACGTAAGGTCAGTCGGGGCAAGTGCGCCAGGATGGGGTAAGTGCGCCTAACATAAATATATCGAGACCTATAAATATTACTCAACTAGTAAGTAGTTGGCTGTTTACAAGACATAAGGGCGAAATAAATTTAGGCGCACTTACCCCACATCAGTATTTATTACTTCCATGAACGTGGATGATTTGGCCATGGAAGTTGTACTTATTACCTCCATGGATTTGTCAGTTTCGGGGCAAGTGCGCCAGAATGGGGTAAGTGCGCCTAACAAAATATATCGAAACCTATAAATATTACTCAACTAGTAGTTGGCTGTTTATAAGGCATAGGGGCGAAATAAATTTAGGCGCACTTACCCCACATCAGTATTTACTACTTCCATGATCGTGGATGATTTGGCCATGGAAGTTGTACTTATTACCTCCATGGATATGTCAGTTTATCTACAGAGGTGTCTCAAATAACAAGCGAATTAAAAAAAAACACACACGACAATAATGTTTTTGCTGGCCAAGGCCGGCAATGGACAGCCTCGCGTCTTCTTTTTTTGAAAGTAACACGAACATTTCCGAGCATGTTTGAGAAAATATATATTTTTCTCAAAAATGGCGGGGAAACTCGTCATTGTCTGCTTTCTGTCAAACCGCAAAGTGCGTCATTGACAATCAGTCAAAAATTAAAAAAAAAAAAACTCAACTGCATGCCCCGGAAATTCGTATGAATTTACTTCCGCGGCATGTATAAGCGCAGGGAATGTTGTATGAAATTTCATTATCGTACAGGTACTTTTTTTTTAAACTGATAAATACGCGAAGGAATTCCCAAACAGCCAAGTCTGCATGTTCTGTATCTGTCAATTGACGCGAAACCAAACGTTTTTATCCGTGTCTGAAACAGCGCAATGTATTTCAGAACGGAATTTAAAAAAAGAACGATCCATAAAGAGCGGGAGTTCTTGTCTTGTATCAGATTTATTTAGCTAAATTTCATGAAAATAGTTTACTAGTTTGGTTTAAAAATTGATAAAAGGTCTTAATTTTTATAAAAAACGAGAAATCTACATGCGAGTTTTTAACTTGTCGTGTTAGTGTGTCTGTTAAAGTCAAATATCGGTGAATACGAAAGAAGACTGGCGTTCCATTGGATTTGTTGTAAGTACTTGACTACCTTTGCGTGCGTGTCAATGCTGTATTATGAATACCTAATATCAAGAGTTTTTTTCATTTTTGAGAAAAGCACTATATAAGCCTCGGCACGTGAAAGGCTTTGCAGGCTTCGTACATATTAAAGGGCCTCGGCGAAGCCTCGGCCCTTTAAACCAGTACTCAGCCTGCAAAGACCTACTTTCCCGGCCACGGCAATAATGTACTATTAATTTCCACGAAGCTCCATTGAATCACCATTGCCGCGGAAAGATGTCAACTTCTTCTGGCTGGACATAGAACTTACCGACCAAGTTTTTAGGGTTCCGAACCTCAAGAGGTAAAAACTGTACCCTTATATTATCACTCGTGTGTCTGTCCTCCCGTCTGTCACAGTCGATTTTCTCCGAAACTACTGGGTCGATTAAGTTGAAATTTGGTACGTATATGTAAGTTTGTGACCCAAAGATGGACGTATAACGAAAATAAATGAATATTAAACAAAGACCCTATTTTTAGGGGCTAAATTTGAAAAAATATTAATGCAAGTTTTCAAACTACATCGTGTGGCATGTCAAATGAAAGTACTTTTTATGAGGGTCTCAAATATATTTTTTTCATTTCTTTTATGTTCAATACTTTTTGAGTTATTTAAGAAAAAGGGCGAAAAATGACCATTCCCCCATTTTCGTAGTTTCGGAGATAAATGGGGGGGGGGGGGGGCTTTATCTCCGAAACTACTCGTCCTAAAATTTTGGAAAAAATACAGAGGATAGTTATGGACCTATAGATTACAGGAAAATTATAAGAAGTCTATGGTATTTGAAATCTATCATATAAAAGAGCTTATCCTGTGAAACGGTTTGAAAATGACGTCATTGAAAATAATCAAGGGTCTGAAGTCTCGTCGAAGTTTAACTCGCATCTTGACCGTTTTTTTTCTAGAATCCGTTACCATAGCGTTTGACGTTTAAGCTTTCGCTTATTTAGAAAATTAAAATTATTTTGATGTCAATATGCAGGTGTCCCGGCGCTATTATCAAAATTTATGTAAATAATTTCGACATGACAAGGCCGACCTACATCTGTAACGTTGCCTTGTTTAACCATTAGACCCTCGAAATAAATATAAATCTAGTCGAAGTATAAAGAAATGGTCTAGGTTTCTAAATTATTATTTTTTAACATCAGCCAATGTTATTGATGGACTAACAAAGCATTAACATAATAATAATTACCTGTCCTTTTTAATAACATTTAAATTAAAATATGCTAATCTTCTTTTCAGAAAGCGAAAAAGTTTTCAAGCCAGAAGTGATGAGACACGAAAAATACCTCACTCCGGACATGAACAGGAGGAGGCTTATCGACAGAGCCAAGATGAAATCGCTGCGGATGTCAGTTGCTATCGTAGCAGCGTTCCTATTGTGGTGGACGCCTTACTACGTCATGATGATCATCTTTACATTTTTGGATCCGGACAAAAATGTAAGTTTCTACTACTACTACTATTATTACAGCCTAATTGCGTCCCACTGCTGGGCACAGGCCTCCTCTCATCACGAGAGGGCTTGGGCTGTAGTCTCCGCGCGGGCGCAGTGCGGATTGGGGACTTCACACACATCTTTGAATTACTTCGCAGATGCGTGCAGAGGTTTCTTCACGATGCTTGCCTTCACCGAAAAGCTCAGTGGTAAATTTCAAATTGAATTTCGCACATAAGTAAACTTAGAGGTGCGAGCCGGATTCCAACCCCCGGCATCAGAGGCGGTAGGTCGAACCACTAGACCACCAGCTTCCCTGAATTACAGGGAACAAAATAAAAAAATACCGGCCAAGAAGCGAGTTAAACTCGCGTGGAGAGGGTTCCGACCCTTGATTATTTTCAATGACCTCATTTTCAAACCGTTTTACAGGATAAGCTCTTGTATATGATAGATTTCAAATACCATGGACATTTTAATAATTTTCCTGTAATCTGTAGGTCAATACCTAATCTCCGTATTTTTTACAAAATTTTAGATCCAGTAGTTTTGGAGATAAGGGGAGAATGATCATTTTTCGCCTATTTTCTTATATAACTCGAAAAGTATTGACCAAAAAGCAAATGAAAAAAATGTATTTGAGATCCTCATAATAAGTACTTTTATTTGATACGAGTATGTCACACGAT
Source organism: Aethes cnicana (assembly GCA_963971205.1). Classification (NCBI taxonomy): domain Eukaryota; kingdom Metazoa; phylum Arthropoda; class Insecta; order Lepidoptera; family Tortricidae; genus Aethes; species Aethes cnicana. The sequence goes on from OZ020286.1 coordinate 6,479,381, forward strand.
ATTGTTTGAAAAACTTCATCAGTCTTTGGGTCACAAACTTACATATACGTACCAAATTTCAACTTAATCGGTCCAGTAGTTTCGGGAAAAATCGACTCCAACCTCCTTGAAAGACGGACGGACAGACACACCTATAAGGTGATCCTATAAGGGTTCCGTTTTTACCTCAAGGTTCGGAACATTATAAAATGAGCTAAATCGGCCCAGCAGTTCTCGAGCCTTAGCCAGACTAACACACAGCAATTCATTTTTATAAATAAGAAAGATATAATAAACGTTACATGGCAATAAATGAAATTCCAGACCCAGATCAACATTAGGTTGTTTGCATGAATACTCTGTTTGATTACAAGCAATTACTTTTCATTAATTAAATATCTGGAACAACGATTATCGAAAAGTTATTAGCCGTAGACGAGAAACAAAAAGGGATCAATTAAAACCTCGGTTCGCTGGGATTACAAAGGTTTTAATAATGCTCAAGTGGGGAAAAGCCTTCGAATCTATCCCAATTTCATTTTGCTAAGTTATGAAGCCCTGCCTATGAGGAGGGACGTACAGTTATTTTTTGAAATCAAACGATACACCGTCGGTTTAAGTACTTGTTTACCTAAATATATGTTTACCTGAGGGTCTATGATATAGACCGCGGGCCAGGTGCAAAAAAGGTAAGTCATCGCCTCCCGGACAGTACTTTGTAGAATCGTTAAGATAATCGTAACATATAGCCTAGTGAACGTCAGGTGGAAAGCCGTTGGTGGGCTTAGGCGCTATTGGCCCCCGAAAATGTTTTTTTTGTTTCTTCCTCCCGGCTGTAATTTCACCAGCTGATAGTTTAAGAGTAACTGTGAAGGAAACCGTCAGCTGGTCTATCTGGGTGGAATAGTCGTCAGCTGATGTCCTAAACACTAATTGTATTCTAAATTTAAAGCTTCTATGTCTGACAGGACCGACTGCATTATTAAGTTTGTCATTCCATACAAATATATAGGGTTACAAAGTTATATTTACAGCTTGAGCCGGGCATGCTCGTGAGCTCTGTACGGCCTGGGATAAGATCTCCACACCCTTTGCCGTCAATTCATTGTTCAAGGGTAACTGTGAAGGAAACCGAGACGTCACGTCACTTAACTGCAAATGTAACTTTGTCATCCTATATATTTGTATGTAATTCCATACAATTACTTATTTATACAGTTACATTTGCAGTTGTTGCAATTTATAGAACTTTTAGGGCACCAGCTGATGTCATTTCCACTACTCTTAAACTATCAGCTGGTGAAATTACAGCCGGGAGGAAGAAACAAAAAAAACATTTTCGGGGGCCAATAGCGCCTGTTCAACCTTCATGTATTTTATAAAATATCTTTCGTTTTCTACTTGATTTAGAATATGTCACAACTGTTAGTTTGTCAAATAAAAATATTAAGCGAATAGAATCGTTTTACAAAATGTGGCGACCGTGACTCGAGATAAAAATGGATTTATATAAAAAAGAGAGAAAAATCCAAAGGCGTCTTTTTACGACATGTGCAAACCAAATGGATACAATGATAAAAGAAGGCCATGCGAAAGAGATAAGTCTTAAATCCGAGTTTAAAAAATTGAAAGAAATTTCGTCTCAATTGGCATTATTAGACCAAAATATAAAAGAATGCTTGCTTAAAGACGAAAATTTAAAAGACGAAGATTTAGAAAAAGAACTTTGTACGGCATTAGAGTACAGGGAGCGGTGGATAAAAATAGAAACGACCCTGGACGTAATTTTTAAAGAGCCTAACAAAGAGAAAGAACAAGATTTCAGGCGGAATTACAAGTTACCAGATATAAAATTAAAGAAATTCGACGGTAACATCCGTAGCTGGCTAACATACTGGGGGCAATTTAAAAAGATAGATGTCGACCCAAAAATAGATCAAGATGACAAATATATGTACTTACTGCAGAGCATGGAAGAAGGCACAGAGGTCCACTCTCTCGTGGAAAGTTACCCGCCGTCGGGAGCCTCGTATTCTTTGTGCGTCGAAGAGCTTAAGACCCGATATGCGAGAGAGGAACTATTAATTGAAGTTTACGTAAGAGATATATTAGAATTGGTACTTCAAAAGGAAAGAGACTTCATCGCATTTTGTAAAACGATGTTTATTCGCTTAATATTTTTATTTGACAAACTAACAGTTGTGACATATTCTAAATCAAGTAGAAAACGAAAGATATTTTATAAAATACATGAAGGTTGAACATCCTCCTAAACCGACACAAAATAATCAATTATAGCAAAATTATAGTTAATTTAGTTACCTAAGAACAACATGGTGGCAAGAGAAAACAAAATAAAACGGTGATCCTAACTGAAAAAATAATCTTACAGCGCCATCTAGTGTCGAGTAGCGACAATCCCAAAAAAATAATTAATCTAATAAATACCTAGGAGTTCTTACTTTCCTGCCACATCTCGTAGTTCTTTCCCGTGCATCTCCTTCGGGAGCACGAGCCTGAGGCTGTATCGTATCTACCTTGTCGAAAGGTACTGGACTCGTAAACTTATTTCGATCCTCTGCCGATATTTCCAGTAAATAGAGCCTTTGTACGGGTCTAATTTTGATTCCCGACGAAGTCTTTACTTCAGCCGAACGTTTGACACCATCTTTTCCAATAAACACCTTAATAATGATGCCCATTGGCCATTTTATTCTGCGTCCTTCAGATTCGATAAGTACAACGTCGCCTTCTTGAAGATTTTCGTAAAAACCTTTATCTTTGCCTCGCTGTAACAGCTCAGTTAAATATTCAGCTTTAAACCGTTGACGGAAATCGTCACGAAGTTTTTGTAGGTATTTTACCCGTATGTTTAAGCTGCGAGCATCTAGTTCATCAAAATCTTTAGTTTCTGACGAAGGTAATGGCTGCAAGAAACAAGCCGGAGTTAGTGGTTCCAGTGACTCAGCTTTGTCATCCTGAACATAAGTAAGAGGGCGATTATTCATAATAGATTCACACTCGCACAACAAAGTATGCAGTTCATCATAAGTCACACTAGCTTTGCCTAGAACTCGACGCAATAAATCCTTCATTGACCTGATTAATCTTTCCCAAAAACCTCCCCACCAGGCAGCTGTTGGAGCATTAAGTTTCCATTTAATTCTCTCAATACCGGTTTTTGTCTGTATTTCATCCCAATTCAAAGAATCAAGCAAATTCTTAGTGCCTGTGAAATTTGTTCCATTATCGGAATATACGACTTTTACTCGTCCTCTCCTCGCCGTGAACCTCCTGAACGTTCTCATGAAGTATTCCGTAGACAACGAGGTCGTGAGTTCGAGATGAACAGCGCGATAAACGGCGCATGTGTATAATACGATCCAACACTTCTCTCCGTTCTTTAGCACCAGGGGGCCTGCTAGGTCTACACCTGTGACTTCAAATGGAGTAGAACTCTCGACACGATCCACAGGTAAGGGTGCAACTGGCGCCTGCACGTGTTTGGATTTCTGCTTTATACATACCATGCATTTAGAAATAACTGATTTTGCCAATCTTCTTATTCCAAATACCCAAAATCTTTTCCTCACGTCATTGATCAGCATGTTCGTACCTGCATGTTGAATCTGTATGTGTCGCTGTCTTACCAGTCGCTCAATGATTGTACTTTTGGCCGTAACGATAATTGGACATTTCGTATCCTCAGGTAAGTTCGACAACAACAATTTCGTTTTCATTCTTAATATATTATCTTTATCTGTCATTGTATGTAAGTTTTTTGTACATTCTTGTATATGGTCTTTGTAGTCTTGCTGTATTAATTTCATTATTTTCTTTTCAGCTTCTTCATATTCTTCACCCGTTATTTCTTTATTAATTATACGATTGTCTTTTACTCGGCTATTATTCATGAATCTTAGCATCCATCATTATTTATTGACATTTTGAGACTGTCAACATCTATGAAATTGATATTTTTTTGTAGTTTTTTTGTTGCGGCGCTTCTTCTCAAGCAATGGGTCTAGGAAGCGCTGTTAAATTCTTTCTGACGTGTAAAAGCGCCCCTATGTGGCGAGTTTGCTGAATACTTAAATGATTGATTCATTGAGTCATTGAAAAACTTAGATAAGCCTTCCTTTTACCACAAGATGAAAATTGTTTAAGGCAGATGCAGGAACTTTCTACGAGCTGAGTTTACCTTAAATTAGATAAAAATATTTTCTTTCTAGAGTACTTACGAGTACTATACTTATACTTACTCGTTTAAAGTGTTTCTTAGTACATTTGTATATACTGTTAAGAAAGAAACAACGAAACGAGCTAGGTATAAATAAAATAAAATGAACTTTTTTAAAACTAGGTAGTTTTTATTAAGGTACTCGTCAAGACGGATCAGATGAGTCAAAACTCGATGGGGTTGTGTCGTATAACTACCGAGTTCCTATGGCCACCTTCCGGGTCTATCATTAGATCAGCTCCATTTCATTATAATTTTATTTTGCATTGTCATCCGATTTACACATGCATGCAAAATTTTACCTCAATCTGTAATCAGGAAATTGGTCAAATTTAACTAGCAAGATTTGATTACAGATAGATAAGCATACAAACAAACATCGGGACAAACATGCAACTAAATAAAAGTTTGTAATAGTAGATTGTTAACCGAGGGCTGAAAGGCACCTATTTCTGACGAGTCAGTTTGCCGCTCGAACGCCAGTGAGAGCGCTAAATAGTAGGTACGAGTCAGAAATAAATGGGTTCCTTTCACCCGAGCGTAAACACTCTACTTTTCGTTTCGAATATGAGGAAAGTAAAGAAAATAATGTGCGCTACTTACCTACTAAAAAAATACATATTCTAAATCACATTTTCCATAGCTGTACAGTTCATTTCGTTTCTCGAAATTTATTAATAGTCACATTTGCTCTAATATATGTAACTATATTTAGTTCACAACACACATTAGACTACTCACATATTGTGAAGTAAGTTTAGTTTGCCGCCATTTTGTTCATTTGACAAAATACGTCTGCGCATGTCAAGTCGGAGCGCCCTACCCGGGACCTCTCTTAAGGCAGTGTTCCGAATCGCGCTCAGAGCGCGCACTGCAATTTGATCATTGACAAGATCGATAAGATAAATAGATGGATATATAAAACATTTATTTATAACAAATAGAAAAACACATTTGAATATAAATTTTTTGTCAAATTAAGTAAGTTTTCATATTAAATATAACCATTTTCGTTATAAGAAATGAAAACAATATAGTAAGTACATAATGATTTCTTGGCTGTATTCGTTGTTCCATTGCCGAATTTTTTTGCCAACAAATAATATCTAATTCCCCAAGATTGTCTGTTTGAAACTGAGCGAGAGACAATATAATATGAATAAACCGAATTGATATTGATATTTAGGCATTTAGAATAGTCATAAAATATGAATTATTTGTCAAGTTAAGTAAGTTCTCATTTTATATACCTATTTTTTTTATTAGAAATGAAAAATAATATTATACTTAATGATTTCTTGGCTGTATTCGTTGTTCCTTTGCCCGTTTTTTTGCCAACTACATATATTGCCAAAAAAAATCTCAATTACCCAAGATTGTTTGATTTGAAACTGAGCGAGAGACATGTATTCGGCCTGTTTTGACATATGACTTTGTATATGAGTTTGAAAGAGACGGAGATATGAATGTCAAATCCTCCAATTACTTTACGACCCTCGCCATGCATCACTTTCAGCCCGATACGCAGATGAACAATGATAAACTTTCAGAGTATGAGAAATGAAAATAGTACATTACAGACCTAGGGTGGTGAATTCGTAAATGTCCCAGATCGCAAGTTTCTGTGGCCCGAACCGAAGGTGAGGGCCATAAATATGCGATCTGGGGCTTTACGAATTACCGCCCGTGGTTTGTCAAAAGTTTTACATCTTGCCTTGGCCAAGAAGTGAGATTTTCTTTCCGCGTAGCGGGCAGAAAATCCCACTTTATGGCCAAGGGTGATGTAAATACAATTACTTTATAACAAAGACAACAAATAAAACAGACTGGGGCATGGATACGTTAATATTTAATCAATTTATAATCCATCTATTATTATGTACTGGCGACTTACAGATTACTCATTCATTTCCCAGTTTAGTGTAGCCGATTCTTTTAAAGATTAAATGACAAGATTAACGCTGACCTTCAGCATATACTTGAATGGCCTGAAAAATTGAGTCTATTTGTAAATGCTTCAAAATGTCAAGCTAGTATTATCAGTAGTTCTGACCAGTTATCTAAAATTTACCACAAACAACGGTGGTTAGTGTTCCATTTGGCTCCGTGTAAGGGATCTAGGTCTACATTCATAACTCACTCAGTCGTCTCCAACATGTGTGTTCTCACACATGTTGCTGAAGTCAGTCGTATAAGTTCATGGATTCTCCAGGCTCTCAATATACACATTAAAACTCTTTCCCATCATTGCCTATAGTGATGTGTGTTACTGTGAGGTTAATAAAGAGTTCCTGAATAAGCTAAATCGTCTTCTGAACAATCGTGTCTGTTTCTTTTTCTGCACATACCTCTGCATATGCAAATTCGACCACGTGTCTTCTTTCCGGTCCTAGCTTGGTTGGCATCCCATTCGACGTCGTCGTAATGTCAGAATGCTCTGTTCTCTGTACAATCCCTCTATTCTTTACGATTCTTGCACAGCTCTTTTAATTATCTAAAATCTTTCTTTGAATGTCTTGGGTCTACCCATATTCATGAGTTGCGTTCTAGTGAAAAGCTTAGTCTATCTATCTCTCTGCATTGTACTGGCTTCTTATCCAATTCTTTCTCCCTTCGAGTTGCGCGACTTTAGAACGATCTCCCCTTACAAATCAGGCAAGCAGCTACCTTATTTGTGTTTTTCTGAAGCAAATTCGTGTATTTATATGTAAGCAGAATTGATCATCTTGGTTTTCACTGGTTTTATCTTTGGCAATATGTATTGTATTTATTTATATGTATTTATATATTTGTGTTTATATTTATGTATACCTTTTTATATCAGTAGGTACGTGAATCTTTTTAGGAATTGTTACTTTTATGTAGGTATGTAGGTATATTTTTGTATTATATTGCTTAATGGCTTTTTTTGCACCGCCACAACAATTTCTGCTTTACCCAAAGGTTTAACTAGTAGAGAATGCCTGGTGGGTGGCAGTGAGTTTTCCTTTTGTATTGATTTATTACTAACGTGCAATAAATTTTAAATAAATGATTAAATAAATAACAATATCTGTTTTCAAAGTTAGGGAAGCGACAAAATATTTATTCAGAAATAAACTTGCGTACATTTAAATCAGTAGATTTGAATTACTGCGCCAACTGTATCTTAATTGGTAGTTTCAAAGTATGAACATAATTTGAACCTATCTATCATATAAATTTATCCCTAAGCTTAATTCGAAGTGATCTTCGGCCCAGTAGGGGGTTCTATCAATTCTACATCGTGGCAATCCCCAGAGTAATTTATTGCTAGCAAACAAATAACGTGTTTAATACTCTTAGTCAATTGCCTTTGCTATCCGAACTCGTTGGTGTATGATAACGACTAAGCAACAAATAAAGGGAACAACAAAATTACTATGTAATACTACAGCCTATTTGCGTCCCACTGCTGGGCACAGGCCTCCTCTCATCACGAGAGGGTTGGCTATAGTCTCCACGCGGGCCCAGTGCGGATTGGGGACTTCACACACATCTTTGAATTGCTTCGCAGATGCATGCAGGTTTCCTCACGATGTTTTCCTTCACCGAAAAGCTCAGTGGTAAATTCAAATTGAATTTCGCACATAAGTAAACTTAGAGGTGCGAGCCGGAATCGAACCCTCGACCCTCAGTATGAGAGGCGGTAGGTCGAACCACTAGGCCACCACGGTTTCTAAACAACAACAAAATTAATGATGAACAAATATTTTCTTTAATCTAGCACAATTTATGAATCGTATTCAGTCTTAAAAGTCACACGTTTTTAATACCTAAATATTTGAAAAAATCTGTTATTTTAAACAATCTCAGCTAAGAAGAACGTGATCAACCATTTTCGGATTTATTGATGCAAAACGTTCTACATTGAAACCAAAAGTTTTCTTTAAGCCGATTGAGTATCAAAGGTATTTGCCTATAATTGGAGTTGGTTTTGAATTAATCTCCTAAAGCCTTTTGTTAGTGGTATAAGGACGGAGTCGGCGACAGTGAATTTTGTACGTTAGGAAGTTAGTTTTCCAGCTCAATGGGTCTTAAAGGCATAAGCTATGAGCTTAGGTTCAATGTATAATTCTATTCTATAGTATATGTACCACGGAAACAGGTACCTAATTTTACTGTCGACGCAAATAGTAGTACGACTTGTCAAGTTCTTTGAAATTTACCCATCGGTTTCTGATGGTAAAGGATCCATTGTACAGGATTCCTATATATGAAAGTCATTTTTTGTTAGTACTTTAAACCGACGAGCATGTATGCGGAACGGGATGAAAGTTGAAGAAGCGAGAGAAGTATGCAAGAGTCGTAGCAAATGGAAAGAAGTGGTCTCTGCCTACCCCTATGGGAAAAAGGCGTGATATTATGTATGTATGTATTTTTTGTTAAAGGCTAACGAAGTGGAAAAAATTATAATAATTCGTGGACCGCAAACTCGTAGAATATTGCGCGTTAAATTTTAATTAAACATTACTAATTTAAAAAATCCAACAAGCACCGAATTTGCTGAAAGTGCCTAATACCGGTCTTGTGGTACACCAGACCAGACACAATACATCAATTTATATCTATACTTACCTTACGTACTACTGTACGATACTGAACCCAATAATACAAACCTTAGAAGTTTTGTCTGTAACGTGTGTGTATATTTTTGACAGGTTTTAACTCAAGTACTGAGCAGATTACCACAAAATTTGTTATGGTGGTAGATTATAATATGGTATAACATAAAACGGGAGCGTATAATTATGTCGTTCCCGCAGGAACGCTCTTACCGCTTTACAGATGAAGTCGCGGGCAGAGGCTAGTATCCTATAACGCGAGTGAAAATGATCCTACACTCTCGTGAAGAAGGTAACAAAGGAAAAAGGCTACCATTCAGAAGCCTTATCCCCTCCTAATTTCCGAAACTATAATTTTTGTCATTTACCATACATAGCAAGAAAACCAGATGTATCGTATGATCCTTGGAGTAAAATAGTCTCTCTTGACCGGTTTTTCGACATGTAACGCAACTGGCATAGGTAAATTCAACTCGTGTCTGCGCAACAAATCATCCATGAAAATGAAACCAATTGTTTGCGACCTTCAACCTACTTACACAGCTCTGCTCCCACCTAAGATTGAAATGTATATTTTTTTGTTACAGTTAAGTGAGGATCTCCGGTCGGGGATATTTTTCTTCGGAATGTCAAACAGCCTGGTGAATCCGGTTATTTACGGAGCATTCCATTTGTGGCCCCGGAAGAAGCCCTCACGACGTCACAGTGACAGGTAAATAAAGTGCTATAATTATTCTTAATTAATGTTAGTAAGGTAAAACTATAAATAGAACCACCCAATTATCTTTTCAGATGTCTGAATAAGCTTTTTGTAAGTTGGATTATTTATACCTAATCAATGGATGTTGATACTGAGAAAAAGAAAACAGAGTTAGAATTAACGTGGGTATCCTTGTCCGGTAGAAACAACCGGTCACGACCCTCACTTTCTTGGTACGATTTCAACAAGACGGCGTGCATGGCTGCTTAAAATACACATGGAAATTGGTTAGACCTTTTCGCACTTTGATTGATCAGTTTCAGTTATTTACAATCTATTTACATAAAGGCCATGCCAGGATAAGCTACCTAAGTGAATCTGCCCCCAGCTTGAACCATTAAACCTTCCTGTAGCCTTGCAGACGTCTATTATCTTCCATTTCATATCGTTAGGTCTTGTAGATCATCTTCATATAGCGTGTCCCTTCCTATCCCACTATTAGGGCTCTCGCGCTCATAAATCGCTTTTGAGGGGTACAATGTCGAAATCATTTTGAAGAAATGTTTGCTGACAGTATTGGATTATTGTGCTTGAAAGTCAATTAGTTTCTGCTGTGACTTTCATGTTATGTCATATAAATATGTTAGTTTATCGGCGTAATTTTTTGTGTTTTTTCTATTATTTTTAGGGTTCCGAACCTCAAGAGGTAGAAACGGAACCTGTACGTGTGTCTGTCCGTCCGTCTGCCACAGTCGATTTTCTTCGAAACTACTGGACCGATTAAGTTGAAATTTGGTACGTATATGTACCTAAGTTTGTGACCCAAAGACGGGCATGTAATGAAAATAAATGAATTTTAAACATAGACCCTATTTTTGGGGGCTGAATTTGAAAAAATATTAATGAAGTTTTTCAAACTATATCGTGTGACATTTCAAACGAAAGTACTTCTTATGAGGATTTCAAATATATTTTTTTTTATTTCTTTTTCGGTCAATGCTTTTCGAGTTATTTAAAAAAATAGGCGAAAAATGAACATTTCCCCCCCTTATCTACGGAACTACTGGAACTAAAATTTTAGAAAAAATACGGAGGATAAATATTGACCTATAGATTACAGAAAAATTATTAAGAAGTCTATGGTATTTGAAATCAGTCATATAAAAGAGCTTATCCTGTGAAACGGTTTGAAAATGACGTCATCGAAAATAATCTAGGGTCGGAACTCTCTCCACGCGAGTTTAACTCGCTTCTGGGCCGGTTTTTTGAATATAGGTTACCTACTAGTTGAGTTATATTATAAAATATCACGTAAGCGACTTGGTGTATAATGTGTATTTTTGAATAATAATGTAAATAATGATATTTGATATTTTGTCGTAGGTAGGTAATATTTTCTACAACCTTAAAAGTTCGAATTTCTTAGATTGGTTTGATTAAGAGAAAATTTCATAGCTGTGTCTTTTTGTGTATTTATATCAGACTTCAAAAAACGCCTGTATGTTTGTATTGGTGTCTATGTCACATACTCGATTACTCCGGCAATAGTGAATCGATTTTTATGAATCACCAATTAAAACCGCCTTTCAACTCCAATAGTCGAACAACTTTTAAGTGAAGGGACATCGACTTTGCCGGTTTAGTTTGAAGGTGGTTTTTATATAAGTACATTATGTGTATAAAGTAATTAACATTCTACCTTTATCTAACTTTAAAATGTATTTCTTTAAGGGAAACTGGTGGACTCCATGCGTCTCTTCTTCGTCGAGGGGACCAAACCTCATCAGTGAGATTGACAACCATCAGGTCCATTAGATCCTCGGCAAAATACTCCAACGGGAACAATGTCAGTTTACTGTGAACTCGAACCTGAAAAAAAAGACGGCATTGAATACTCATTTAGTTGAGTAATCTACCTTACTTTGAAGGCATATATGTAGGTAGGTAATTATAAATATTTATACTACTCGTCAAGAGAAAAATAAATAAAAAAAAGTAATTTTCACTTGCTCAAATGTATAAAGTCTTCATATTGCTCTACATACCTACATACTTGTATCTCGAATGTCTCTCGAACATCCATCATCATACTTTTCATTTTCTTTACTTAACTAATAACATTTTGGAGACGTTTACGGAGAAATATTTAGTCTTACCTGGACTGGCTTTAAAATACTACGTATTAGTTTGTATTCAATATAAAAATAACTGATGACCGAGTTAATATTTATTCGTAAAACAAATAAGTACTTAGATGCAACAGATTATGACAAACATATTTTCACACACACATTTTATTTAAAATAACACTTATGACCAACATAAAAAGTATCACGAAATTTTCATCCAATTTCCCCAATGTTCATCAGATATCACGGGTAAACCTTTGTAGGTAATAATCGATTTTCATATAATTCATTTTGATTTGAATCAGGATTAATAAAGCAGCTTCCTTCCGAGTAGGTGTACTTAGTATAAAGTAATTTTTAACATCGATAGGTATCGAAATTATATAATGAATTGCTTGCTATTCGTTCATTTATTATGAGCTTTTAATTGCCAAGTAAGATTTGCTTGAAAGTGAAAAGTATTTTATTTGTTTTCTACAAAAATAATAATTTAAATCTTAAGTGAAAATTAGTATTAAGTGATTTTGTATATAATTGTATACCTACCTCTCTCTCGTAAGTAAGAATAAGAACGACTATCTGGTACTGATAAAATCCTAGTTAAGTACATTTAATAAGTGTAAGTAATTAATTAGAAGTAGTTTTAGTGACATTGAAAGAATGTTGAAGGTTTTTTTCAATGTAATCTGATGTTCGAGTCATACGACGGAAAGAGTATATTTTAGAAGTGGACAAATTAAGGTACTCACTCACTGTAAAAAAAGACGTATCGGAAATAAAGATACTATAATAAGAATAAGAATAAGAATTTCATTTTTTCTCACAAGTCACGGTACTTAAGAAAACGATTTTAATATGATGAATATTGAAAACCTTTATCTCAGAAATGTTTCATATAATTATGTTGTATTTCACTTCAATTTCGGAAATGGATAACTTTCATAGTAGATTTGTTAGGTATAGAAATGACCTCTTCAAAACAGAGATTTTAATTTTACAGACGAAAGGGATCGCCTTAAGTGTCCATTGAAAAAAATACAAACCGTAAAAACATACATTACAAAATAATAGAACAGTTTTGCGATATTTTTCAAGTTTTTTAATTAACGTAAACAACTGATTTGACGCTTAGGTGCTTTTAAGATATAAGCTAAAGCCACGGTGGCACATTTTCGTGGATGGAATGAATTGAAATTATAGCATTATGTAGTACTATTAACACATTCCCTGTCCCCATATAAAATGACAGCACAATCTCACAAGTCCAACTGACGTATGAATACGTATCTTAGTATGAAGCAGTGACTCCATAGTGGGAGCATGGACTTGTGAAAAAAAGCTTCATGTCCCCACATTGGGGGCCTTCGGACAGGGAACGTGTTAAATATTCTGTGATTAGAGTCCACCGATGCGACACCTTAATTTAGCGTTTCCTAAGATTAATGTCTGTTTATTTTTTTATAACTGAAATAGAATCTAAATAAAAAAAATAACAATGGGAGATTATGTCGTCAAGGTATTTTATCAACTTAGAACTTTTTTAATTTACTATTAAGCTACTTGATGGGAGGTAGTCATCGTCACCCATAGACAAATGCAACACCAAAGGAGTTGCCAATTCGTTGCCGGCCTTTAAGGGCTCTATTCAATCGCTTCTTGAGGATCCCCATGTGGTGAAAACGCTTGGTGGTGAACTTTACTCCTAAGGCCAGTGCGATGATAGAATCGCGTCGGTGGCACCATTTCAAAAAGTTCTTCAGAACATTCCCCATTGTATATATGGTAGAACATACACAGAGAGCCAACGTCTCTCCGGTAACTAAGGGGTTCTAGACCGTCTGTCAGTTTGGGTTAGAAACTTTTAACTTTCTAGAAAACATGAACCATTGATTGAAAGAAAAGTCTTTTTCCTATAATAATAATAATAATAATAATAATAAATTTCATTTCAGGCATCTAGGCCCATATTACATATACCTTAAAGACTAACATACATATTAAAATGAATCTTAAAAACTAACACGATTGCTTCTTCGTCGTGAGGCGCACTCTGGAATCGCTGTTCAGTCTTCCACGGAAGCGACGGAACACGACTCCCTAATCATAATAATTCATAATAATTCTATGCCAAAGAACGTGTTACTAGTCCATCTCCTCAGTTGTAGTTTCGCCATGTATGTCCGTCCATTTTTTTGTGCTCTTATATACAACAAAACGATTTTCCGCTACTAGTGCCATTACGAGGGTATAGCCTATAGACCTTTTACTTACATTTATTGTGTTTAGGCTTATCTAATTCTCAATAAATGTATAAATTTAATGTAATAGTTAGAGGATTAATTTTTTTTTACAGTTTGAGAACTACAACAAACCTGAAGAAAATAACCTAATACGTAACATTATATACAACCATTTCAAAATGCTGATGTTTTATATTGAAAATGTCTTTATATATTCAATAGTTTTGTGTAATTTGTTACATGTTAAGGTAAGTAAGTGTTATCAAGAGAAATCATGTAAATAAGAAACTGTTTAAAATAAATATACTGTGTTACAAATATTACTTTTATTTGTTCATTTATCTGGATGATAAGTGATTGCGTTATATTAACAATATCCTTAACGCAAAATCATGGCACGTAATAAATACAAACTGAAATAATTTAAAAGCTAAGTAGTACTGTTAAGTTCCTATAACCAGCTCAGACGTCACTGTCACTCGTGCAACGAGTGAAAGAGAAAGTGCTACGTACATAACGCCCGATTTAGCTAGTATTTAACACGTTTTAATTTCTATAAAAATGACTTCTAAAAATATGGCATTTATAAAGCAGAGCTGTCAAATTATGCATTTTCTCACTCGTGCAACGGGTGAAGGAGAAAGTTCTATGCACTGAACGCCCGATTTAGCTAATATTTAACACGTTTTTTTTAAATAAAAATGCCGCCTAAAAATATGGCATTTAAGGATGAATATAATCAAATATAACATGATTTTTTTCTTCATATTTTTAGCTTTTAGCATTTCTTAGAAAAGTATGAGCAATTTGAGGATGCTGGGTCGGTGAACGGCCTTAAGTATAACTTAAATGTTATTTTTAATTTAAATCCCCTCGACCCCTGATATGTATTCTTTGTAAGTGTTCTCCGAGTTAATTTATCATGAGACGTTGAGTTTCCCCTTTGTTGAGGCGTTTGAGCAGACCTACTACCTAGTGGAGATTATTTACTCTCGCTTTATGATTCAGTTTGCCCCCTAACTGCTTGGTCTCGGAATATTTTCACAACTCATCTCACATACCGTTGTAACAAAAGGGTAGATCAAATACCGCTTGGTAAAATAAGATAAGATAACTTTATTTAAACTTTAACCTTAACTTAGTAAATACAGGATTATGTTACATTGCTAGAGCAAAGTTAACATGGTAAGGTTGTGGACAGTTACCACCAAGGATGAACCCCTTGTCTTCCTAATTAGGTTTGAACCTGTCCCAATAGGTCCCAACAGGTAACACCATATAACCCCTAATAAGACTGGACAACCCCTTTTATGGTGTTTGGGCGTCCCTGCATGAGCCCAAATACAAGTCGTATAAATAATAATAGTTTCATATCTCACTAACTTAGATTTAAGTTTACTACTAACAATTTATGGACCCATGTAATGTGTTGTCTGAAATAAAGCATTATTATTATTATTATTATATAAAAAGTAATGTAAACCTACAATGCCAACCTTCAATCAGCGTAGGTATCTACGCCCGAAATAAGTGTTAAATGCGATAATAGATATCGCTGCTTAGGTAGCCTGCATACCTATTCTTCGCAGTTTAACTGTGTAGGTAGGCAATACAAATACGCCAATAGATTTTATCAATAATGGCAA
Organism: Aethes cnicana; assembly: GCA_963971205.1. Classification (NCBI taxonomy): domain Eukaryota; kingdom Metazoa; phylum Arthropoda; class Insecta; order Lepidoptera; family Tortricidae; genus Aethes; species Aethes cnicana. The sequence continues at coordinate 6,494,898 of OZ020286.1, forward strand.
TTCCTGAATGCTAAATAAGAAAATTAGAAGATATCAAGTGGCTCATCAATTAAAGACCGTTATTTACCCACCCTCCTTCGTTATTCTCATCTAAATTTAGAGAGAATGACAAGAGAAAAGTTATTTAATTGAAAGTACCTACGAAACAATTCAAAAGTATCACTGAAACTTGGTATCACTGACAACGTAATTAAATAATCAAAAATGAAAATTAAAAGCCTCGGATTTGAGATAACAGGATGAGGTTTCATTTAAAGTTATGAGAAACGAAGGATTGTGGCAGGTTGTCTAGATTTCAAAGGGTAAGGTCTGAGTGGACGCTCAGTGCTTATTTATGTATTAATAATCTACTAGCCGTTGCGTGCGAGTCGTCCCGAGTTGACTTGGAATTTGCGTACCCGATAATACTATGGTTATAGTTATATAAGTATGGAAGAAACCCCATAGAAAACCTGTTTCCGTAGAAATATCGGAATAAAAATATCGCATATACCTACCCAGGGTCTCAAACTATTTTAATACCACATTTCATCCAAGTCAGTCCAGTCGCAACGTATAGGACGGACAAACAAAGAAATACACTTGCACATTTTATAATATTTAGCATTCTGAGTGCGCGCTATCCAAGTCGTATTTAAGGCCGTTCACTAACCCAGCATTGTCAAATTGCTCATGTAAGATCATATTTTTCTAAGAAATGTTATAGGTTAAAAATATGAAAAAAATATATGTTATATTTGATTATATCATCCTTACATTGACAGCTTTCGTTTCACGAAACTTTGCTCTAATACAATTTAATTCCAAAGTAACCTCTAACTCGGACCTTTAATCCTACTTTACTCCAGTTTATTATATCAAACAGTGTAAAACTAAATATAACAGAACAATTATCCATATTTTATGCATACATTGACAGCTTTATAAATGCCATGGTTTTAGACGGTATTTTTATATAAATTAAAACGCGTTAAATACTAACTAAATTGGGCGTTCTGTGCGTAGCGCTTTCTCTTTCACTCGTTGTACAGTGACGGCTGAGCTGGGTATAGGAACGGCCTTAACTGCTTTCCCGCCACACGCCTGCCCGTCAAACGCTCCGCTTCAAGCCTCCATTCAGGCCTTACACTAACCGGTTGAAAAGGCTAATAAAATATGAAACAAATCATCCCTTTTATAACAGGGTCAGTAAAGCTTTTGATGTGCTCCCGAAAACTGGGACCCATTTACCAGGCGTAATGAATATCATTATGGTACTTCAAGAAATCATAGCTTTCGTTTCTAATCATGCATTTTACTTGTTTTTTTTTTATCATGAATGACGAGTTGAATAAGTGAAAGATTATTTGCACAAAAAACTAATCCGTATGATTTAAATCAACAGTAGGGAACATTCCGAAATTGTTAATACATAAACAACCTTGAAGTTAGAATTAAAACTCTTCTATCTAAATATCGAGAGCGTGTTTTCTGGTGTAAACGAAGTGTCATTGTTTTTAATCATATCTAGCTAGCTTTATTAATTATATTATGGTTAGTCCACGCCTGAGCAGAGCTGAGCTGGAAGTGTCATATCTACCTAAAGTATCGACAGTAGGTACTTATATGTATAAAATTTGTTTAATATGAAAAGGTACTTGACGAAAGATTTTTATAGAAAACTAGGTTTTGTTGTAATATCATCTAATTAGAGTTAGAGGCAAACCAGAGATTATCACAGTGTTTGGTAAAAGTCGGCCTATTGAAGTTCAATAACAGAACTGCCTTCAATATTTGCCTTTGTCTCGTCATCATCATTTCAGCCAAAAGACATCCACTTTTGGACATATTATTCTACCAAGGTGTACCACTCAGACCGGACACCCAGACTAGCATCTCCCGCGTTCCCGCGACTTTCACTAGGTCGTGGCAGGAGATGAGGTGGCCATGTTGTGTACATGAAGAGTAGTAGATTGCCTAAAGCAGTCTTATACCCAGAACTGTCACTTGGTAACAGAAAGCATGTGATGGTGGTCAGTACTTGCGTTATAAAGACTTCATGAAACGCAACCTAGTACTAGCTTGGAATATTTCCGTTGACATTGACACATGAGAGAAGCAGGCACTTTCGAGGCCAGCGTGGCGTGGTAGGTATAGGTAAGTAATTAAGATAAGATAAGCATTGACCACTTTGAGGAGGCTTGCCTAAAAGACCTCAACGTAAAGCGGCAGATGCGCAAGTCGCGACCGAAGATTGTCTATTAGCTACACCGTTGTAACCGTGTTTTCAAGACCAAGTTCGACTTTTCGAGGCACATTAGAGCTTATCATATTGGTAACGGAGTTTGAACATGCAGGGGACACCGTCGCCATATACGACGTGGAGAACTACTATCTTGTTGGAGGCCTACCGACAGCTCGTCTCCCAGTCCGCGGACGTTACTCGAGAACGGCTCCCTTGGTCCTGTATGCTCCATTAATAGTAGGCCCGTCCGAATTCTAGGCGGGTATGTAGTTAAACGTTAGCAGTGAGCAGGCGTGGGCTGAGCCTAAGCCCTTTGGCACAGTTTACATGTAACTTTTTTTATAAATTTAACCCTTAATTTGGAAATGGCGTAAGCAAATACAATGCGAATTTGAATTCTACAAAACAATAATCTAAAGTAATACGAGTAGCAATTTGAAAAAAGAATGTACGTACAGTATTTTGAACGCTATCAAATCAAGTGTGTATCAATGGTGTAATTTGTAAGCTGTAATTTTTCCTGAATGCATGTTGTATTTTTGAAACGTGGTGTGTGGCAATAAATGTTTTTTTTTTTCAATATAATAATGTATGATTTCAGTAACTCTATAATTGTTAATATTCATCAAAATAATAAAAGAAGAGTGTCTTATTTAGCCAAGAGATGAGACCCGTCGAGATTTCAATGAAATACGTGTATGATAATTCCATTAGCTAGTTTACGAGAATATAATAATAAGTTATTCATGAATCACGTGTTTAATTCTAATTCGGAATTACAATGTCTTAATTAAATATTTCCGGCACTTTTCAGTCCGCGTGGATTTCGGTAATTAGGTAGCGTTGCCGCGAAAGATCGCTTCGTATAATTTTTTTAGTCATAGAAATAGGCCTTCCAGGACTCGACTATACGATCTACGTATTGGTCCAGGCCAGCGGTTTAACCGTGAAGAGGTAACATAAAACTGAGAGCTATTTTCGCATTTAATACGTAAAAGTAAAGCTTTCCCCCATGAAAAAGTGTATTATTCCGTGATAAAAGGAGCCTATTCGTCTATTTACGAGTATATAATTATTTATACTCGTCTACGTCTTTATCTGGGACTCCAACTTATTTATATAATCAACAAATTTCGGATTTCGGAAACGATAACGGACAGACAGACAAACAGAGTTAATTTCACATTTATAATATTAGTATGGACTAGTATGGATAATTGATGTTATTGTAACAGCAGAATATGTCAAACCACGCAGAAAACTCAAGCTACCTGATGGTAAGCGGTCAGTGCAGCGACCCACGGACACCAACATCTTATGATTTCTTATTAAGAAATTTGATCCAAGAACACGCGAGAAAATAAATAACATCCACACTTTAGATGTAGGAAATATATTTTATCTCTTTGTAGGCCTTATATGACTGTCTTTTCATGCCAAATATCATATTTGTAGAACCAAGCTTCTCCGAGCTATGCTGCGGAAGACCGGTCTGTCCGGTCTTCCGCAGCGACATGGCGAAACTGTAAGGGTTGTGGAATACGGAACCCTAAAAAACCGACAAATGTTCGATATCATTAAACTTAAATCTCCCTACTACCACTACTACAACAACCTATTTACGGCCCACTGCTGAGCTCAGGCCTCCTCTCATCGCGAGAGGGTTGGGCTATAGTCCCCACGCGGGCCCAGTGCAGATTGGGGACTTCACACACATCCTTGAATTACTTCGCAGATGCGTGCAGTTTTCCTCACGATGTTTTCCTTCACCGAAAAGCACAGTGGTAAATTCTAATTGAATTTCGCACATTTAAATAATTTCAGAGGTGTGAGCCGGATTTGAACCCGCGACCATCTGCATGAGAGGCGGTAGGTCAAACCACTAGGCCACCACGGCCTCAATCTCCCTAACTAAATCCAAAATCGAACATTTGTAATAATGCATCAGTATCACAATCCCCACAATGAATGATGTAGGTATTTATTAAGGCTGCTATAAAACTCCGTCTTAGAATTTTAATCACATTTTCGTGGAATGACGTTCAGACACAATGTCAAACAAATTGGGGTGCAAAAAACCCTACAAGTAAATGGAAGAGATTGTAATTAGACTTCTATTCTCTGTATTATGTTGGAATGAATGTAATAAAAGCTCGCAGGATTATTAGAAAACAACACTAAAGTACGTGACCTTTTTTTGTTTTCACACTCTTGCGACATCAATTTACCTAACTATCTTACGTTCTACATATAGTATATTGTGTGACTAGGGAGCAAAATAGTATATTTTACCGCGGGTGACGGTTTAAATCCAGACCGACGCGAAAGATTTCAGAGTAGGCTAGAATCCCGTGCGGAGCGTGGGATTCTAACGTGCAATCTTGAGTTAGCAAGAGATTCAAGTACTTATATCAGCAAAGGTGTAATAGTACATTACAGACCTAGGGTGGTGAATTCGTAAATGTCCCAGATTGCAGGTTTCTGTGGCCCGAACCGAAGGTGAGGGCCATAAATATGCGATCTGGGGCTTTACGAATTAACGCCCGTGGTTTGTCAAAAGTTTTACGTCTTGCCTTGGCCAAGAAGTGAGATTTTCTCTCCGCGTAGCGGGCAGAAATTCTCACTTTACGGCCAAGGGCGATGTAAATAATTTTGCTACCGTGTTGTACACTCTATTTTTCACTCCTCCTATGAGAAAACCAGGTAGCAGGCAGGGAACAAAATCGTACATTGCTCCCCAGAGGGCTAAATCTTAGTTTGCTACCGTTTAGCGGGGCAAAAATAAACGAGGAACGAAATACTCCTTGGAGGAGTAAAAATATATGATGTAATCGTGTGACCAAAGCTGTCGGATAAATTTACTATAATAAAATATACTTACGCTTTATTTGACAAATGTATTTGCCAATTTACATTTTTTTTGTATAAATCTTATCTAAAAATATGGTAATTTTAATGATTTGCAATATATCGGGCTTATCTGGCTTAGAGGGACTATCGGGGAATTATTCGAGTGTAAATAATCTACATATTTAATAAAAGGTCTTCTTTAAAAGGAATCCTACCAAATTCAAAGCTCAAGTAATCTGTAAAGAAATCAGTTTTAGGTTTGGTGCTGTAAATTCCATGAACCGAATTTTGATCACTTACTTAATAAGATTTAATACACTTAATGTATATTGTATTGTACAAACACGTTTTCCAATGTTGTAATAATAATATGACCATTGTAGTCATTGCCGAAGGTCGTTTGAAGTCTTTTGATCGCATTGGAATAATTGTAGAATCTAATCTAATCTAATCGATTGAAATGCTAATTGTGTTTGCTAAAATCATCGATATCAAATTGGATGAAATAGGCATCAATATAATTATCTAAAACGCCGATGCGTATTAATTTAATGAAGAAATTAATAAACTGCAGCATTGCTTTGGCTTGGCAATAACGTCGATTTTGTATTAATTTAAGACTCCGAAGCCAACTTGTTTTCCCGTTACTAAGTAAATATAAGTACTTACATAATATATATATGACATCTAGTGGCAAGTTAACGGATAGGATTACCAAGCAATGTAATCATGATCATAATATATTTTCCAAATTTAATGCTATTAAAAAAATGCATTAACTGGTTTTCTGAAAAAATACACGGTTAAATATGTAGTTAATACTTCAACTTGTACATGTGTCTTTGTAAGTATTACTACACTAGTTACCTAAATGTTTGTGTTTTTTTAGACGGTGAAAATTCAGTCAATGTAAGGAGTTCTTTTCGAAACTGCTTTATAGTAATGTGCTCATTTATCTATAAAAGTACCATACGTTTTGCTGCACCTACTTTACTTACCTACTTACTTGAATGGAATGCAGGTAAAAATAAAATTATGGGTTACCACGCAACGTGAAATTGCCTCGTATCTTTGTATGGAACTTAATTACTTTTTGTTCGAACAAACCATGAGGGTCACTGAATCACCCTGACACCGTTAACATAATCTGCTACAATATGGGGGTTACACCGATATTCTCGATGTGCCCAATTGGTGAACCAAGGAGGTTAACCAGTCAACTGGTACCGTGACTCATTATATAAATTGTGTAATCATAAACTTTCTACATTACAACATCTTATCTTCTTATCTAGCCTATTAGATCCCACTGCTGGGCAAAGGCCTCCCCTCCTCTCTTCCACTCCTCTCTGTTCTTTGGCAATTCTGGCCAATCCGATCTAAACTTGTCTAGGTCTGCGCACGGTCTCCGTCTAGGTCTGCCCCTGCGACGATGTCCGTCCCGAAGGTAGCCACTCAGTGGCTAATTTGGCCCAAGTGTCATCGTGCATGCGGCAGACGTGTGCAGCCAAGTTCCACTTTAGTTTGGCAGTCTGTACCCCAACATTGGCAATCTGAGTCTTGGAGCGCAGTTCTGTGTTCCGTATCCTATCAGTTCTTCGGACGCCTAAAATATTACAACATACGAGTGTTAAATCTATTTTTCATACTTCGCCTGTACAGCGCCATCTAGATGTTGCTCATGGAGTTCGAATTTGTATGCAGGCTACACTGCCTAAGCAGCGACATCTATTATCGCATTTAATTCTTTTTTCTGACGTACGCTGACTTCTAAGTTCTAAGATTCTAAGTTTACCTCTTCTTCTATGATATATATAAAACAAATCTGTGTTACCTAGTAACACCACTAAAATATAACTCAAAAACGGCTGAACCGATTTCGATGATCAGTGATATACTGAGGCAAGTGATAGTTACATCAGTATATCTACTACACCGTATCGATATGTCAAATACGCGTATATTAGCTTATCTGCAATTCTCTTTAAAACTGCAAATAATTTCGAAATTCCTATAATGTAGACTAAAGTAATATACCTACATCCCTAATTATTAATACAAAAATATGTAAAATTGTCATAAGAGAAAAAAATGTTATGAGTAAAGAAACCTTTGCACAGCTCTCCTGTAAAATCACGATTTTGCACTTGCACTAGTAAGTATACGTAGGACGTGTCCATTAATCTCGTTAGCCGGAAGGCACTAGTCGTGAAGAAAGTAAATACCATTTGGAACTCGCTAGACATAAATGGGTGCGTACGAGTGCGTGGGCAGTGTACGGCCACTTTCAGACATCTCTCCAGCTTCTAAAAAGGTCCTGACCCTGGATTAAGTCCTGGATTTAATGGCCATAATAATGCATACCTAGTATGAGTAATCCATATCCATACCTGTATAGTATCATCGGGTACGCAAATTCTAAGTCTACGCAGGACGAATGTCGCGGGCATCGGCTACTTAAATAATCTAAAAAGAAAATTACTTTCTCTGTCTGTCTACCCCTTCTCGAAATTCGAAATTCAATTTGAATCTACCACTGAGCTTTTGAGATGAGATGGTCTGTCTATTACCCCCCCCCCCCCCACGCATAAACAGCTGAACCGACTGTGACTGCTAATACTAGGTAAACAGGAACTAGCTATTGATTAGCTTATTTAATTTAATTTCTAAACCTGCAGTTCTAGGAGAAAAATAACAATGCCAATGATTAACAATATTCATATTGTTAGTTTCTAACAGTGTCATGTTTGTGCACATTTCTGGAGCCAAATCTGGCATTCTCCTTTGTAATGGAGATAGCTGGAGGTAGGCTTTTGCTTATTCTCTGGTTGGAGTCCCGGGGAAGGACATAGGCTAAATTTTATCCCTTTTTATCATTAAATAGTAATGTTCGTGGGAACGCGTAAGAACGCGTTCTTATGCGTCCAAGCCTAATTCCAAGTGACTACTCCTAATTCGAAGTCGTGGGTAGAAGCTAATCACTACATAGTAGAAAACAAAGTCGCTTCGCTGTCTGTCTGTCCCTATGTATGCTTAGATCTTTAAAACTACGCTACGGATTTCGATGCGGTTTTTTAAATAGATAGAGTCATTCAAGAGGAACGTTTTAGTATATAATTTGTTATAGTTTAACGGTCATATCCTGCTGGAACGCTTTAACCCAATTCCACGCGGACGAAGTCGCGGGCAAAAGCTAATATTATCTTAACCAACTCTCCGTCTGTTAAAAAAGGGAAACATAAATATCCACACTAATATTATAAACGCGACAGTAACTCTGTGTGTCTGTCCGTCTGTTACCTCTTCACGCATCAACCGCTGGACCGATTTATTCGAAATTTGGTATGGAGCAATTTGAAGACCTTGGAAAAGACATAGAATAGGTAATTTTTATCTCGAAAAAAAAAACAGACCAAATGCCAGCGGGTGAAGTCGCGGATAGAAACTGACTAAGATTATTTTTAAAACCTTCATTGACAAAATTATCTATACCTGTATTTTTATTTAAGGCTCAAGCGAGGCCTGTAAAAGCTGTAAGAGTCGTACACATTTTTAGTATGAGTCAAGGTTACAAATCTTTCCTGTGGACAGCCCAAAGTTAAGGGGTTTTAAAGCCTAATTTCTTGCTGGGCCTTTACATATAAATTCTCTCTTGGAACCTGTATGATAAAAACATAAGTTATGTATACCCAAGCCGTTAACTATTGCACTGTCCACAAAAGACCCCTGTTTTCGCGTTCTGTGTCTGACCCGAAATAGTGACATCTAGCGAAACCTCGCAATTCACAATCTACAAGAGACTGTTAAACTTCAGTGAAAGCTAGAGCTTCAGTGGTGGGCGGTTTCAGTAGACTGAAACCGCCCACCTTGTTTGGAAGTTTCAGTTCGAATTCATAGGTGGCGGTGTGGCAGTATGAATCTGAGGTAGAGTATCGCCATCTTGTGAATAACCGTTACGCTTCTGTGGTATTTATTGTGCGAACCGCTTCTTTCATTAAGGCATTCACAGCCACCAACGCATATATGCGTTTTGCTGACTTTCCCGCAGTGCCTCGAACGCACATGTGCGTTGCAATGTTCCCTTAATAACAGATGTGGCACCTGGCGAAATTTCGTAAAAAGAAATGGCAGTGAATGCGTTAAAGTTGTTCCGTAATATGATTGTAGATGGCATTCATTTAAACTCAATACTACTTTTGTGGTACAGTCGAGTTCCTTAATACGTATATATTGGCGAACTCGACGGTACGTGTCGAGAACATATCCATGAAAGTATCGGTTTTATACCGCTTTTGCACCGTGCAATTCATTAGCTATCTCTTTTCTTCTCTTACTGAGAAACTTAAAAAAAACTGTAACAAGAAAGAATATACTGAAAAGTCGTGGTAGCTTCCGGCTCGCACCTCTGAGGTTACTTATGTGCGAAATTCAATTTGGATTTACCACTGAGCTTTTCGGTGAAGGAAAACATCGTGAAGAACCCTGCACGCATCTGCGAAGTAATTCAAGGATGTGTGTGAAGTCCCCAATCCGCACTGGGCCCGCGTGGGGACTATAGCCCACACCCTCTCGTACTGAAAGGAGGCCTGTGCCCAGCAGTGGTACGGAAATAGGCTGTAGTATTAGTAGTAGTAGTAGTCTTCATAAATGCCGTTTTGGAGCGCACCTTGGTGTTGTATGTGTCTGATACGATCAGTTTTCTACAAACACCGAGGCCGCGCTCCGCTCCATTGCTCGTTCGAAAACCTTTCACACCTTCCATAACTTTTTGGCCCAGATAATTAATTAACATAACGAAAAGGGTCACGGATTAGGGCCGCACAATCCGTCCTATTTTCTACGAGTTTCACATAATAATAATTGAATCGTACCGAAACTATTCCGGGCGCGACACTATCTACGGAATTAGACGGAAATAGAACTTTAAGGGTATCGCATTATTTGCTGCTGAATTATTTCCTCTGACCGCGACCGTTTACTTCTATCATTAAAAACGATTTGAAAATCTTTTATTTTGCTTCATAGGTATTGTTGAATTGTCTAAGATAAATAGTGACCTGTCAGTGAGTATAAATACAGCCCATTTGTCATTGATGAAAAGTAAAGTCAGAAATAAAAGCTAGTCCCAAAATTTAAATTTTTGAAAATACTTATATTATAACTAGCCGATGATGCCCGCTACGTCACCCCGCGTACTTATACATATAGTTATAGTTATAGAATTATTGAAAAAAACTCGTTTCACCCGTAGAAAACCCTGTTCCCGGTAAAATAATGAGGAAAAAGTATCGTATGTTAATGTTCGAAACGAACCGAATTCCACACGGACGAAGTCACGGGCAAAAGCTAGGTAGTAGATTAATAAATACATAACTACTACTACTTCTTCAGCCTATTAGCGTCCCACTGCTGGGCACAGGCCTCCTCTCATCACGAGAGAGTTTGGGCTATAGTCCCCACGCGGGCCCAGTGCCCACTTCACACACATCTTTGAATTACTTCGCAGAAGCGTGCAGGTTTCCTCACGATGTTTTCCTTCACCGAAAAGCTCAGCGGTAACTTCAAATTAAATTTCGCATATAAGTAAACTTAGAGGTGCGAGCCGGAATCGAACCCCCGACCCTCTGCATGAGAGGCGGTATGCCGAACCACTTGGCCACCACGGCTTCAATAATTACATACACTTCACGTTTTCTCTGTATTGCATGTCCCAGCAGCAGCAGCTCGCTGCCGGATTGGGATATACAAAAGCGACAGCTTAGATCTCGTGGATGGAATTGTTCGGTTGTTGTGCTTCTGAAATGCCGATAACAGGTTCGATCACAATGGATGCCTCGTTAATTGGCTGTCGGACGCAATGTCACCGTCTGTGCCTTCTGTTTGATGGCTGACTTTTTGACATTGTTGACAATGTTGAATTTGTTGACGTGTCAATGGTTTGTGCCTACAAATTATATAGATTTTCTTCAAACGTTTAAGAGCACTCTTGATTAACTCAGTCATCTAACAAAAACAATACTAAATCAAAATCGGTTTATCCGTTGCTGAACTATAAGGCCACAGAGCAGACGCATCGATACAAATATATATATATATACGTGAATTACCTAATAATTATAACACGGCCCTTTTATGCGTCGGAGGTTATAATAAAATACTACTCCTCAATGCTATAATATTCTTTACTGAACACCAAAAACAATTGCTCAAGCATTTATTTACAGAAAACAAAGAAGGGTGAAAACAGGCGGTCTTATCGCTAAAGAGTGATCTCTTCTTGACCATGTCTGGATAGCGGAGTGTGTGAAAAAATAAAAGTTAAGGTTGTAACGTAGGTTTCCCTCCGCTACTCACCGACTATCCAGCGGAGACCATGGACTCCAATTAAACCTCAGGGCGCCTTCTAAGCAGGTTATGGTTTGGATGGGATAGAAAAGAAACGAGGTTTATCACGGCACTGCTTGTATTTTAAGGTTAGGGAGTGTTAGGGGAGCGCTAAGAGAGGATTTCCCGAAACTCCCACTTTATAATTCAGGCGTCGCTTACACAACCAATCCCATATATATATATATTTTACCTACCCAAAAAAATTTCAAGACCTATACAATATACTTAGAATCGATAGCTGATACTGTGAGTTAATTATTTGCTGTAAGATACGACCCACCATGTATTTTAAATTTTAAAGTTTACGCGCATACAAAGTTATGGGAGCGGCTACAGTTAGTTCTGAAATAATATAACTAATTTAAAAAAATATTTTATATTAAAATTTAAAATATTACAATGTTTTTAAATTATGGACATTTTGTTATTTCTCACATTTTTTCATTTCTCCTTTTGGTTTGGTTTGGTTTAAGCGACATCCGTTCAGTTATGATTTACGAACCTCGTAACAGTGTTCCAAAAACGATTAGAAATATAAAAAAATAAAGGTTTTATTTTACTTTACCTAAAAACATCCCAGCGAGTTTCGAACCGTAATGATTGAACAGAAAAAAACCACTATGGAAACTATCGAAAGCAATATTCACTGAAATATTTGTTTTAAGATTTCCGTAGCAAAAAGAATCACACACATCTACTTTGAAATGCATACTACTATTTATAAATGAGAAAGTAAATCTGTCTGTCTGTCTGTCTATCTGTCTGTTACATCTTTACGCTTCTACCGCTGGACCAATTTAGATGTAATTTGGCAGAGAGGTAGTTGGAGACCTGGAAAAGGACGTAAGTAGGTTTTATCGTGGAAAAACGTCTAGTTCCAGCTGGAACGCGACAATCGCGAAGACGCGGACAAAAGCTAGTAATTGTTATATTTTCACAGAAAGACTACTGAACATTAAGGCCCGGCCATATCCATATACGTAATGCCTCGTTTTGGCTACCGATTATAGCCATGATAGCGAATCTGTCAAATTTTAACCGTCCGTACCCAAGTATGTATTTGTTCTAGACTTTACCTATACACTGTATAAGTAGACATTTTAGACATGAATATGAAAGTATTCTGTTTTAATATATAAGGTATTAAATATGCCCTCACTGTAAAATTCTTCCCTTCTTTTTCCCTTTCAATAGTTCAACGTGCGCTTGCCACTTCATGCTCGCTTTCCAAATACTTTTTTGTTTTATCTATTCTGATCCATGCATAAGCTGCAAAATTGTGTAAAAAAAAACAGTTAAAAGGGTTGTTCAGGCCGTCGATCCAGCCTGTCTATGGCGTGCTCAATCCACACAGCGGCTAATCTGATTGGACCAAAATCCGATGCAGCGTAGAGCTGAAAAAATGTGGAAAAAAGCCAACGCTGGCTACAAATTATTTAGTCGTGACAGTTGAGGGACAAACAAGCGCTACAAAAAGATTAGGTATGTGCCTAATCTTGTTGAACGTGATATTTTATGCAGAAATGAATGGAGACTTATTTAATTCATAAAACGCTCTACTACTACAGCCTCTTTGCCTCCCACTGCTGGGCACAGGCATCCTCTCATCACGAGAGGGTTTGGGCTATAGTCCCCACGCGGGCCCAGTGCGGATTGGGGACTTTACACACATCTTTGAAGTGCTTCGCAGATGCGTGCAGGTTTCCTTACAATGTTTTCCTTCACCGAAAAGCTCAGTGGTAAATTCAAATTGAATTTCGCACATAAGTAAACTTAGAGATGCGAGCCGGAATCGTACCCCCGACCCTCTGTATGAGAGGCGGTAGGTCGAACCACTAGGCCACCACGGCTTCCGTATCAGTTATAAAACGCTCGCTTTTTAAATTTTAGCTTTGATTTATATTTACGTTGCATTTGAATTAATTAACAGAATTTGGTTCATAGTTTCTTTTGTCGTATTTGTTGCTGTTCAGGGACGGTTTTTAACCGTTACAAAAGCCCGCAGTGGAACCAAAAAAAACAAATTACTGTTACGTTTGATTGTTGATTTCGCTTCTCTTAGTGGGCGGGTACTGTACTGAACAATTATTTGTTCGTAAACCGCAGGACGGGCCGATCTTTATTTACGATCGGGCCAATAAACCTGGGCACCGAAATCCGTCGAGCTATTTGAAACCCGTAGTCGGTCTTAAAGTATGCAAATAAATACGAATTAATGTTCTTTGTTTTTACGGAGTTCCACCACTGTTAGGGACTGTTTATGAAGGCAACTGTTCGTCAATGCAATACTAATATTAATAAATGTGAATGTGTCTGTTTGTTTGTCCTTCCTTCACGTGAAAAGGCTGAAACTATTTTAATTAAACTTTTTAAAAAATACTATGGGATTCAGGTGTCGCTCATACCGCCAATTCCATACTGGGCACAACACTCTTTTATTTACTAACTCAAAAAAAAAAAACTAATAAAACATTCTTAGAATCGATAGCTGATTCTGTGGGTAAAATATCGTCACAACGTTTTGCTTGACCCCGTATGTTCTAGGTACAAAAATCCTAAGTCTACACGGGACAAAGTCACGGACCATGGCTAGACTTTTGTAAGATGATGGACGACAGGTTGTCCAGTATTTATCGTTAAGGTTGAACCACGTTTGAACATTGTTATTAGTATAATTGTTTATTTTTATTTTTGTCAAGTGTTTGTTAAGTTTTTCATTGTTAAGTTCATGATGAATTGGTTACCTAAACTGTAATGTCATGTATCAGATATCAATTTTGTGACTATACCACTAAGCAAAGCACTAATAAACAATTAACGAATTGAGTTCAATTATTAACTATTATCGACATTGTAAATTGTCGTAAATGGGATATTCATATCAAAGAATTGCGTTATCCTTTAGAGTAGTCAGGCTTGTCCTTGACAAAATTAGAGATAATCCTTACTTTTATAAATATAATAAAATAAGATAAATTTTATATTTTTGCGTAGGTTGCTCTTTCAACTAGGGTTTGTATTTCAGAAATATTTTTATCAAGATTCTCGACCCTCTTAGGCAGACAAGAGTTTAAGGTACCTACTAATATTTTCGGAAAGGATAAGGTACTTATTATCAAAAACGTGAAACTGAAAATTAAAAATTTGAGGAAAAATACTCGGGTAACTGGGTATTTTAAAGCTCAATAAATCGACTGATGTTTGATTTTTAAACATTCAGCTTTCACCAATACGGTTCCACGTGTTTTCATTTCCTTGAAGCAATTTTCCGCACTACAGGATGTTTGGCTTAGCTATTCCAATTTCCCCTTGCTATAGGCTTCAAAAATCGGGAATTTTCAGCTTGAGAACATTTTTAACACAGCCGTTAGAGGAAACCGGCAAACTTTCTCTATTTACCGGCCTATAAGCCTCATAATATTACTTATTATAATATGTTAGGAGACTATAAGACTAATTTTACCTATTCATTTATATTTTTACGCGAAAAGAAAAGTCAAAGTGAGAAACCGTTAAGAATTCGAACAAAGTCTTCAATGTAGCAAAGTCCCCATTACTCGTTACATTTTAATGTTTCGGTGTTGAGAAACTCTTTTTTTTCTCCATTCCGATAGTCGTCATTGGCCTTTTACGTCTTAAACAGATGATTTATAATTTAAGCAGCGTCGTTGCGGCACTTCTTCAAATGGCTGTGCAAGCCAATGCGAGAACGGAATACGGCATGTTCCCCTCAAAATGCCATGTCATGGTTGGTCATGTCGGTGTTTGTCGTTTATGCTATTAGTTTACATTCGCTTGTGATATGTTGTATGATTTTAGGACAGCTATTTTCTACATGTGTCAGCTGGTAGTTAAAATTATCGTGATGTGTAGTTAGGCAGTTCCTGGTCTTTATTATTTGATCCTGTATGGCCAGCCATGGAGCGTTCAGTCTCCGGGAAGAGCTCGCCTCGAATCAACCACGCGTTTGTCGCTTTGTCGACATTCTGTTGGCATAAGTCATAGCAATATCTTTCATGAGTTCCATAAAGAGACTTTCCAGCCAATTCGGTACCTAAGTTGTGTCTTTTCATCTGTTATTTTTTCGTTTTTCTGTGATGAGTGGTTCTGTAAGTTGAGTGGTTTGAATTTGCGATCATTTTGTACTATTGCCTTATGAAGTGGCTATAAATCAGATTTACTTTGTATGAAAGTACTGTCTTAATGTTGTTACTTGTTTGTTATGTAAGTTTTATTATCTAAATATATAAAACTCAAAGGTGACTGACTGACTGACTGACTGATATAGTGATCTATCAACGCCCAGCCCAAACCACTGGACGGATCGGGCTGAAATTTGGCATGCAGGTAGATGTTATGACGTAGGCATCCGCTAAGAAAGGATTTTGCAAAATTCCCACGGGAACGGGAAAAATCGGGATTTTACTTTTTAATATTTCTGCGCATACGAAGTTGCGGGGAAAAGCTAGTTAATAATAATAACCTGCCGCATTCGGGAACCCTCGCCTGGTTAGAGCCTGTGTGAATTGAGGTGTTTATTTGTCTTTAACTCTCATGAAATAGAAGCTGAAAGTTGAAACCAGCTCATGTTGAAACAAGAACGGTCCCCATCAATCGACTTTCTCCACTTTACTTTACCCTGTCGCCCGCGGATCGGTCCGAACTCTCCGAATTAATAACAATCAAATGTCGCCATGGAAGCCGTGGTGGCCTAGTGGTTCGACTCACCGCCTCTCATGCAGAGGGTCAGGGTTCGATTCCGGCTCGCACCTCTAAGTTTACTTATGTGCGAAATTCACTTTGAATTTACCACTGAGCTTTTCGGTGAAGGAAAACATCGTGAGGAAACCTGTACGCATCTGGGAAGTAATTTAAGGATGTGTGTGAAGTCCCCATTTCGCACTGGGCCCGCGTGGGGACTATAGCCCAAACCCTCTCGTGGTGAGAGGAGGCCTGTGCCCAGCAGTGGGACGCAAATAGGCTGTGGTAGTAGTAGTAGTAGTAGTAAATGTCGCCATGTCCCACTTGACGCAATTATTACCCGCCTTAAAATGGGTCCCTAACATGATCAACTTAGAAAAAAAACCCCGAGAAACAATAGTGCGCTCAAACTCAAAGAACAAAAAAAAAACTTAAAGTACCTACTCTTAAAAACACAAGAAAACCAAGGTAAGCAGAAACTCTGAATAGGGAATTCCATTTCCGGTAAATTAACATTTTCATTACTCTTTACGCGTCATTGACTAGAGATATAAAGACTCATTGAACTGTTGTGATTGAAAACGGATGAAATCATTTCACCGATTCGTTCTGCATGGTTTTGATTAAGTACCCCGAAATTGTCGACAAAATGAGTATAAATGACCTTCACGTTCGGGCTTCAATTGAAGCTTTAAGGGATATTATTTTAAAATTACAACGAAAACTAGTATTCTACTTAAAGGGATAGAGTTTGCTACTCGACTTCATGGACTACCTACAGTGGGCTATAAAACTGATATCCATTTTTTGATTTGGAAATAAAATCCGCTGCGAAAACCGAACGTACCTACCTATCTCAGTTTTCATCAAAACTGTTTGAATAATGCATGGGAGTCGAAATCATCACCCTGGAAATGTAGGCATTGAAACGAAATGGAGATTTGATATGTGGATTTTGTTTACTAACAAACTTACAAACAATTCATTCAAATTAGAAAAAAAACCTGTTTCAGAATTGTTCCAGCAGTAGCTACCTACTGCTGGAACTCTACCTTTACTTACTTTTATAATTATTAAGATTTCACTGTTAATGTACTTAACATATTATTTAGATAGAGCAGTTTTATCTCATGAATGAGGGTGAGATAAATAGAATAGAATGAATAGTGTGTGAGTAGATAAACTTGCACGTTGTTGGTGAGTCGCGGCCACGCATATCAGGGTGATTCATTTTTTAAAATAATATTAGACTGCTAAACTAAAAATATTTTTTTACATCATACTTAGGTACCCGAAAATTTTAGACTAAATAGGTTGTTTTAAAATCATATTTGATAAGTATATTTGTAAGAAAAAGTCCTCCGTCGTCTTTTAATGTTATTCTAAAAGTATGCTGCTGTATTTTTTTCCGTTAGATACTTTATTTGATGTATAAAATGTTGTCTATAGGCATAATATTCAAATTTCATTTTTCTCTTTGTACTTAAGTGATGTTAAATATGTGATGTTAATTTTATTATTTTTCATAATTGCCTGCAGAACACGAACTATCTATCAAGAGCTATAGAGACAAAATAATCCCATACGATTTCGTATTCATTCCGGCTGTCGGAAGAAATCTCAAATGTGAGTCGCTCTCGGCTAAATGGCCCACTCTCCGAAATGACGGCCGTTAGAATGATAGCAAAGTCAACACTTAGTGGCTATAATGTCAAGATTCTGCTTTTTACCTGACTGAACCGGAAGTAGTTCATAAGGTAATAGGTTATTTCCACACGTGAATATTTAAAAATGCGTGTAAGGTTTAGGTATATAGAGATTCGAACGTTGTTTTTCTTTGATATCTTAGAATAAAGGTTTCTGAAGATGATTTATGAAGATACCTAGCTTTCACGTGGATTAATAAATGTTAAGTACTTGCTGTCCCATTTTGACTCATTTATTTAAGTACTTACCTAATTCAAGTGCATTGCCGTGGTGGCCCAGCGGTTCGACCTCCGCCTCGCATGCAAAGGGTCGGGGGTTCAAGTCTTGCTCGCACTGAGGTGTGACAATGGATAAATAGTTTATAAGTACCTACCTACTTAGGTAAACTGCGAGTAGTTTACTTATACGCGAAATCCAATTTGAATCCACTGAGTTTCTGGTGCAGGAAAATATCGTAATGAAACTTGCACGAATCTGCGAAGTAATTTTAGGATGTGTGTGAAGTCCCCAATCCGCAATGGGCCCGCTTGGGGACTATAGCCCAACCCCTCCTACCGATGAGAGGAGGCATTTGCCAGCAGTGGGATGTAAATGTGTAATGATGATTATGGAGATAGCCTCGCAAAAACTCGTGGCTCACGATAAAAAATTGATCCTGCTAATCATTTTTTTATCGTGTTTGGGTTGTATGAAAATCCACATTAGTATACCCGTACAAAAATAATATACCGATGGAAGCGAGTAGCATAGGGCCGGTCTGAGTGGCGAGCCTTGGGGGAGGCCTATGTCCAGCAGTGTTGGTCTTTCGGCTGAAATGATGATGATGATGATTATACCCGTGCAAAGCAACGGAGGGCAGTTAGTACCTAATATTAATACCGCTAATTAACCGCCTCTATTTACGCTTCGAAGCCTGATTTGTATCAAGTACACTGAATAAAAGTGCCCAGATGTGGCCTATTTGAATAAATAATTATTAAAGTTTAAAAGGAATTTTAGGACCATGAATAAAAGTCTAAAGGAATAATGTTTTCCCGTATTTTTAGAGTTCTGGGAACGATCGTAGCAAAATCTTAACGCAAAAATATTTGTCCCAACTGATCCGCTTGTTATATTCAAGGAAGCTGGACGAGAGCCGGAAATTTCAGTGCCTAGTGAATGTTCCATGCGTGTAACTACTACACCATCTTTGGTCCGGTGAAAGATTTTGTAAAATTGGTTCGATTGTTTTCTTTTTTGACTTTATCCATTACAAACAAACAAACCTTTCATCTTTATAACATTACTATGGATTACTTGTTTGTGTATTCAAAGTTTGTATCTACTCATTATCATCGAGTATCCTATTAAAAGTTTTAAACGCGAAAGTTCGTACGTTTATGTGCGTGGATATTTGTTACGTTCTCATTCCCGTATTTTGATGAGAATGCTCATTCTATCTTAATTAGATGTAATATATCTCTCCCTCTACTATGTATCAATTAATATTATATTATTCTAATATTTTCAATACCACTCACGTATTTTGATACGGGGCTATCGTAAAAAATTCAGTCAATAAATAAAATAACAAAGGTGCTTGAAATATCCGAAGATAGGTATGCCTAAAACAAATAGGTTCCTCTTCAATAAACATTGGATTTATTTCAGTGTTTTGAATGTACCTCGAAAGATAAATTCACTGAGAGACATGTAACACGTGTGGAAGAAATTCGGCACTGTAACGAATATTACGCAAAGGACGGTTCGACTTTATCATCCGAAAACACGAAAAACAGTCTGTGTAAACCATACCTAGTTTTTTTAAGATGTCTAAAACGTTAAAAAAAGTGGGAAGAAAAATGGTGATTGGAACAAGTAATATATTATTTCACGCCCCCACATGGTGCATTACATTTGGAAAAGACCCTCACATTTCAGTGATTTATGTACAATGTACATTCAAACTATTTGTTTGTTTATGGTTTGAGAATATTATTCTATACTACAGCCTATTTGCGTCCCACTGCTGGGCACAGGCCTCCTCTCATCACGAGAGGGTTTGGGCTATAGTCCCCACGCGGGCCCAGTGCGGATTGGGGATTTCACACACATCTTTGAATTACTTCGCAGATGCGTGCAGGTTTCCTCACGATGTTTTCCTTCACCGAAAAGCTCAGTGGTAAATTCAAAGTGAATTTCGCACATAAGTAAACTTAGAGGTGCGAGCCGGAATCGAACCCCCGACACTCTGCATGAGAGGCGGTAGGTCGAACCACTAGGCCACCACGGCTTCAAATTATCTCTTTACTGTACTTTAATCCGCTGACACACATACTTAAGTTATAACGACTTTATTTGGAAGAAAACGAAAAATACCGAACTACCACCTCTCATGCCGAGGGTCGGGGGTTCGATTCCGGCTCGCACCTGTAAGTTTACTTATGTGCGAAATTCAATTTGAATTTACCATGAGCTTTTCGGTGAAGGAAAACATCGTGAGGAAACCTGCACGCATCTGCGAAGCAATTCAAAGATGTGTGTGAAGTCCCCAATCCGCACTGGGCCCGCGTGGGGACTATAGTCCAAACCCTCTCATGATGAGGGGAGGCCTGTGCCCAGCAGTTGGACGCAAATAGGCTGTAGTAGTAGTAGAAAAATACCTATTTTTCTATATTTTCAGATTGATACAATTCAACTAAGTATTCCACCGGTTTCCCGCGACCTTCACGAGGTCGTCGGTGGAAGCAAGTAGCACAGGACCGGTCTGAGTGGCGAGCCTTGGGGGAGGCCTATGTCCAGCAGTGGACGTCTTTCGGCTGAAATGATGATGATGATGATGAACTAAGTATTTACTGGCGAGAGATAGCCCAACAGTCAATATGTTTGTGACATGTGTTTGCTAATGCATTTAGATAGCTTTCAATCAGGTACACCGTTGATTTAGTTATAGACATTAGATTGGATGACTTCTTAACCAAATTATTTAGAGTTTGAAACAAAAGTGAAATAGGGTTCTGTTTTCTGCTTGTGGTACCTGGACCTGGACCTGGTGAAAGGACCGTCTGTTTATACGTAAATAACCTACCGGTAATGCAGCCGATGAAATTACTGGCATAGAGTCATTCCATCTCAAGCCTCAGGTTTAGCAATGCATTGGAAATCTTACATACGTCGACAAAAACTGGGCTAATTACAAATTAGCTATATAAACTAATTAATGTGTATAAGATGAGTCGTTTTTCCGTAAAATATTTGAGTCGCTTGGTTTCACATTTATTTTTACTGCGCGACATTGTGCTACCTTGTGCCACAGTATAAGTTTCCTTTGACTCTTGACGGTGCCTGCATAGATTCCTGAGGCGTCTAAGCAAGCAGCCCGCACTGTTTGCTGACAAACAATATAGTTCCTAAACAATGGTCTGTTTAGATAGCTTCAGTATACATATAAGCCAAAGACAATAACTCAAACTTCATCCAATTAACATAAACTTTAAACTATTCGTATTTTTAATTAGTGGGAGACGAATATGTTGGATACCTTTAAATCCAGTGTCACAAAATTGTGTTGAAAAAAAAGTATTGTGATTTTAGGTATGTTATACAAATTCATGAAATATTTTGATGTACGTACATATCAATTACATTCTGTGTGACAAATAAATTATATCTGACTAGCCGTTTGCCCGCGAACTTCGTCCCGCGTAGACTTTAGAATTTGCGTACCCGATGATACTATACATATAGACAGTTATAGTTACCGAAGTATTTAAAAACCGGCCAAGTGCGTGTCGGGCCACGCGCTAAGTATAGGGTTCCGAAGTTGACGATGCCCACAGTACCTTTCCAAGACTTATTAGCATCTAGCTAGCCTGTGGTATGAATGACGTGCCCGCCCGACGCCCCTGCCGCTCGAGAAAAATCATCATCATAAGTTGGTCGACTATTACTCGAAAGTTTGTACAGCCTACTTAGCTGTGATAGTTTTCGTTTCAACTACGTTATATATGCCACAACCGTGATTTTTTTCAGCCTTCCAAATACCACCATTTAGCTGGCAGGGGGGGGGGGGGAACACGTGACCCTAACAAAAAATAGCACTTTAAAGCTTAATATTTCACAAACGCATCACTTAATCAAAAAATGGTTTTAACGGACGGACGGACGGACGGACGGACATGGCGAAACTATAAGGGTTCCTTGTGGACTTCGGAACCCTAAAAATTGGTTTGACCCGAGGAAAACCCGTTCCCATGGAAATATCGGGATAAAAAGTAGCCAATATTATTGCCCGGGTCTCAAACTATCTCTATACCAAATTTCATCCATATCGGTCCTCTCGTTGCGACGTGAAGGAAGGACAAACAAACAAACAAACACACTTTCACAATAATATTAGTATGGATTAGTATGGATATAGAAAGGATAGTCTGGATTTCTGATTCTGATATATTGAACTTAGTATTCAAATTGTACTGATGAGTTCTCGAGTGGAGACCACGACAAGGCAAACGCAGTGTGGGGGTTGTCAGGCGGAGTGACGATTTGCGCAAGGTGGCCGATGTAGATTGGATGCGGGACGTCTTGGACCGAGATCATTGGCGTACATTGGGTGAAGCCTACGTCCAATAGTGGACAGCTGCAGGCTGTTGATGATGATTCCAATTGTAAAGAAAAAATACTTTATTACTTTGGACCCTTTTTACCCGTTACGAGCCCTTACTCCTGACGAAGACAAGTATATTTTTGTTTGGTTCAACGCTGAAAAGTTTTGAGTTTGGCTGGGATTGTTTTATAATATCATCATTCTCCATTTTTCCTTTATACAACAGTACATTACTACAGAGGCCGGGAAGGAGGATGTTGCAGGCCGAGTATTATATACGGCCGAACGAAGTGAGGCCGAATAGTTACGAGGCCGACAACTTCCGTTCCCCGCCGATGTATGTATAGTGCTTTTCTCAAACATGCAATGAAATAAATAAATAAAAATCTGTAAATTAAAAAAAAAATACTTGAGAAATTATATGTGAATAAAAAAATATAACTAACACATATAGTACGATTCGAACATTGTGTAAGCATGTTTCTGAACGACACTTGTCATTCGTTATTGACAATCAAAATTATATAACCTCTTTTCAATCAAACGAAATTTTTATGACAGTGAATACCATCTGTTTGTGATCGGTAGTTAGATAAGATGGGTGGATATACGAAACGTATTCAAGAAAAAAAATTTGCTTTATAAATCTAAGCTATCGAATTATACTTAAATATGTCATAGCGAACCATAGAGTAAATATTGCTTGTAGCTTTTTTTAAATGGCTGAATGCCAAGATGCTGTGTCAGAAATATATCAAATGGAAATTAAAAAAAGTGAGTTGCCGGCCTGCAACGTTAGTATGAAATTTCATTTTAGACCAATTGTCTAGCCGCACCTGAAACGTGATGCTTCCCAGGCTAATAAGAAGAACATATGTAATATCAATATTTCATTGCATGTTTGAGAAAAAACAATTATTACTTTAAGAATTCGGTCGTAAATTTTACGAACTCTTACATCGTTTAGGCCGACTATAACAATGCCGCTAAAACAGAGGTCTCACTGCTGGGCACAGGCCTCCGCCCTCATCGCGAGAGCGTTTGGGTTATAGTCCCCACGCGGGCCCAGTGCGTGGGGACTTCACACACATCTTTGAATTACTTCGCAGATGCGTGCAGGTATCCTCACGATGTTTTCTTTCACCGAAAATCTCATGGTAAATTCAAATTTAATTTCGCACGTAGGTAGATAAACTTAGAGGTGCGACCCGGAATCGAACCCCCGACCCTCGGCATGAGAGGCGGTAGGTCGAACCACTAGGCGGCTTTTTGTGCGTAAACAAGGAGAACCAACCAATTAAAAGTCAATTAGGAAATTGAGCTTAGTAATTAAATACAGAACAGACGCCATGCGAATGGGCCGAAAAACATGGCATTTACTTCAAATATAATAAGCCTACATCCGCAACATTACGCATCTGGTGACCGGCCGAAAATTTGCCGGCGCGAACGGCAGCCATCTGCACTGCGCTCGGCTTCCATACAAAAATGTCATTTGAATATTAAATATTTAAAAAAATGCCTATTGAATATTTATACAACACCTTATTCATATTAGTACCAGGGTGAGCTTTGATCGGTTGAAAATAGCTAAAATCGAGTTTTCTCAGATATAAGACCTAGATCGAGTTGTCGCCCCCGAAAACTCCTTATATTCCAATTTTTTTCCAAATCGTTAGCGCTGTTTAAAAAAGCCGTGGTGGCCTAGTGGTTCGACCTACCGCCTCTCATGCAGAGGGTCGGCGGTTCGATTCCGGCTCGCACCTCTAAGTTTACTTATGTGCGAAATTCAATTTGAATTTACCACTGAGCTTTTCGGTGATGGAAAACATCGTGAGGAAACCTGCACGCATCTGCGAAGTAATTCAAATGTGTGTGAAGTCCCCAATCCGCACTGGGCCCGCGTGGGGACTATAGCCCAAACCCTCTCGTGATGAGAGGAGGCCTGTGCCCAGCAGTGGGACGCAAAATAGGCTGTAGTAGTAGTAGTAGTAGTAGCGCTGTTTCTGAGATCGCTTGTATAAATAAATAAAGATTTGCGTGTTTAAAGTTAAGATACATATAAATATAATTATGTATGGAAAAGAGTTCGTTTGTCTATTTGTCCTTCCTTGGCGTCAAAATAGCTAAAGCTAATTTGACGAAATTTTGGTATGGAAGTAGTTTGAGTTAGAGTTCGCGTTTGCACAACGGGTAAAACTATTGTTTAAAAACTTCTATAATAATGATGTAAACCATGCTGTGTTAAAGTACCATCACATCAGCTACGCAAATTTTAAATATACAGGCAATGGCTATTACTTATATAATATTATCATACTAGCCTTTTCCCGCTACTTCGTATGCTTATGCGCATATTTTTTTTAAATCCCATTATTTCCCGTTCCCTTTAGAATTTCGGGAAAACTTCTCTTAGTGCCACCCTACACTTACCAAGAAACCTACATGCCAAATTTCAGCTTCTAACGACTAGTAGTTTCAGCTGTGCGTTGTCATAAGCCTGTAAAATCAGTCGGTACCCAATTAACGGAAGAGTTTTATATAATTTGTATATTCAAGTAGGAACCTATATTAAATATTGATTGGTTATGATATACAACACGACACGAACAATTATATAAGTAATCCTATGTTCGACTGTTGATGTGTTGTTGTTTGTTAATCCACGACGTGTCATATTAATCATATTCAATACCACAACCACAGCACACAAAGAAACATAATACCTACAGCTCAACCGCTTGAACCACAATTAGGATGTTCACACGTAACAATTCGTCACTGCGATGTGGTGTGGTTTGGTTACTGTACCGAATGAAACAACCCATAGTTTTAATTTAGTTCTTTAATTCAATGAAAATAAATAGTTTTTTTTTTCAAAAAATAAAAACGTACTCGACTGCGTTCAATTTAGTGACATTCTCTCACAATAAAGACAAATCTAACGACACCCTCACAAGCTAAAATCCATCAAGCCGTTTAGGCGACAAAGCGTGCCAAAGAAATATATATATACACACACCTACATCATATACATCCTACATTAAAAAAAACATAACCCTCCTTCTGGCGCAGTCGGGTAATAATGAAGATTTTTTTTAAATCACATGATCAAAAATCCATACTGGACCACTTTGAATGAAATTACTTTGAATTATATTATATTTTTTAAGTACTCTACTAAGTACACATATATTATTAACATTTTTTGCTTCCGGTATTTTTTTTTTACAATATCTAATGGTAGTCGGTTAAGTATGTGAGGTATTAGCATTAAGTCTGAGATGCACTTTCCATATATATTCTTCTAGGTAAATGTGAAAGTGTGTTTGTTTGTTCGTCCTTCCTTCATGTAGAAACCACTGGACCACTTTGAATGAAATTTTGGTGAGGAGATAATAATAATAAATAATATAAATAATAAATAAATCTTGGAACATTTCACACAAATTGACCTAGCCCTAAACTAAGCAAAGCTTGTACTATGGGTGCTAGACAACGATATAAATACTTGTATAGAGAAATACATACCTACATATATAAATACTAACATCCATGACTCGAGTACAAAAAATTGTGCTCATCACACAAAGTTTGCCCCGAGCGGGATTCGAACCCGCGACAGTCGGAACAGTGAGCAGGGTCACTACCAACTCAGCCAAACCTGACATAGGTAGTTTAAGACCCTTATTTCCAGTTATTTTAATACTTCTATAACTATAACTATCCATATTCCTATGTATAGTACTATCGAGTACGCAGATTTCAATATTCGAGATACGGATAGTGTTTATATAAATAGACAAAAACTTGAATGTTCAATGGAATGGTTGGCTATAGTGATCAAATATTAAAGAGTTTCATTTAAATGTTGTCTTACTTGAAATTCATCTTAGTTACTTTTCAATGAAGACATAGTTTCCATTGTGATTAAGTATTTACCTTTGTAGAGCAAGCGGAATTACGAGAGTCGGCAATACTTACTGCCCTTAAGTACATCTGTGAACGTGAGTGGGATGAGACCTTAACGAAATTACACGGGTCGAGGGACTCACGTTCATACTCATAATAATAAAAACTTTGGAAAGCATTCCCAACACAATGAGCGGACGGAGTTCAAATTGTACTTTTGTTCAGAGATTTTTCGTGTTGAAAATTTGGTACGTCCACAAAAGCATTTTTATGGTGCGTGGCGTGGAACTTGAGTTAAGTAATGTTTCATAGCGGGGTTATTATACTCGCACTCTTTGAGATGGAAATACGTTTTACTTGACTTTAGGCAATATTAAATGACATCGAAAGAAAGATAAAAGAACTTCATCGATGAGAATCTTCGTAATCCCTCAAATTTTCATATTGACAGATTGCTTACATTAACGTTATCTTTAAGAACATACAACTAATTTTAATTTGAAATGTAGATACGTGGTTAAACCACACGGCGGACACGGCCTATAAAAGCACGATTTCGAACACAATTCGAATGAAGTGTCAATGTTTGCGTGCGAGGACGTCTGTGTGTGTGCGAGGACGTCTGTTCACTTGTAAATATGTGTGTACCACTACGCGGGCCAACGATTCACTCTCCATCTCCGGATGAAACAAATGACGGTAATGGCGAGTAGGGCGCGAGTTGCGCGCCGGCTAGATTCAGGCGGGTGATTCCGTGGCATTCTGTATGTAGTACTATTAAATATTCTGTGGTTAAACTTTAAATAATCTAAGTTGCTAATAAAGCTTGAGCTGCATTTCATTATTATTCTATTTGCATTTTATTCATAGTTCACGAAAAGCTGTGTCATGCACACACAACTCCAGCGACTCGTAAAATAAAGTGGAGGAATTAGTTAAAACATTCCGCAACGTCTTTAAAATTACACTAGCTTTATCCTAGTACGAGAAATCCATTATTATAGTATCAAACACGAATTGAGAGCGAATAGTACAATTAGCTGAAAGGGTGAAATAAATGTCAGAATAACCCGATGTTAAGGCCGCTCCTATACCCAGCTCAGCCGTCACTGTTACTCGTGCAACGAGTGAAAGAGAAAGCGCTACACACATGACGCCCGATTTAGTTAGTATTTAACACGTTTTCTTTTTCGTATCTTATTCGTATTTCTATAAAAATACCATCTAAAAACGTAGCATTTATGAAGCTGTCAAATTATGCATGGATCATTTTTCTGTCATGTTTAATTTTACACTGATTGATATAATAAACTGCAGTAAAGTTGGATTAAAGGTCCGAGTTAGAGGTTACTTTGGAATTAAATTGTATCGAATGAAGTTTCGTGAAACGTGTAACGAAAGTTGTCAATTTAAGGATGATAATTATAACTAAATATAACATGTTCTTTTTTCATATTTTAAACTTTTATCATTTCTTAGAAAAGTATGATCTTACATGAGCAATTTGACGATGCTGGGTCAGGGAACGGCCTTAATATAAACTGATACCGACCCTCAACGGCCGAGAGCTTGGCGTCTTCATTATCACTTCAATGAGTGACTTTAATAAGACGGTGCCTTGGGCGCTCGGCGTAGCGTTCTTCTATAGAAATAACCGTCTTTCAACAAAAGAGAACCAAAAAAAGTAATTATTTGCTAGGAAGACGAGTGCCTATCGCAGACTGGCTCTGGTTGGGATTGGCAAATATCTTTTGGAAGACTGCCAATGAGACACTACAAAAAGTTCTCAACTCGTCCTATTAGCATAATACAAGCTTATTTAAGTTTGTCGAGATTTTAACGCGAAATTTATTTGCGGCGTATTTGGTGTTTACGCTATTTCAGCTATGTAAATTCTTAACATAGATTAATATGAAATGCAATTTAGTCTTAATTTAATTCAAACTTTAGTGCAGGCGTATAAGCACGTACGGTAGTTTTAGCGGAGGATCCGGGTCAACATTTCGAAAATGCCAATGACTAACTCCTTAGTGATGTGTGTATGTTGAAGAAAATACAAGGCAGTTCTTTAAAATATACTTAAGTAAAGTTTAAAAGAAACTGCGGATTAAATTACGCCAGAAGGGAGCCGATAATATTTTAAAGAACTGCCTTGTATTTTCTTCAAATTAAGCTAAAATGACACATTAGATTAACGGATTAACAAAAGGTCATCCGTAGCTGCGAAACCACCGACGCACAGATACACACACATATGTCAAAAAGGGGTGTTAAACCTACCCCTCTTTCAGCTATCGTGGGTTAATAAAATGACAATGAACATTTTAGCAATGCTAAAGGAGCATTATGGATGGTGTTACAAAACCCACCACAATAGCACATTTACCCTCCCACTGCTTGGCACAGGCCACATGCCGCCTCTTATCACTCAGTTTGTCCCCACGCTGGTTCGGATTAGGGACTTCATACGCATCCTAGAATTACTTCGCAGATGCGTGAAAACTTTTCCTTAATGTTATGACTGATTAAATAATAAAAGCCTTGGGCCATATTACGTTATAATGTTCTAATAATAGAATTCATAAAAGTCTTTTATTACAATCGGAGCCAAAATACCTAAAGGATCATAAATGCGCATGACCTGTGTGAGGGCTTGGCGTTTGGTGACAGGAGCCCATATTTGATATATCACATGATATAGTTTGAAAAACTTCATTAATATTTCTTCAAATTTAGCCCCCTAAAATAGAGTCCATGTTTTAAATTCATTTATTTTCGTTACAGGTCCGTCTTTGGGTCACAAATTTACGTATACGCACCAAATTTCAACTTAATTGGTCCAGTAGTTTCGGAGAAAATCGACTGTGACAGACGAACGGACAGACACACGAGTGATCCTATAAGGGTTCCGTTTTTACCACTTGAGGTTTGGAACCCTAAAAAAGAAAAAATAAACAAATTAGGTATTATATAATAATAATACACAATAAAGGTATTATGAATGTCTTTAGCATTAACTAATTAACACATTTAAATAAAAACACGCTATGCTAATTCATAATAATGAAAATCAGTTAGGGTGTCTGAGGTTTTCAGTGGGTTGTGGTACACGTTGTAGTAATTGAAATCTATTTGAATTTAAGCAGGGACCAAAATAAGTCATTTTAAGAGACGAATCACCTCGTAATTAGGGTAATGTGAAATTGGAGTGGACTCTCCTAATTTAAATAGGACCGAGGGTAAAGCTTTTTTCTGCCAATTTAACTTCAACTGTAATTAAATCTGTTGCTTGGAAATTTTGTAAGGCCGTTTCAAGTGAAAGACTATTTTTTACTGGTGGTAGCCGTGATGGCCTAGTGGTTTGACCTACCGCCTAACATGCAGAGGATCGGGGGTTCCATTCCGGCTCGCACCACTAAGTTTACTTATGAGCGAAATTGAATTTGAATTGACCGCTGAAGTGTTCGGTGAAGGAAAACATCGTGAGGAAACCTGCTCGCATCTGCGAAGTAATTCAAAGATATGTGTGAAGTCCCCAATCCGCACTGATCCCGCGTGGGGACTATTGCCCAAACCCTCTCGTGATGAGAGGAGGCCTGTGCCCAGCAGTGGGACACAAATAGGCTGTAGTAGTAGTAGTAGGCGTGATGCGGGCGCGTACGGACAGCTACCAGCTCACCCCCACTAACCTACCGCCAAATTCTTCGTCAGTGCTCGCACTGTTATGTTCCAGCCAGTAACGGGTTAACATAGCCGGTTACATTTTTACACAGAGATATTAGAGTAAATAAATAACCCAGGACACCCTGGCTACAGGTTAGGTCAAAAAAAAACGTCAGGATCGTTTTTCAGACAAAGAGTAAATTCTCTGTCCAAATTGGTCATTGAGTGACAAAGCGCACAAGGCAGGGTCTAATTGATACAAAATACATTTAAAAGCTTCCTTATTGAAAGCTTTTAAAATTGTTGTTACTTCCGCCTTGCAATATACAAAGCAGGAAAACGCTTGCCTACTCAATCTTTCTTGGAACGTTTTCGCAAACGTGAAGGGAACTTTACATTTCTGTATCTAAGTAATTACTTACTTACTTAATAATGTACGAATACAATAAGCTATAGATTCACTGCCTCAATTTCGTTTATAGCCGACATTCAGTGCGGACACGCAGCCACGTTAAACGAGACTTGTTTCTACATTTTACGCGTAATAAACTCAACATTTTACGGTTTTTGCCATGACAACTAACGATATCATGAGGAAAATTAAGATGGTCAAGATATTCCGAATAGGGATGACGACAACTTTTTTTTCCTTAGTCTATCAGGAAGATTATTGAAAAGTATTGGACACGTATTTTTTTCTTTTTTCACGTAATCAAACTTATACGGAGATATATTGAGTTGAAATGTCGCGTGACGTCACGGTTACGTACGATTTATACCTAACGGTGACGTAGTTAGCCCCCACTCTCCAACTTTAATGCGTTTTAACTTAGTCATTCTTTTTTAATTTGATAAAACTAAAAATACGTGTCTAATATTTTTTTATTACCTGACTGACGGACTAATTAGAATTAAGATTTCTTCACGCCGTCGTCATCCCTATTTATACTATTGGCTGCTCTCACGCTGGAGCTAAATATATTTCACGATCCGTAACGCTCAGTTTTAACAGAGAAACACTTTAACGGTTCTTTTATTAAGTATTTAGTGCTCCTTGGCACCTTGGTAAAAAATAATATTTTGTATAGGATTCAGGCGTCGCTCACACAACCAATCCCATATACAATAAATTTTTTTACCAACTCAAAAAAAATTAAAGACCTATACAATATAGGTACTTAGAATCGATAGCCGATACGGTGGGTTAATTATTTGCCATAATTTTTGACCCACCGTGTATATATATAAAGTATAGCCACAGCTATGTATATGAATTTTACCTACACATATTTTGGCTTAAAAATGTCGTCGATAATTATATTATACCGCCGCCGCGCCTGTTTGCTGAAGGGCTTCATAATTTGGTAGTTAATTAATTAATTATAATACAATAAGAAATTACAATTTATTTGTAAATAGCTATGAAAACAGAACTGTCTGTTGGTCGTTTTGTTAATAACTCGTTTTTTTTATTAATTACTAGCTTCTACCCGCGACTTCGTCCGCGTGGCATTCGGTTATAGCGTTCCCGCGGGAATTGAACGTTACACTATAACAATTTATATACTTAAAACCTTCCCTTTGAATCACTCTATCTAATTTAAAAAATCGCATCAAAATCCGTTGCGTTGTTTCAAAGATCTAAAGGCATATACAGGGACAGACAGCAGGAAGCGACTTTGTTTTATACTATGTTGTGACTAGCTGTTGTACGAGTATACGTAGGTATTGAAAAGAGTCATTTTATGTTATTCCCAGGGTCTCAAACTATGTTCTGCATGTCTCCAAACTAAATTTCATTCAATTCGGCCCAGTCGTTTCTACGTGAAGGACAAGCAAACAAAACAGATTTTGTCTTGTTTATGGACATACCAATATTTACTCTACGGTGCTACATGAAAATACTGTGAAATAGGATATCGAGTGCCAATAAACGGAAAAGCGGCTTATCTTACAACTATCGTCCTTTTTTTGGTTGTATATTTGGGTATTTACTGTTATAAATACAATTCTTGTACGAACCGATGTTGTAGATTTCATCGTAAATATTTGATGGCACACAAAAAGTAGTCGTAACTTTGTGGTTTATAATCATGACGAAATCGATCAGCGGACGGGAACCGATACACGAATGGCAGTGGCACTTTATATAAAAAAGGATTTACTGTGAGCTGGGGCTATATTCGAAGTAGGGCCAGGGAGATTCGCTCAGAATAATATGGAATTAAACAAAAGTTACTTATAATTATCTATCTAAATAACCATCTTCATAAGAAATATACGTATCCATCATCATTTGCTTGCCTTTTTCCCACGTTATGTGGGGTCGGCACAACATGTTTTATTCTTCCATTCGCTCCTATTAGCAGTCATCTCTCTACTAACGTCTTTCATACACATATCATCCTTCACGCAATCCATCCACACCTTCCTAGGTCTACCTCTTCCTCTATATCCATCCACATCCATATCTAATACTCTTCTAGAAATATGACTTTCATCCCTCCTCATCACATGCCCAAACCACATCAACCTTTTACTCATCTTTTCTGTTATTGGCGCTACTTTCAAACTTCCCCTTATATACTCATTCTCTCTAATCTTATCCATTCTAGTAACACCACACATCCATCTCAGCATTCGCATCTCAGCCACGTGCAATTTTTTTTCATCCGTCCCTTTCGTCGGCAAAGAGCATGCACCAGGTTGCTTCCTCCTGTATGTCCGATGTCAATGCATCCATAATCAGAAGGAACAAATAAGGGCTTAAAGCCGATCCCTGGTGCAAGCCTACAGCCACATTAAAACTGTCGGTAACTCCAGCTTCGGATCGAACGTGTATACGTTAACGAAAAGAAATATACGTATCCATATCTGTAAATTATCAATTTTGACTATACCGGTCTAGTTCTCACGCGTACAGAGTTGGTTGTATTAAGTACCTACTTTGAAGATACTTCCATGCAAATGCCCTCATGATGTTTTCCTTCAGTAGACAATTAATAAATTAACATTTAAGTAGGTGTATGTTATGACCTGAGTACTTTCCATTTACTACTACTACTACTACAGCCTATTTGCGTCCCACTGCTGGGCACAGGCCTCCCCTCATCATGAGAGGGTTTGGGCTATAGATGCTTGGGCTTGATTGGGCTTTCCATTTACTACCACCAAGTAATTGTCTTGGAATATTGTCTGTTGGCTTCATTCACATTCTGCGGCATAATATTCGTAGTCACCTTATCTTTTTCTTATGGAACTGGACCGATCTTCGGTGACCTTTGCCAGGTACGAACGCAAATTCTAGGTCTACGCGGGACGAAGTCGCGGGCATCGGCTATTATTTTATATGTGAAAATAACTCGTATTTAATGTAACTCTCCAAGCGTTAAAACTTAATTTTCATACAATATCAAGTAGGTACTACACGGATAAACTGTGTAATAATGGCTTTTAACACAATTATCTATCAGATTTTGAAACACGATTACCTAATGAGCAGCTTTCTCCACAATTATTAGGTTAGTTTGAATAAGCTTTCCAAGAAGGTGTAGTAAAATTCACCAAAATCAAGGCATCAAAAGGCAGATAAAAATGAGAAGAAAGACATAATGATATGATTTTTTATTATTATTTTGTTTGCCACGTGAAATGGAGCCGCGCTTAGTAATATTGTAAGTTGTATATATTAAGACAAAGCTACTTAAGTTTATACGATACCAGGAAAGCCCGCAGGTTAAACGTGTTCACCTGAAATGAGATATTTAACGATGCCAATAATAAACACGGTATATCTCCTTACGCATTATTGGACTATATTACACCCCTCTACTAACAAATTACAGCGTTAACCTCTGCAGCTTAAGCATGGATTCGTATTAAATCTTTTTCTGTATTTATTTAGTTTGGTTTCCATTTCTAAAAGAAAACACAGAGTTCGAAATCCATAGTTTTTATCCATATTTTTTTCAAAAAGGGAGTGATCTAATGTCTTTGAGGTCGGCAACGCATTGGCGATGCCTCTGCTGTTACAAATGTCTAATTAGGCGGCGGTGACCACTTACCATTAGGTAGGCCGTCTGCCTGTTTGTGAATTTTTTTACATAAAAAAAAATATTTCAAAGAGTTCGGTTTTCGTTGATATCTTGATTATTTTGTCTAGGGTACCAACGGCAAAGCGCTATATTCTAATACGTAAATAAATACTGTATTCTGATAATATCGAAATACATATTCCTGTAAGGAACGTTATCAATCTGGTTATAATTCCGTAGGTCCCATTAAAGCGATGTCATCAGTCACGTCCATTGAAAAGGAAGTGCTGCCCTCTGGATTATGTCATGAGAAAGCACTCTAGCCCTTAAGTAAAAAATACCTACGTAGTTTGTAATTTTAAGTGACTAAACAGTTTTTAGGTAGATCAAAAAGTGAAGAAAATCCACCATGTTATTTTTTCTTTGTACAAAATGTAATCTGTGCCACTTGTACCTAAATTTATAAAGAATTGTTAAAAAATCCTCAAAATAGGGTCCCTACCTATACTTAGGTACTCACCTATGATTTCATACCATACATACATAGAGTGCTGAAATCATAACCCATGAGGTTTGGCTTTCAAACCTTTATATATGAAGGTTTTCAGTTAAAACAGATCAAATTCTGGAATCCATTAAAGGCAAAAATAGGCAGGTATTAAATTTTGGTAAGCGAATGACATCCGACAAAAGTTTTAGACCCCATGTATCATAACTTCTCCCAGCCCATAAGTTTCTCATTTTATATTATTTTTATCCATCTCGACTAATAAAGCTCTTGAATAATCTTTCACAGCGTTTGTTTCGTAATGATAGTAGATTTTATGCTTAAACAGATTACTTATTCAACTATCGTTTTACTTACCTAAATATTTAAACATTTCCACAATTCTGTGCAGTGTGAAACTTCTAGACGTTATTTTATCGCTAGCGAAGCACAGACCTTCCTTCCACTGTACACTGCAAAGACTCACACGCTCTCTCCAATTTTATTCTCCCGGAAAAGTTCCGGGCTTAACTTCACTAAGGAAAGCAAACTTTCGAGTTGCATAAAGGTTTTGTACGCCTTTAAGCGACGTAATAAGCCGTCTCTATAGTTGCAGACACTGAATGCGCACGTTCTTAATGCGTATGCTTAGTGACTGTTTTAGTTTTGCATGCAATTCGTCTTTAAAGTAATTAATATGTTTTAGTGCAATACAGACACTTTGATAAATTAGTACTTTTTGAACTAGCAAAGCTTAATCTTATGATAGTGCCTAGCCTACATAAGGTAGGTGTACCATGGAAGGTCACTCTAACAAATAAACAGTTATCATTCGTTTATTTCCTGGATAAATGAAACTAACAAATATTTAAGTAATACTTTGTTTTATTACGTAACATATAAACCACTTTTTTGAATTGCAGATTTAATCAATATTGATTAAACTTCAGTTTCATTGAACTCTTCCAAATGGCCTTGCTAGGAACAGGGCTCCTTAGAAGGCCATTATAATAAATCAGTCATTTAACACTAAAAGTTAATAAATAGCGCTTAAATCTACCATAAAAAAAGTAGTTTATATGTTACATAAAAAACAAAGTATTACTTAAATATTTGTTTGTTTCATTTATCCAGTAAAATAAACAAATAATAACTGTTTATTTGTTAGAGTGGCCTTCCATGGTACCCACCTTATTTTAACGTCGTCGATTCCCAATATCAATAAAGCGAGGGACTGTACTGCCAAAATATTAGCGCGAGCGATTCGCCGCCGCGTCTGTGGTTTCCAGTTCGATGGGTGTTTGTGTTAATAGAAGGAATTTGTCATCACATGGCAATAACTACGAAATTTTAATGATTGGCCTTCGAAGGAGCATGGCCTTCCATGGTCCACCCACCTTACTTTCTTAATTATTTCCATTGCACCATTTCATCGGTTTTCACAGTGAATGACAAGGCAACACAGTCAGACAGAATGCGGTGGAAGCATAATAAACTAAGTTAAGAGTTGTAAAAATAAAGCTGCAACTGGACCCAGTTTACAAATAAACGTATTTTTATACGCGCAGATAAGTAACACGCGTTTCCTTGCTAAATGCTTGAAGAAGACAGCGGCGATATGAAAAGTGCGTTGATTGCATAGGCCCTTAGGTATATGTATAAAAACCTACGACTCCATCAATGGAAACTTCCATGACTGAGTACCCACAAACATTCATGCTTAACAGCTCATCACACAAAGTTTGTCTCTAGCAGAATTTCAACCCGCAACCTTCTCAAGAGCAGGAAGGGTCACTGCCAACTGAGCCAACCTGGCCATCATCTTCATCTAAGATTCTATTAGAATATTGTCGCAATAGAGGTTTAAGTTTAGACAAGAGATCCATTTCCCCGATTTTTTTACTTACTGATTATAATCC
Organism: Aethes cnicana; assembly: GCA_963971205.1. NCBI lineage: Eukaryota > Metazoa > Arthropoda > Insecta > Lepidoptera > Tortricidae > Aethes > Aethes cnicana. The sequence continues at coordinate 6,531,367 of OZ020286.1, forward strand.
GAATAAGAATCCTGATTTGAATAGTTCACAACTTGTATCTGCCCATATTTAATTATAGCTGAATGTAGCTACGCGTGTATTATACGTAGGTATAATTCACGCATAGTAAAGATTTAGCACTCCGTATATAAGAGCGTTCCTGGAACATAATACACTCTCCACAATAAACCATAATGGAAGCTCCTGTACGCAGTCATGATTGACATTAATCAAGCTGGAGTAGTGTACTCAATCTAATTATTCATAGCGAATTAGAGATAATGAATTCCACGTCCTACTTAAATGGAGTAGGTTCAAATGGCTCGAATCATTGCTGCGACATCGAATTTATTCGACAAAAATGTTTTTTTTTTAGATTTTTTATATAACATTTTTTTATATTAGAAGGGAGAAAAGAAGTGAAGCTATACCATACACACATTAACACAGACTAACTTCTATGTTTCCAATATTCATTAGCTAAAACAGTTAATTACCTAATGTTAAACGAATAATTGGGTTCGTAAACCATTTCATAGACTTAAAGGTTTTTGTCAAAAATTGCTGATATTTCGCACTCTTCGCGCTCTAAATCAAAAACAATTAGGGCACTGACGAGACTTAAATTGACTTTCTTTAAAAAATATTAAAACGAAAACTATTTGATTCTGTAAGGCGACTAAAATATATGTTAATATTCATTATATACTTAAAAAAACTTGCTGTTTCATAAAGAGAATTTCATGAAATAATTTCGATGAAAAAAAACGTGAAGTTGCGTCTTCTAATCCTATTTAAACTATTAGTTATATGTTTAGTTTTTCAACTTTTCTATCTATATTCTTGTCTATCATTATTAAATGCACTATTCCATCATACTCATATAAAAATTTGGCTGATTTATATTGTTAATGCAATGTATTTTTTTTTCATTTTTCTGATTTTCTACGTATATCGCCCACATACCGCGGTCGTGCTTCTCGCTCCCTCCAATGAAAACAGACATTCTCCACTGAGACAGTTGCCTACCTCGAATTCTCAAGGTCATTAGCTCTTGTCAGCGTCTTAATCGTATGGATATGTGTTTTAATTTGAATAGGGCACTGTTATATTAAATAAAAGGCTGCGATAATTAAAAATTATAAAGTTTAATGCTCGAGCACACGCACGCGCCAAGAATTTACACAAGAAGAAGAATTGCCAACATTCAAAATTAACATTTTGTGTTGCAGTGGTTGCCAACAATATGTATGATAGGTCAAATTTGGATATAATTTTGTACCCTACAATACACAAAAAACTGATTTTTCGGGCACTTTGAACTTGAATATGTATGTCTCAGTAAAGCTTTGTACAAACATTTAGCTTCTTCCGTTTTACATTCCGAGGTTTTATCTAAGACTAGCTTCTGCCCGAGACTTTGTCCGCGTGGAATTCGGTAATTGCGTTCCCCCGGGAACTATGCGTTTTTTTGGGATAAAAAGTAGCCTATACGAATACACTAAACCTACACATGTCATTCGCTTTTGTAAGATTCAGCCAATTAAATTATTCAACCCAAGCAAAACTCTTAATGAAGTCGGTTAAAAGGGAAAATTATTCCACAACTTACCTAACTACCAAATAAAACGCGAAGCCCGATTATGGGGAAAACAAACTAAATCCTAAACTTTATAAATACGAAAGTATCGGTATATAAATTTGAAACAGCAATTAATCAATATGAAATTAGTTTTCAATGACAGAAAACTCATCCGCGGAGAATTCATTGCTTTCCGATTACCAATAGTTTGTGACGCGAACTTGTTGAGTTATGGCACTTGCCGAGTTCCGAAACGTTAAGGAGCTCATAGCAAGCGGACACACAGACTGACTTGCAGAAAATCTGTTCGTTAATTTGCGCGATGAACAGCGTCATACATTTCGTTGTCTCAGATATTTAATACTTCTGCTGAAGAAAACATAGGTAGGTACTTAATCAGTTTTTTCGTCACTATTTTAATATTTATCCATAGTCTTAAGAATATGAACTCACATAACACTTAACAGAAGGAAATTATATACTATTAGATGTTCGCCCGCGACTTCATCCGCGTAAAATATTGAAATTTAATGCATATCGAGATATTGGCGGATGCTTTTTTTCAAATGCTTTTAATTCTTTCTAATCAAATATCTGAATCGTAACGTTTTGGATGTTTAACTGGAAAGATGATATTTCATCCATACAAACATTTCATCCCCTATTTCACACCCTTTAAGGTGAAATTTATTCTAAAAATTCTACTACTACTACTACTACTACTACAGCCTATTTTCGTCCCACTGCTGGGCACAGGCCTCCTCTCATCACGAGAGGGTATGGGCTATAGTCCCCTCGCGGGCCCAGTTGGGCCCTTCAGTCGGATTGGGGACTTCACACCCATCTTTGAATTGCTTCGCAGATGCGTGCAGGTTTCCTCACGATGTTTTCCTTCACCGAAAAGCTCAGTGGTAAATTTAAATTGAATTTCGCACAGAAGTAAACTTAGCGGTGCGAGCCGGAATCGAACCCCCGATCCTCTGCATGAGAGGCGGTAGGTCGAACCACTTGATCACCACGGCTTCACGCTTCTAAAAATGCTGATTATTATTTGTAATACCACTCAACTCAAATATGATCTTGATGAGAGAACGCCTGTGCCAGGAAGTGGGACGTAAATTGGCTGATTTGGTCGTCTTGTTGGTTGCTAGGTGGCGCCACGACCCACCCATTGAAACAAAAGCAAATATTGACAAACTGTGTAAATGTACATACGTACCTGCATTCAATCGGTTAATGAAATTGACTTAGGTATCTTGTGAATACAGCGTGTAAATTGAAAAAAATATATATATTTCATTTTCCGTATTTTTAAATCGTACTTGTAAATTCCGATAGTCAATATTGGTATTTTACGTCATAGCCTCCGCCTGCTAGGAAATACGTGAATGCCGATATTGTATTTGTTTTTACAGCATTAACTTACTGTAATAGAACTACTACTACTACTACTACAACCTATTTGCGTCCCACTGCTGGGCACAGGCCTCCTCTCATCACGAGAGGGTTTGGGCTATAGTCCCCACGCGGGCCCAGTGGGGATTGGGATTTCACACACATCTTTGAATTCCTTCGCAGATGCGTGCAGCTTTCTTCACGATGTTTTCCTTCACCGAAAAGCTCAGTGGTAAATTCAAATTGAATTTCGCACATAAGTAAACTTAGAGGTACGAGCCGGAATCGAAACCCCGACCCTGCATGAGAGGCGGTAGGTCGAACCACTAGGCCACACGGCTTCTGTAATGGAAATACTTCATAAAAATGGCATGTTCAGTTGCCTTGTCTAAAGCGCGAAATTGCGTTCAAAGGCACAGAACGATCGGGTTGCCTCAATAGACTCGTTGGGAATCGCCTTCAATGTTATTAATGATAATTTTTGTTTATATCCAATAGTTCAGAACTATGAGAACAAAAGCAGTATCGGGGGCAAATATACGCTACCTACCTATAAACTGGAACGACGTCCCATGTATTGACAGTAGCGAGATGCTCCTAACTGCTTCTATTAACATCTAGATGGGGCGAGATTGTAAAAACGCTTTCTTTATAAGTCGGACTTGCAACGCATGCATCGTCTTTTTGTTGTTCACTACCTTCTATGATACTCGTAATTCTTAATCGGACCGAAGCAATATGTAAATATTCAATTAGATTAGCTCTAGACTTACCTTTAACACTAAGTCGCGTTCAGTGATTCCATTTCAAAATAGGTAGGTATTGGTTTAAAAATATAAAATGAATTACCTATTGAATTCCGTTTAGCACAAATAAGTTTTAAATGGCTCAAAAATTTATTTTTTTCCAGATAACTTCATCCAATTGATGATATTATTTCAAATGATAAAATGCGCCTTAGAAAAAACGCAAACACAGAAAGAAAATACTAAAAAAAGAGAGAAACAGTTGTCCTTTTATTAGGCCCTTAATAACGAGCCTAGTAGTGATCGCGACAAAACATTATTGGATTTTATGGTGTCCGAGTCCATAAAAGGAAATTCGGCTACACAATAACGGACCCTATACAGACATGAAGCCGCTACAGTCGCAATACGTGGCAAAAAGTAATGGGGACAATATCAACTATGTAAGTAACCATTATTTTTACTGGATCTGTAGTTTCCGTCACTTGTTTTTATTTTTGGAAATTTTATTCGATGTATGATGTGATCACTACATCGCTTTGTTTAAATTACCAACACATTCAAGAAACTACAAATGCTTGACAAATATACCTTACATAACCTTAGTACCGCCGTTTCCGCATTTGACTATGATATTCGCGACGTGACATTTGGTAGCTGGTGCGGACATAACTGACCTCACAATACTGACTGAATATCCTCCGCTGAAACGACGTCATCGCTATCTCATACTGGGGAAGCATCAATTGCACCCAGAAGACGTCAAAGCAGCAAGAAAATAATGCAATTATCATAAAATTTCGGTGTCCATAGGCCAAAGTGATCGCTTATGATCAGGTTGCATGTGTGCTCGTTAGACTACTAATTACAATTTAAAAAATCTTATAGACGCTGATCTTGACTGTGTGTAGTCTGTCGATCACAATATATTAGCAATGGTCACCGTGGAATGTGGTCGAGGCCCTGCGAAGCTGCAACTCGGAACTATAACATAACTATGGTCTAGTTTTTTTCTGTCGTAGACTAAAGTAAGTAAGTAAGTAAGTAACACTTTATTGTACAGAAAAAAAAAACACAAATACAATTATCAATACAGAGAAGAGACACATGTACAAAGGCGAGCTTATCCCTACAAGGAATTTCTTCCAGCTTCAGCAGGTTTTTCTTGCTTTGTTCTTACTAAAGAACATGAACACCGAAAATATTTTACATGTAAAGAAAAAATCATGTAATTTCATTGCGCATCTACATTTCCCACGCTTATCATCTCATTTATGGAACTCCGTCACTTCAGATACGTCGTCGAACGAACTGATACAGGTAATTTATTTTCACAAGAAAGTTCGCATTAATGTCAGGGGCTGGCAATTTATCTTGGCGTAATTCACGTAAAACCGCTTATTGGCTGTCGTGGTCCACGCGAAGATAACATGATTTATATCCGTTCGCTAATTATTTTTCTAGATACGCATCGGCAGTACGATAAGCCACTGCTTTACTGCCTTTAATTTCGCAGTTCTTAGTCTCAGTCTCCGTAAATAAAAACGGCCAGTCATCGTTTGGCTTTTGGGGTATAAAGAGTTTTGAGAGTTTTTCTCAATTTTATTGAATTAGTGTGTATTGTTGAACTATGTTCCCGCTTGATTACTTCTTTTAGTTTTAAAAATTCGGCTTTGTTGCAAACTTATTTTTACTAGTGTTCCTATAAGAAGATAATTATAAATTTCAACAGGCTAAGTGCACATGAACAACTCAACTCAAACATTAAAAGATAAAAATAGACTGCATTATAATACGAGGGCTGATCCAAAAGTAATGATAATCAGTATGAAAGACACATAAAATGTTTAATAAAATAATTTATTTTTCTACGTAATCTCCTTCCAAGTCTACACACTTAGACCATCGTTTCTCCAGACAACGAATTCCTTTTAAAAAAAAAATCTTTTTCTTGTCCCTCCAAAAATGCCTCCACAGCGGCCATTACCTCGCCATCATTCAAATATTTGTTGCCTCTAAGATCTTCCTTCAGCCGTGGAAAGAGATAAAAGTTGCTGGGGGCTAGGTCTGGCGAATATGGGGGGTGTGTTCCAGCAATTCGAACCCTGAATCACGGATGGCAGCCATCGCAACGCCGGCCTTGTGGGGCGGTGCGTTGTCCTGGTGAAACAGGATGCCAGCTCGAAGTTTACCCCGCCGGTTTTCTTTCATTGCCTCTCTCAATCTGCGTATTAGGTCAGCGTAGTAGGAGCCCGTAAAAGTGGTTCCCTTTTCCAGGTATTCGATCATTATGACTCCCTCAGCATCCCAAAACACTGAAGCCATGACCTTACCAGCGGAGCTTGCTACTGTAGCGGGGGGTTGATGTTAGCTCAGGTAGATGCTGCAGACACGGAGATCAGCGGTGGAATCCGAAGACACGAAGACGATGTCTAGCTTATTAAAATAGCTAAATCTTGAAGACTGGCCCTATTACTGCCCTAACTATGAAATGATAGATTTTAAGTTGAATTGATATTATATTTTGAGAGATGTGTTCATTACAATCCATAGAAAAAGACTAAATAAAATAAATGCTAGACAATTCTACGCTTAAAATTACCTATTTTTGGAAGAGAATGTGACAACTAACCGATTGTACTCGGCCAGTCTCCACACTACCTTGAATTTCTTCGGTGTAGGGGAAGACGCTCGCTTCCAGGTCATGGATTGCTGTTTGGTCTCAGGATCGAAATGGTGGATCCAAGACTCGTCCATGGTTACAAACCGACGCAAAAATGTTTCGGGATCAGTTTGATATTTGTCAAGATTAGACTTCGAAATCTCACATCGTATTTTCTTTTGTTCAGCCGTTAACATTCTAGGCACCCTACGAGCGGAGACTTTTTTCATGTGTAGTTCATCAGTTAAGATTATTTGAATGCTGCCATACGAGATGCCTGTAAGCTCAACTAGATGCCTGATAGTCATCATCCTTCTATCTGTTAAAACGAGATCATGAATTTTTTCGACGTTTTCTCCAGGAATGGCGTCAGATGGACGGCCTTCGCGATGTTCATCTTGAGTGGATGTTCTTCCCAAGTTAAACTCCTTTGACCACCGTGCCACTGTGGAATACGGTGGAGCGGACTCGCCCAGTGTTCCCATTAATTCAGCGTATATATCTTTAGTACACATTTTTTTCAAACAGAAGTATTTAATAACCGCTCTCACTTCAGTTTTCTCCATTTTTGCGTTATTGTTCCGACTGCTCGTGAAAAAACAGCTGCAACTCTCTGACAGATACATATTTTTATTTTATTTATTTACTAAGGAGTCTTTATGGCCAGTAACTGCATACCTATTTATTTTAATCCGATTCAATAAGTATTCAGTTATCATTACATTTGGATCAGCCCTCATATTTTGATAAATCCAGTTAGAAGATTTTAACGACATCTCACAAGCTAAAATCCATCAAATGGTTAAGCCTACAGAGCGAAAGAATATAATGTACATAATACGCTGGAAAAGTACAACCTTGCTGCAGTGGGTTATAAATATTAAATTACTGAAATGTCACATGCATCTTTAATCGCATTCAAATAAAACTCTTTATGATAATAATAAATATTTTAGTTTGCTTTTACAACGCACAGTTGGCAAAAGCTCACGTATGAAGCGCTGAAATTCTGGAAAGAAGGAAGTGACGTGCGCACTAATGGGCTCCCACTAGTTTTAGTATCTTTTTGGAATAGGTAGTACATTGCTGCCGAGGTACGGAAAGCAAGGTAATGAATAAAGTACGATACGATTTATAACCATACGGATCGAATCGAATGGCATGCCAGTCGACGCTGCAGTATTCGCTATTCGATCGCATGGGCTGGCTGGTTTTTTGTCAAATTAAGGTCGAATGCGATAGAATTTGTCGGAAAACGGTTGCATCGAACGATATCCGGTAGCCTAAGCCTAGTGATAATATTTTTTTTTTCTGGTAGAAAAAAAATCGCGGACGGCACGCGGTCATATCGAGTCTCGTTAAATCTCATTCCATGTCATTCGATCGCAATCTCAAGGAACCGAAAGGATGCAAAGTTCAAACTTCAGATTTATCGTTGCTTAACCGATTTTATAAATTCCTTTGCCATATTCGCTTCTATTATCTGCGATTCGATTCCCTATGAGTGAATCGTACTTAAAGAGAGATTTGAAAACGTAGTAGCTAGTAGGTAGGCAAGCCCTATTTCCACCAAGGAACACGAACAGTGTTTTTCTCAAATAATGCGGGGAAATAATTAGAAAGGTAACTTGGAACAAATCACTTGCGATTTAATTTAGGAGTTTTAGAAGAATGTTAGTGTTCCAAACGATTTATTTTTATAATGTTTGAACGAATGTCATGCATACTTTACAACGAAACTCTATTTTTGTACGGTACCTCGAACGTCACGTAGGTTACTGCCTAATGAGGAGCTGCCAGTCGTTCGGGCTAAACATAGGAATGTTATATTTTTGTGAAAAATAAAAACATGAGCATGAAAACCGCCTAATCTTAGGAAAGTCAGAGGTGGGTGGAAGACAGAAGATTATCCTGTATGTGAAGGTTTTACGAATAGGTACTGAGCCTTTTACTCGGATTATATATGAGGCATAATCATTATTTTAAACACTAACAGTTGCCCGCGTCTTCGTCCCTCGTAGACTTGGAATTTGTGTCCTTGATGCTACCTACCTCCTTTACTTTCTAAAACTTTTCATGAGGCACAACCATTTTGTTTCGATTTTCAGACATTTTCTTAAGTGGATAGAAATCAAATATTTATATACAAGGTAGATAAATAAATAATAAGGAATAAATTCATCATCATCATCATTTCAGCCGAAAGACGTCCACTGCTGGACATAGGCCTCCCCCAAGGAATAAATTATCTTTCCTTTTTTTGGTTTATAATGGCAGGCTATCTTAAAATAATATCACATCACATATAATTTCTTATATTTAAAAAAATCGGTAAAAATTGATTTGTATAAAAAGTCCCAATGCAAAAAAAACCTTATCTTAGGCACTATAAACCTCAAATGTCAACTGTCGGTTTACATTTGACGCCACCAGTAGTATTTATAAACTGATCATCAAATAAAGCTTCAATAAATGAGTGAACAATTGTTCCGTACGTGTGTTGTAAAGAACAATAGACAAGACAATAACAGCGAGATGCATTTGGTTGCTAATCGAACGGCCCGGCCCCATCGACTGCGCTCGCTGCGCTAAGGGCTGGCGCATTGAAAGATATTGCATTATGAATGCGATTTGCTGTTTTATTTCACTTGGTGCATTACGCATCAGGTGTATCATCGTATATTTTCATGACGGATTTTTTTAATCTGATAATTATTTTCTGTAAATATAAAACTTCACCAATTTCCAACTTAACTTTTAGCTTCCGCAACAACAACAACAACAACGCCAACAACATTCGCTTAGCTTCATTTATAGTTAACAATAAAGCACACACTTCTTAACAATAAAGTTTTATTGTTAAAAGCTGTGTGAAAATATTCACGAATAATTGAAAATATTGTGCTATAGCAACACTAATTATTATTAGGAATACGTAAGCATTTGCCCACTACCTTATAATTCAAAAGTGACGATGTGGTCGAAGTGAGATTACCTAACCGCCGCCTATACATATACATGTACCATGTACATGTATGTACCTAGGTACATATACCTATATACAGGTAATGCCCGTCCATTAATTCAGCAGACCTGTCAATGAGGGCGCTAGTTCTGCATTTTATAGGTATATCAGCACCAAATGGCAATATCAACATTAGTAAATGTCATGTCAAGTTAGTCTTTATTTCAAGTGAGATTTTCACTCCAGTATTTTGCAGGGGCTATATTCGAAGTTTTAAAATAGGGATCTCCCTTTTCCCTATAGGATCGCTCACGCGTCGCGTGAACTTTAAGCAGCTAGATTTATAGTTCACTTGACGCTTGAGAGATCCTATAGGGAACAGGGAGATCCCTATTTAAGACTTCGAATATAGCCCCAGCTCACAACGGAAGATAATGGGAGGAGTATATTAAAGGATAAGTTACTAATGTATTTATTACGATATTTGACGAACGATTACCACCTCTAGCATTACCACCCAACTGAGCAAATTTTGCTCAGTGAGGTGGTAATGCTAGAATGGTAATCCCGCTAGGGGAAAAGTGTGATGAGCACGAAAGTTTGTACTCAAATCATTCACGTTTAGAGCTTGTAAAGTATTTGTATCGTAGTAGTTACCGATTGTGCAAGTATTGCTTAGTTTGGGGCTAGTGCAATTTTTTTGAAATATTCCATGTTTTATTAATAGTAGTATTACTCTATCACAGACAAGTTAAAACTAGTTGCTCATAGCAACTTATCCCGTATATTATTGTGATCAAACTAGATTTCACGAACGTGACCGCGGAATGCACCCGATCGCATCTTTTGACATCACCCTTCAAAGCCAACCCTAATAATCCGCAGACTGGTATAGCAATTAACTTCTCAGGTGGCACAGCCGACAGGGCATGGAATGGAGCAACTGCCATGTTGCTATTATCCCGGAATAATTTGCACTCGATGCCGCAAGCATGCGGGCTCTGACAGCCAATCGAAGGCTATTAACGCGCCTGCGGGTCTACCACATAGGTACCTATATTATACTCGTACATTACTTACAAAGTGAGTTGTCACTACGTTTTTAAACCCCGACAAGAAAAGGGAGTGGTGTTTTTGTATGTCTGTCTGTGACCTTGTAGCTCCGCAATGTATGAACATACTTTTAGATGCATTAGTTAATCAAGACTGTTTTTAGCTAAGTTTGAAGAAAAAGATTTGCATATCCCTGTGGGCAATTTTCAATTGAATGTTATACATAAACCCACTATAACTACGTATAGGTATCTGTACTTAACAGAAGTTATGTTACGGAAAGTCACACGGCGGACACGGCCTATAAAACACGATCTCGATCACAACTCGAATGGCAGGCCGGGCAGCGCGCTGTAGTGTCAATGTATGCGTGCGAGGACGTCTGTACACTTGTAAATGTGTCTGTACTGTAAGGGGGGTTGGTGTTAGCTCAGGTAGATCCTGCAGGCACGCAGATCAGCAGTGGAACTTGAAGACACGAAGACGATGTCTAGCTGATTAAAAACTCTAAATCTTGCAGACTGGCCCTAATACTGCCCTAACACTGCCCTAACTATTAAATGATAGATTTTATGTATATTTCATATTATATTTCCAGAGATGTTTGCTTTACAATGGCTATAAAAAGACTAAATATATGAAAACAAGACAATTCTACGCGTCAACTCACCGATTATACTCGGCCAGTCTCCACAGTACCAATGATTCACCTCCGGATGATTCCGTGGCCATCCTGTATCTTCTTCTTTTGGTGCCTCTTCATTTACTGAAGGTCGGCATTTAGCTTTTTGAATCTAGGCTATAGCCTAAATGAAGAGGCAAAAAAAAGGAAATCTAGCCTTATAAGGCTAGATTCAAAATTCAACTGTCTTGATGACGGTCCACTTCCTGATGTTCCGGAGCCATGATATCTCGCGTCTCCCCACTCTTCGTCTCCCGGCTATTTTTCCCATCATGATGGTTTGAAGAAGCTCGTATTGTGGGTTTCTAAGAACAATTGCCCCAGGTAAGCGACTTTTCTCTGTTTGATCGTGCGTACGAGCTCTACACTTTTCCCCATCCTCCATTCTGTATGTTGTTCTATTAAATATTCTGTGGTAAAGTGTTAGTTAAATATATGTATCGTTAGAATATGAGACGCCTGTTTTTAAAGTTTCAATAAGTTAATCAAAACTTTGTTAAAGTTATAAATTAGTTCTGTTCAAAATAAATGGAAATCTAACACCTTAACCGTTAGACTTTAACCACACTGTATAATTAATAAACAAAGTCCATCTAAGCGTGTTCCGAATAGTTTGATTTACTTCCTACATACAACTCTCGAACAATGTGTAGTGTTACCTAGCAGATCCACTCTTGTTGGGTAAACTATCCGATAGTTGTCGTGGAAAGGAACTGTCCCAGTTAACAATAGTTGACGGCAACATCGACTGAGCCGATTGTTTGCGTCACACGGTTTTTGTCATTGCCAGTAATTAACAAGTTCTGTGTCTAGTTGTTAGTTTGAAAAACCACAAAGTGTCAATAGAAAAAGAAAAATAATAACCATTAAGCATTTTATTTTTTGAGAAATGAAATAAAGTATCATACTTAAGTATTTAAAAGAAAACTCATAAGAAATGATCTGTAATAACTTTATGGATCATTTTGATGAATTAACTTATCGAAAACCTGAAGCTATGCAGGAATTTGATGTTTCGATATGGCACAAGACCGGTCTGTGAGCGAACCTTGTGGGACAATGGTAATGACAAAGTGATGATGATGATGATCAGTTACTTACTCGACAGGCCTTGTGTTTCTCTTTAAACACAGTTGGAATGTACCTACTTAGACCCGTTTTTGATCATGAAATTACTATTGCAATACATTTTGAAACGTTTAATCCATACTGATATGTAACCATTCAGACAGAAAGAAAGAAAAATCATTCTAGAAAGAATTTCATCCTATTGATATTGATTCGTATATACATAAGTAAATTATTTTCTAATTCACGACAACATTCGTATTCTTTAAAAAAAATAAGACGCAAGCCAAGGTTCAGCAAAATCCAAGTGGCTGAAAATAAAAATACCTACCAAGATTTCTTTTGCCTCGCCACTTGCTCGGCGCTTAAACCCATAGATACCTACTTAGTGGATAGTGGAGATGATGAAAAACAAACTAGGTTGGTTGGCGGTGCTCTGTTCTAAGATGTGCAGAAGAAACAAACACAAAAAGTAATAAACATACTTAAATACTTTTATATATAAACATACATAAACTTACATAAAAATAGATGACAGCCAAATAAATTAAAATATGTAATCCATTATCCAAGAAAAGAAAAGCAGTATGTATATCAGACAAGGGACAAATAATGCTCCTTAACCTTGTTCTTAAACACTGAAAGAGATTTAGCTAGTCTAAGGTCAACAGGTAGAGAGTTCCAAAGTAGTATAGCTTAGGTACTTTGGTACCCAACACAATTTTCAACATAGGTACCTATAACTTAATTAATTTATAGCCTCCCTTATAAAACGGGCCTCAAACAATTTAACCTAACTCTCCTTTAAGCTCATTATGATACGGAAGTTCAAAATTGAACATAAATAAAACGGTCTCTAGGTCGACAATACGATATCGGGGGCTATAACGTGGCACACGCTGCATGCATTGTGTGTCGAACAAAACGAGTTTAATATCGACAATATCCGACGCCTTTGTGCTCTGATCGTATTTTGCAGAGAATTTCACAAGAGTTCACCGTACTGCACGAGTACCTGGCATATTGTACGTAATTTTAATGGTCGTATTACAATATGGCGCATTTTCAAGAATTAGTACCTAATTCCTGCAACAAGTTGTGAGTTTTGATACTTCAAACGTGCGGAATGAATTTTAATGATGGATTATTTTACAGTATTTCCTTAGAAAACAATAATAAGTTAATAACCTTTTTATAATAATTTAGAAATAGAAAATCTTTATTTTCGCTACTTTAACAATAAGTCTTAAGGTTATACTTATGATCTAAGAGAAAGAAATGTTACAGTAAACCGAAAAAAGGTGTCCACTCAGCAGTTAAGTCGAGGCACAGGGACCTCGACGCTGAATTTCAGTGGCTCCATAAAATAAAAGAAAGAAAGAAAGACAAATAAAAGTTATAATTGAACTGTAAATGGTACATATTCAAGGTTGTACTGGTGGTAGTGGTAATTGGTGGTACAATAAACAAGAATGCAAGAATATACTGTTTAATTGATACTTTGATTGAATTGATTTTCAACCGACGGAAAAAAAAGGAGGAGGTTCTCAATTCGACGCGTATATATATATTTTTTTATGTATGACCACGCATATCTCCGTCAATTGTGAACCGATTTCGATGATTCTTATTTAATTGAAAGGTGTACCTCCAATTTGAACTCTTTTAATAATTTGGTTTAGTTCTGATGATGGGATCCATGACAAAACGAGGGAACTCCTCGAAATTTGTTAGCATGTGTATGATTTTGGCATCAATTTCAAATACTACAATGATACTTACGTCCCATCGTACACATGTTTGGAAACTATAGCCGAAAAAAAATTTTAATAAAAAAATAGAACCTACTTCAAACTCCGACAGCCTGTGAAGTCGGTGTCAAGTGAACCGCCCCAAAGCTATGACTATCTTATAGTAAACTTGACACCAACTTCACAGGCTGTCGGAGTTTGAAGTCGGTTCTATTTTTTTTTATAATAATAATAATATACCTATGAGCTATATTATGAGAATGCTTGTGTCCAGCAGGTACTCATAAACGACTTAACCTTGAATCTTAACCGAAATTGTGAGAAATGCATTAGGTAACTTTCAAGTTACAATCATTTCCTGATTAAAAAAATCAGATAGTCCACCTGCTTGCCTGGTGGAAAGAATTCACCGGCGACTATAGCAACACCAGAGGCATCACCAGTGCGTTGCCGGTTTTGAAGGGGCGATTGAGACCTGGTATTTACTGCCGGAATCCGGGATATCGTATGGTAGCCATCCAAGCGGGGACCAGGCCTTACCACCTTTTATGTACATAGTTGCAATTTAATTTGAAGCTGTCCAAGTTTAGTGTCTAAAACAAGTCTAAAACTCATATAGGTACACCATCGTATTCAACGATTTGGTTAGGCACCTTTAAGCTGCTTATTGACTGCTCTGTGGGTGTAAATTTCAGACGCAAGCAACAGTCAACTGTTTTGAAACTATGCTTCATTTCATTTGAAGCGAGCGCGCCCATTAGAGTCCGCTATTCAAATGAGTTTAGGATTGTAAACCGAGAGCCGACATTTATCTTTTCTTATTTTTCAAATGAAGGATCAGTTTTTTTATTTTTCTAATGAAGAGTTCCAATGTTCAAAATATGAAAATGTAAGTAAATACCTCATTCCATTGTCACGATAATTAAGTGATTGCAAATGATGTTATCCACCGTACCTAAATATTTTTAACATTTATCATTATGATTATGATTCAAACTATAATGCATACAAAATGTTGAAAGTAAAACCACCACATTATTGGAGATAATCTAGTAGATAAGTCCCGCGCCTCCTCATTTTAACACGCTTTAATCTATACCATTATTATTTAAAATCACCACCAACACTCTCAACGCATAGTTGACGACTGTGCCAGCACGCACACATGCGTTGACAGTGTTGGTGGTGCTTTTTAAATACTTTGAAGCGTTTTGAATTGTGAACGCGCGGGACTTTCTATAGTAGATTATCTCTACTAAACTATAAAATTGACAGCAATCCGCGAAAAAATATCGCGCATGTTTCCACTTTCAGGTCTTGGTTGAGTTCACTACACCTGTTTTTGCATTATAATCACACTAGCTTCTGCCCGCGACTTCGCCCGCGTGGAATTCGGTTATCGCGTTCCCGCGGGAAATACGCGTTTTTCCAGAATAAAAAGAAGCCTATGTCCTTTCCCGGGATCCCAACTATCTCCATGCTAAATTTCATCCAATTGTTCCAGCCGTTTTAGCGTGAAGAGGTAACAGACAGACAGACAGACAGACAGAGTTACTTTCGCATTTATAATATAATATAATATGGATTCAATAACGCTAACTGTGCTCTGATTGTAAAAAAAGAGTGGTATCGTCTGTAATCAGTCATCAAATAAGTGACACATTGAACACGTCATTATTCGTAGGCGCACTTACGATGTTCATAATGTTTTCAGCAAATTACTCGATATCAAAATTTTGAGAATATGTGGTCTAAAAGAATGGTAGGTCCGTTTTCTAACTACCTCCGTTCTCATAAACCTTATCCTATCAGTGCCTGTCGCAGTTTGAAATGTCCGAATTTATAATGCGATGAAAAGTTTGTCACTAAACATTGTTTTAAACTAAGTCTCGTGGGACCGCTTTTATTGTAGTAGGTATTAATAGCATCTACCCACGACTTCGCCCGCGTGGAGGTCGGTGATTTTTCCGGGATAAAGTCCGGGAATAGCCTATGTTCTTTCCCTAGATTCCAACTATCTCCATACCAAATTTCATCCAGATCGGTCCAGCGATTGAAGCATGAAGAGGTAAAAGACAGATGGACAGAGTTATAATAAGTTAACGTATTAAATTGGATTCGCAAATTTATTCGCCTCGCTTTGGGGTGGAGATATTTTGAGTCAAGGGGAAGGACATCAGGAGTCGTAGGCTATTATTTATCCCGGAAAAAGCATAGTTCCCGCGGGAACGCTCTTGGCGACTTCGTTCGCTAAATAAAATGAAAATGAATGAAAGCTTCTGAAAAAAAAACAACAAATACAAACGTATAAACTATGTTTCATTAGGTCGATTTGCTTGGACATATTATGTACTTACACTCAAAAGCAATGAAACCTTTTTGTCACTATGTCATACTTGGCAAAATTTGGATGTTTTAGACATTAATAAAATCTAAAGTATAAACATCTGAAAGTTGGCATGTTTAATGAGCAGTCTCTTGATATCATTTACCTACTAAAAAATTCGATTTTTTTAGCTATATTCAGACCTAATCTAATAAGGGTACAGAAATAAGAGGAAAAACGTTGACGATTTAAGCAAATATTTATTTTTCTGACGCGTGTAACTTTTTATCTGTATGAGTTAGGTATATGCTATACATAGAAATGAAGACAGAAAATGTAGGTAATTTTATAATCTTTATCCTTTCAATAGACACTTTTCTAATGTGTAACTACTACTACTACTACAGCCTATTTGCGTCCCACTGCTGGGCACAGACCTCCCTCATCATGAGAGGGTTTCGGAGTCCCCACGCGGGCCCAGTGCGTATTGCGGACTTCACACACATCTTTGAATTACTTCGCAGATGCATGCAGGTTTCCTCACGATGTTTTCCTTCACCAAAAAGCTCATGGTAAATTCAAATTGAATTTCGCACGTAAGTAAAGTTAGAGGTGCGAGCCGGAATCGAACCCCCGACCCTCGGCATGAGAGGCGGAGGTCGAACCACTAGGCCACCACGGCTTCCTTCGGCTTCGGCTATTTATTTTATTTATTTATTTATTTAACATTTTAAGGAAAACTTACAGCATTTTATAATACAGTACTAAATATACACTTAAGTAGAACATTGTAACTGTTGTTCTGTCTATATGTAACTGTTGATGATTAATTGGAAAAGAAAATGGCACCTTTAATTCAAGATTCGCGCCCGGACCCCCAAAGTCGAAAACTTGGATTTTTAGTAACATCTAATAAATATATGCAAAAAACGGTTCTACTCCATAGGTACACTTATTTCCCCACAGACTTACGATTTTCCATCCATGTTCCCAAAACATGCAAAATAGAAACTAAGTTACGTATAAAAGTTGAGACCACGTTGGGACATGTTAGTTTCGGTGCGGTTCGGTTCCAAAAGTTCCTCGTCAACACTTCAATCTCAACGCTACGGGTCCGTCACGTACATTCTAAAGCTTTTAATGCGAACTAAACTCAACAGCAATGAAAACGGGTAACTTTGTAAAGGATTTTCCATACAAAGTGACCCTTTTCATTGCAGTTGAAGTGTATTTTGGTTCATCGAATCCGTAAATGGTTATTGAATTGTCTGGCTTCTGAATGTGATGATTTCAGATTTTACCAAGATAATAATCTAGTTTCACTTAATAAATTTATTAGTGCATGATATATTTCGATCTGACATATATTAGTCTTCATAGAATACTAGGCATATTAAGGTGAATAAGAAGAATGGAACTTTTTTTTTTGTAATACATATACTATACCTAATAATAAAATTGTAAATGCGAGTGTACCAAGGCTACTTTTCATCCCGAAAAACGCATTGTTCCAGTGGGATCGATAAATCCGAATTCCTAGTAGACGGACTCGCTGGCAGAAGCTAGTAATTAATATTGCTCGTCCAGTCGTACTTCTATTTGAATATACTGCACAACTAGGCCCTGGGAAACCGCAGGTCAATGATTTAGTTCAATAGTGAAATTCAGGTCACGTTTCATCTCCAAGTAATTATTCTAAGATTACCATGATTTTACGCGTTCGTGATAATGAATTGAGTTCAGGAAACGAAGTATCTACCTAATAGACGTGTGCATATCCATATCCATGTTAATATTATAAATGAGATAGTAACTCTGTCTGTCTGTTTGTAATGTTGCCTCTTCACGCTTCAACCACTGACCGATCTGGATGAAATTTGGTATGGAGATAGTTGGAGTCGCTTGTTCCGCGCTCTCGCTTGCACCGTAACATTACTATTGCGTCGTGTTTTTTCATGCGCGCAGCCGGCGTTCATCGATTTAGAAGACGTTATCACGTCAAAAACAATTTTGCCTTACACAGGTTTAGACGATCAATGCATGTAAAATCAGGAACGCTGTAAGAAAAAGCGCAAACATTTCCCTTTATCGCCGCAATTCACTCCCCTCCCGCCCGTGCCACCGAGCTAGAACAGTTGACGCGTACAAGCTTTGAAACGTGACGCAGTCACCTCACAACTTGAGGTTCGAGTGATTGAGAACCTTCGACGCCATTTCTATTTAGTATCGGCCTTTGAAATATGTTTTAGTAGATTGTATCATAAGGGAGCAAAATAATATTTTTACAGCGAGGGCGCTATTTTGAATCCAGAGCGGAGCGAAGGATTATTGAGTAGAATCCCGAGCGCATCGAGGGATTCTAAAGTAGAATCCTGAATGTAGCGAGGGATTCAAAGTACGTCGCCCGAGGAAAAAATAATTTTGTGTCCGAGTGATACACTCTACTTTTCATCTCCCTCTATGAGGAAAAACCGAATCTCATTACTGCCCGCTGTGAAAGTCTCTTGTAGAAAAGACGTACTTTGGTCGCACTTATTGAGGAATCAATCGTCGCTTTTCGAATAGATGGGATGAAATAGTACATTATTGCCTTGGCCGGGAAAGTAGGTCTTTGCAGGCTGAGTATTTGGTTTAAAGGGCCGAGGCTTCGCCGGGGCCCTTTAATATATACGAAGCCTGCAAAGTCTTTCACGTCCTGAGGCTTACACAGTGCTTTTCTCAAAAATTAAAAAAAAACTCAATACCTATTAGGTATTCATAATACGCCATTAACACGCATGCAAAGATACTCAAGTACTTACAACCAGTCTTATTTCGTATTCACCGATATTTGACTTTAACAGACACACTAACACGGCAAGTTAAAAACTCACATGTAGAAAACTCGTTTTTTTACCATAATTAAAACCTTTTATTATTTTTTAAACCAAACCAGTAAACAATTTTCATGAAATTTTGTGAAATAAATCTGATACAAGACAAGAATTCCCGCTCTTTTTTTTAAAGAGCGGGCGCTACGCGCAGAACTATATTTATGCGCAGAAAGTGGTACGACGTCATTTTTGACTTACGCTCCTTTAGAATGGGGAGTTTTTTTAAATTTTAATTTTATGTATGAAATTGATGACTTACGAAAAAAAAATGAAAAAATACGTGTCCTTCTAATTTTCCCCTACTGTCTAACAAGCTAATAAAATATCCGTGTTGAAAAAAATAAAGTCGTCAATTATTATTTTGGTTCCTTAAATGTTATTATAACACTACCTCCCGTCATCACCACTACGCTACTCGCAACGACGCAACCACGTCGGCGTACATTGCAACCGTGCCGTGTAAGCGAAATGTCATCTGAAAAATAAGTTGGAAACAATCTACAAGAATTAAACACAATAAAGACATTAATTTATGACTAAACAAAAACAAATTATTGACGATTCATTCACAATTAAGAGAGGCTAGTCCTCAGACAAACCAGGCGGGAAAAGCCCCAATAGATGGAGCCCTAACAGATGATATACGAGTATATGACGAACTTGAACCCGCGACTTCGTCAGCAAGGGATTTCATACTAAACGGCCATAACCCTTATTTCCCCCTGAAGGGATGATTTCCGAGAAAGAAAGTAGCCTATGTCCTAATCCAGTTTCTAAACTGTGTGTCAAATTTGATGCAAATTGGCAAAGCCGTTTTAGCGTGATTGAGTAACAAACATCCAAACACTCAAACTTCCCCGATAGATAGCGCCAGTGGAAAAGTTACTTGCCGTTATTGATTGTTCATCCCAAGATTCATATACAGTTTCAAGGTTTTCCATATGTTACCTAATAAATTTACTGATAGATGGGCAGACAAGGTCATCAACCTGGACATAAATGCGGCGAAGCGGCGATGCCGACGATCGCTGCACATAGAAGACCATCACAAGGAGTAGGAGTGCTGAAGTGATGATCCTCGTCAGTGTGAAAACGATTAAGGATGATACCTAGAGTTTATTTGTCATTTGGTAATTTGGTATTAATATTGTCGATTTGATTCATTCAAGTTAAATTGTCGATATAATAATTTAATTAAGAAGGATGCAACAGTAACATCCAAGTCATGACCAGATGTGAAACAGCCGCTTTCAGTCGCGGTCAGGAAGAAGTCAGTCAGCCGGACGGACCCTGCGTCAGATCCGAGCACCGGCTTAACGCCAAGCTAAGCTAATTTGTAAAACGCAGCGCAATGGTGCGCAGTGTAAGCAAACTCGAAGGCGTATAGTGACGTTCGCCTCAGCCGCTCCCGTTCCGAATCAGTACCACGCAGCCTCTCGAGCCCGCCGGACCGCCGGCCGTGAACCGCGGGGAGTGCAGTGATCAGTGTAGCTTCGTTTTATTTTACGTACATTTAAAAATGTAAGTAAATATTACAAAGCTCTAAGTGGAGCGCGACCTGCGCGACGCGCACGAGTGCTTGCAAGTTTTGAAACTTGGAAGTTTAATATCGTCGTCAGTTATACGAGTTGGAAGTTTTAGTTGGTGTTTATTACAGTTTTATAAGCTTCATTTAATAAATTTATTTGATTTTTTATTAGTTCCACTAGGTTGAAAAGCTTTCAACGGATTTTTGGTTAAAAACAAAGTGATCCTGGAGGGTACATATTTACTTCCCCATGCAATAAGAGAGTGCATTCATTTTAATTAGCAGTTAAATTTGTATATATGAAACAGCGCAATAAGATAGGTATAGGACCATATACTTCCTTAGGTACCTATTTACTTCGAAATCTCAAATTCCATTAATTAGCAAAATGTTTAAATATTTTTCTCATTAAGAAGCTAAATGGTGTACTTATATTTAAACGTAAATTTTCGGCAATTACAATTCAGTAAAACGTATCAGATTCCTAAACTAAATATTGACAAACCGGATTAATATTTAAAAAAAATATATAAATTATTACAAAAACATCCCCAATTTGTTTAAAATATCCAAATACTCCGTTAAAAACCACAAGGTTCACAAAATCAAATAGAACAGCAGCTGCAAAGTCAATGCAGTTGTTTCCATTAAAATAATTAGCAATTATTCGTCTCTTTTGTTATAACGGAGACCAGTTACAGTGGCAAACAAGCATATTATATGTCTCTCCTGATGGTAAGAGGTCACCGTTACCTATAGACGCAGCCATCACTCGCGATTCCAACCCGCAGAAACCTTTTCACTCCCTTTTAAACACCATGGTTCAATTAAATTATGATAAAAGGTCGCGTTTTTCGCTAACATGTCCAAAATGATGGTTTACACGATTACTTGCCTACATTTACCATTCTGAAAATTTCATTGATATGAATACAAAATACCTGGGACAAACAGTCCAGTTAGGTAGGTCCAACTTCGAGAAAGAGGTCAATCGTCGAATCCGACTCGGCTGGGCAGCGTTCGGGAAGCTTCGCAGTGTCTTTTCGTCCAAATTACCGCAGTGTCTCAAGTCGAAAGTCTTCGACCAGTGTGTGTTGCCAGTGATGACTTATGGTTCCGAGACGTGGGCGCTTACGATGGGCCTCATAAGAAGGCTCAAAGTCACTCAGAGGGCAATGGAGAGGGCTATGCTCGGGGTTTCTCTGCGTGATAGAATCAGAAATGAGGATATCCGCAGTAGAACTAGGGTCACCGACATAGCCCGAAGAATTGCGAGCCTTAAGTGGCAGTGGGCGGGGCACATTGCTCGCAGGACTGATGGCCGATGGGGCCGGAAAGTTCTCGAGTGGCGCCCGCGAACCGGGAGACGAGCTGTCGGTAGGCCTCCAACAAGATGGAGCGACGACCTCGTGAAGGTTGCGGGAAACCGGTGGAAGCAAGTAGCACAGGACCGGTCTGAGTGGCGAGCCTTGGGGGAGGCCTATGTCCAGCAGTGGACGTCTTTCGGCTGAAATGATGATGATGATGATGATGAATACAAAATGTCATGTCGAGGTTTCATAAAAACCACTATATTGCCTAGTCCTGTTGTCGAAACCTTTATTTTACTTAGGTACATTATTTCCATTATACGCATATTATATTCAGAGAGAAAAAAACATTTTCGATAACGATGTGATTTGTAAAGTTACCAAAACCATGGAAGTAGTAACTAATAACGGAACTACCTCTGTGACCAAATTTTGGGCCAGATGCGCGGGGATGAGAAGGGGAAGTAATCGCCATACCTCACTATTCTGTGCCCGTCTTTTCAGGTTGTAATAAGACGGGGCATTTGCTTTTTCCTTCAGTTGTTCAAAGTATGTTAAGTGGGGTCTACCTCTTCCTCTTACTCCTTTCATAATAATGCTCAGGAAACTGTCATGCCTAATCAAATGGCCAACTATCTTTTCTCTTCTTTTGTTTTCAATAAGCAACGTTTTTCTCCAACTAAACCCAAAACCTCTTCGTTGGTCTTTCTTTCTGTCCAACTAATTCTTCCCATCCTCCTCCATTTTGTATGTTCATTATTCCATTTGTATCTACATATATCCAAAAAATATTATAACATACTTATATTAAAACAAGCTTTCAAAGTGTTTTTTTAACATAAAGATTAACAGTACATTACAGACCTAGGGTGGTGAATTCGTAAATGTCCCAGATCGCATGTTTCTGTGGCCCGAACCGAAGCTGAGGGCCATAAATATGCGATCTGGGTCTTTACGAATTACCGCCCGTGGTTTGTCAAAAGTTTTACATCTTGCCTTGGCCAAGAAGTGAGATTTTCTCTCCGCGAAGCGGGCAGAAAATCCCACTTTACGGCCAAGGGTGATGTAAAATAATTTATTAAAGTAAGACTTTACAAGCACTTTGGCGTCGTTATTACACTTCCTTCCTGCAGCCCTTTTCTATCCATTGCTGAGTTTTGGCCGTTTCCATTCTTCTCCAAGCGATGCGAACATGGGCTTTCCGCATCCAATCTTCCGCAACATTTGAGTAAGGTCATCTGTCCATCTTCTGGGTTGCTTCCCACCTTTCTACGCCCTTTTTCTTTATTCAAATGAAGAAAAGTTCTAACGTTGTCCGTAGCCAAGTAAATGTATTTGAATCAGCCGGATCCTTTAACGATCCTCATTATTTAGTCATTAGGTAAGTACAATATTTAATTAAAAACATTACAATTTTGATAACGTATTTTAGATATGTACGTATTTTGCACAACAGCCCTACTTTTAAATACTTAAAAAACTTTAACTACTAAATTATTTGTTATTTTATAGAATTTAAATCCAAAATTGCTCGTCTTCCGTTTTAGTTAAAAAGTCACACAGTCAAACACGTTTTCCGTTTCAATTAAACAGTCATCGGCCTCAAACTACCAAAATCGGTAAAGTAATTGTAGCGTTTCAGCGTTCCGTAAAAATGATTGATAGGCAGTGGTATCCATAGCCCCCTTAGTTAATGGGGCCACACCACAATTCGTGGAACTCGGTCGCGCTCGCTGTCTGCGGGCAGGCTCTCTTGACATTCGCCTCCGCGCAATAGGCATAAATTTTCTAGAATTTACGACCCCTCTTAGTCTTCAGTTGATTCCTAGTTGTAGAGCTTATTTTATAGTAGTACCTTAGCTGATTTTCACTTAAGGAAGCCTCGTTTTGTTGAGTGCTTTTTCCCAGTAGAAAGAGGTTAAAGTATTTCTTTAAGATGAAATCAACATACTCGTCTAGTTATTTATATTAGTATATTTTGTACAAATTATCATTAAAAAATCGTTGATGTGTAAAAGTCGATTGTTAATTTTGGGATTCATTTTAGTTAAATAAAATGCGTCATATAGTATCCTAAGTTTTACATTTAAAACTGTCGTTTAGGAGAATAGAATGAGATAAAAATAAAATAAAATGTCATACATAAATAAATAATAAGTACATAATATTTACTGAACAAAATGAAATATTTTTACTAGGAAATTTCGGAATTCCGAAAATACCCGAATTGTTGTAGTACCTACTTACATATTCTAGTTATAGCTACACCTACCTGGTGGTCCCAATTACTTGGAGTATGTTCTATTTATGCGTAGACTGTTTCATTAAAATTTCAGCAACGCTTTCATTTGAAACCAATTAACAACTTTCTGATAATTACAAGCAGTTTTCTTGTTCATATTTATATATAGGTAGGTAATTATAATTTTCAGCTTTCAATTGAAGTTCGCATTATAATTTTGAAGCCAAATAAAGACATTGAAACTGTGAGAGCCATGTGTCGTTATATCGTACATAATTAATAAGTTTTATAACATCATTTTCAAGTTGTTCTCAGTACCTATTCACTGTAAAGTTAAACGACTTGATTTCATTAACACAGGCAGTAGAAATTCTTGGAATCACAAAATTTCATTTCTATTGTAGAATGTTTTATTAGGTTTATACACTTTTCTATTTCAATTTCTATTATGTTTACTAAATTATGTTATAATATAATAAAGTGTGCCACTTGCGCCGTAAGGGTACGGCTACAAAGTATTTAACCTTGACTCAGACTTTGCAAATGAAAACTATGAGTAGGTATGAGTAAGTTTGTTCTGTGCTAACGTCTGATTAAGGGTTATTTAAAGCGTTGAAGTCCGGGTCGCACTGAATACGATACGTATAATGAAAGTAATAAATGTATAGTTCAAAAAATCCCCTCGTGATGAGAGGAGGCCTGTGCCCAGCAGTGGGACGCAAATAGGCTGTAGTCGTAGTAGTTGTTCAAAAATGAAAACATTTACGTGGCTACCTCCAAGCTCAGTCATCAAATCAGCTCGGTGGTACAATATTATTGCATTGTCATCCACAAGTTTCATCATGGTACGATAATATAGAAGTGGGTTAAATTTAGCTTGCAAGATTCCTTACATAGTATTGTTAGTTAGTTACACGACGACCTAATAAAGGGCGTTGTAAAAAAAAGACAGAAAGTTACACTTGAAAAGTAGTAAAAATAAGATAGAATTTACTTGACTTGTCTTTACTTTATTTACTTTTAAGTTTAGTTCACCAATACATAGGTAAAATTATTTTTGTACGTGCTGTTTTATTGTGAGTTGCATTATAGACCTAGGGTGGTGAATTCGTAAATGTCCCAGATCGCAGGTTTCTGTGGCCCGAACCGAAGGATGTCAAAAGTTTTACGTCACCCTTGGCCGTAAAGTGAGATTTTCTGCCCGCTACGCGGAGAGCAAATCTCACTTTTTGGCCAAGGCAAGACGTAAAACTTTTGACAAACCACGGGCGGTAATTCGTAAAGCCCCAGATCGCATATTTATATTCACAGAAACCTGCGATCTGGGACATTTCCGAATTCACCACCCTAGGTCTGTAATGTACTATTACGTCTTGCCTTGGCCAAGAAGTAAGATTTTCTCTCTGCGTAGCGGGCAGAAAATCCCACCTTACGCCCAAGGGTGATGTAAAATAAATAATTTGTACGATATGTCTGAATGTAGACTTGATTCGATTAAAACCTGTTGAGTATTTTAGCTTACTGAGGAAATATAATTAATTGCTAGTTTCATTCGTAAAGAACTGATGCATGCACTGAATCGCCGTCGGCCCTACAGAAAGAGTGAATGAAACTAACTTTTCATTCGTATGTATTGAAGCTCGTGTTTCATGTACCAACCGTGATTGGGATTGCGTTTTCCATTGATCCCTTAGTTAATTCATGTTACCATCGACTTTTTGCCAGACTTTAAAAAAAGGAGGTTCTAATTAGATTGTATTTTTGACTCCTGACAAAAAATAAGGGGGGTGTTATAAGTTTGACGTGTATTTAAGGGTCATGTATGCAGTTTTTTTCTCAAAAATCGAGTCATTCATTGCTTAGGTAGAGATTTTATCTGTTATTTGATATCTCTTTCATTTATGTACCCGATTTGGAATAATAACAGTTCATTAGGTAGTTTAGATAGGCTGAGACTGTGTTCGTGAATTTCACAAAAATATGGCCTTGTACCTACCTACCGAACAGTTTTGCTAAGAATTTTTAACGAATGAATGATATTTATTTAACGAATGATGATGATGATGATGAGGCAAACGAAGTGTAGGTGCCGCTGTTGCCAGGTGGAGTGACGATTTGCGCAAGGTGGCCGGTGTAGATTGGATGCGGCACGCCTTGGACAGAGCTCATTGGCGTGCATTGGGTGAGGCCTACGTCCAGCAGTGGACTACTATGGGCTGTTGATGATGATGATGATGATGAATATTTTAATTATTACACTTCGTCACTATTGCGATAGGTAAAGAATATGGATAAACCCGTAAAATAAACTCGTGATTTCACTATAATAGCACCAAAGCAACTGTCGAGTGCTCACGGACAACTTAATTAATGAAATTGTAATGTTTGTTATTGTTAATCAGGCTCTAAATGTCAGAATGAAGACGACTTCAAAGGCTTTTAGGTCATGTTGACTATCTGAGAAAATTTGCCAGAGTGATTGTTAAGGTGTAATTTAACCTTAATTGCTTGTCACAATAGGTAGGTAGATACACTTGTATTACGCACAATATGCCAAGCTCTACAAATCACAACATATATTTTACTTAAAAGCAGGAACTCTGTTAAAGATAAATAGAATAAGAGTGCTTTTAATCAGAAGTTTAATTAATGTGTAGGTACAACGTTTTGGTAACCAGATTCAAAAAAGTATGTTATCAATTCAGTACAATAGGTACAAAAACGTTGACGTAAGTTAAAAGTTTTCATTGTATAAAAACCGGCCAAGAGCGAGTCGGTCTCGCTTCTATATGAAGGGTTCCGTAGCTACCCGAAATTGTCCCATATCTCAAAAGCTACTTGATCGATTTTATTCAAACTAATTTTCGTTTAAAGTTTTAGTCCATATTCCGAAATTCTTACAATTTTTCACTCCATAGTTCAAAAGTTACCACTTTAGAAGCGAATATCTCACAAAACATTGGTATAAATAAAAAACTTGTTAACCCTCATATAATTTTCCGAGAATTATCCTTGTTCATTTTATTCATAAACATAATGTAATGTGTCACCTACAAAAGTGATCAACCCCCACAACAGCCTATTTACGGCCCACTGCTGGGCACAGGCCTCCTCTCATTATTAGAAGGGCTATACTTTCTATCAAGGTGTTTACAAATTTTCTGATGTATCTGCGAGCAGGTACTGAGTAACTAATTACGTACCTAGTCACTGCTGATGAAGGCTGGCAATCATAGTCGAAATTAAACTGGCGAGCTCTGCGCGAGGGTAGTTTTTAATTTGACGCTGATGAAAACGATAATTTATACTTAAATTGCAGGCCCTTTTAGGTAGCTGTTGATTAATGATGTAACATTTAGCTAGCTAGGTTTTAAAATTTACTTGCTATATATACTTAACAAGTAGTACGTTTTGATTATAATCGTAATCTATAATATGTTATTGAAATAGCAACAGGAATAAAGAAACTTGTTTTTCTTTATACTTTATATAATAAGTATATATTTGTGCGGATGTGTGTGTGTGTGTGTGTGTGTGTGTGTGTGTGTTTATGTGCGGTTAAGCGTTTACTACGTAATATTTATCATTGCCTTAAAAATTAATTAAGTACAAACTTTTTACTAAAACGAAAAATATGCCTACCCCTACTTTTCCCTTAATACCCAGGTACTTTCGGTTGATTCGTGGAAAATATTAAGTCGTATTTTTGACGAAAAAAACATTTTTATTTTATTAACCTGAAGTCAAAAAACCAAATTCATTAAATAAACAGGCATTTCAATGCCGACATCGATGAAAAGCATGGTCTTGATATTCAATTTTCAATTTCATCGATGAATACTTTTTACAAACAAAATAAGGCGCCTAAGTGGTCTTTTTCACTCTCAGCCCTTCGTTGACAAGTTTTCATAAGCTCCTCTCTTGAAAGGGGATTTCTGCGACATATACTGTTGGTATTTTATCGAGGTTTCTCCTGTTTGTGATCGAACATTCGCAATAATAAATTGTAGATTAAATACCTACAATTTCGTTCTACGTTCGATCACTTTAATTTGTATGAAAGGGTTCTGCTGACTTTGCTTTATTTACGTGTGTTTATTTTTGGCAAAATGTACATAATAACATATTGCAAAGAAGAATTCGAATCCTGACTTTACCGAATGTCTCTCTACATTTTTACAGCAGGTAATTTTCCGGCACATCTTTAATACAATCTTTGGTAAGCTTAAACAAGTTCTGGCAACTGGTAGATTGTGACCGTCTGTTAATATTAGAAGTATTTGGTAGGTAAAATGTATTTATTTTTTCAATGTACGTATACAATAACAGCGCAATATGTCCCTAGAGAAAGTCAAATATTTAAGATATGATTCACACAGCAATCTTGGCATCCACTCTGTGAATTCCATTGATCAATTCCACATTAGTAAAAAAAACTAATACAAAAGGCGAACTTAATGCCATAAGGCATTCTCTGCCAGTTAACCTTTGGGCAAAACAAAAAAAATAGACAATAGATATATAGATACACATACCTACTTATATATAATAAGGCACATATACATAAATTTATACACAGATACATAAATATGTTTATAGATATAATATGAAGATGCCAAAGATAAAACAGGTGAGTACTCATGATGATCAATTCTGCTTCCATAAAAATGTACGTACTTGCTTCCTAAACACAAATAAGCTAGGTGCTTGCCTGTTTTTTAAGGGGAGATCGTTTCAAAGGCAGGCTACTCAAAGGGAAAAATTGGATAAGACATCAGTACGGTGCAGAGGAATAGAGAGAGTAAGATTTCCACAAGAACGCCGAAAGACAAATATAGACCCAAGTAAAGAAAGATTTAAGATTTAGGAGAGCGAGGGTCGTAAAGAATATTGTACAACGAAAAGAACATTCTGACATTACGACGAAGTCGAATGGGGTGCCAACCAAAATGGGACCGGAAAGAAGACACGTGGTCAAATTTTCGTAAACAGAAAACGAAACGGACTCAATCGCTCAAAAGACGATCTAACTTATTCAGTAATTACTCTTCATTAACATCAGAGTAACACACATCACCATAGTCAATAATGGGAAAGATACGGGACTGTTCGAGAGACATTTTAGATTTAATAGGTAATTGAAAAATAAAATAGGTACTTAGAAAGTGTTCAAATTTATTGAGAGCAAGGAGAGAACCCACGACCTTACGACTGACTTGATCAACATGCGTTCTCCAACTGAGCGAGTTATCGACGTGGAGACCTAGATCCTTTACACTGGAGCCAAATGAAATACTAACACGCCACCAACATTAATTTTAGATATCAATTTTACTTATTTTATCTTATCCGTCTTGTATATTTCTGCATATTTCCAATTGTATTTGAGTTATTTATTCTCATACAAATATCGATAACCTTGATGTGGACGTATTTCAGTGGTCGGTTTGTAAATAAGCTTATGCCCAACATGACCCATTCATTTTATGTACTATGTGAAGGAACAGAGAATCAATGCAAGTTTACGTCTTCATATGGAGGTAATGGCATTACCCGTGCCTTACCTACGTACCTTAAATGCAATTTAAGCTAACTTCCCTTCCCACTCACTAACGAGTAAAATTCACAAAGCTACTAAACTTGGGTCCCCCATACCGCTGTTGTTCATTAATACCTCCCACACCGTGCATGCATAAAGAGGTGAGTATTTAGATGTGTCAGTATGGAACGTGGTGTAAAGAACTATTTTTTTTAACATCTGAATTAATCTGAATTCATTAATGAGCATCCAACAAGATGGAACGACGACCTGGTGAAGGTCGCGGGAATTCGGTAGACGGGATGGGAGTGGCACGTCGTTCATAATACACACACATCTTGACTCTCAAAATCGGAGGCATCTAAAATGGCTCCCAGAAATCACAGACTCGACAAAGTAAGATGGATAACCCCATGCGTCGATACTGCTGCCATTCGTTGCCAGTCTTCTGGAAATAATCCATGTTTAATAGTTATGGCCTGATTATATTCTCTTACTAGCTTCTGCCCGCGACTTCGCTCGCGTGGAATTCGGTTATCGCGTTGCCGCAGGAACTATGCATTTTTCCCCAACTATCTCCATGCCAAATTTCATCTCAATCGGTCCAGCAGTTGAAGCGTGAAGAGGTAACAGACAGACAGAGTTACTTTCGCATTTATAATATTAGTATAGTATGGAATAGTATGGATACCTGGTACTTTGTGCAAACAATGGTGTTCGTTTAGCTTTCAAAACTCAAAGCGACGGACTAAATTGATTTGCAATTTAGTGTTACTAATCATCATGCCTCTTCGAAAGTAATTCTGTTTGTCTGTCTGTTAAGGCTTCACGGCTATACTGCGGTTCCGATTTTGATGAAATTGGGTATGATTATGGTGGACTACGGGAAAGAACATTGCTACTTTCTATCCCGGTAAACCCATTAGTTCTCGTAGGAATGCGTCGTTTATATTAGAGCATGATTCACTAGGTATTTAGGTATATCAAAATTTACAAACCCAACGTTGCCTTTATTAAGTGCTTGAATGTACAATACTACTCTAAGACATTGTTTTCCCTTTTCCACGTTCGCATGAAATAGGTATTATTTTATACTTTCGAAACTGACTTGCGAGTGTTGTAGCAAGATCTCGATCTAACATTATAGAAGGTTCTGTTTCTCCTTGTATGTGCCCAGGCACTTTGATATGAATTATTTATTCACTGACAGTTTCTTTGAAAGTATTTACTTTACGTGTCTGTCTTAACCCTTTTGGAATCGAATAAAATATTCTAGTAGCACTTGAACTTTACTTCCGTGCTGAAATAGGTCAATCTAATTTCAGTCCTACTTGCGTTAGGCACCTTATTCGCGTTCACGCATGAACCTATTACGAACACTTGAAATATTTAGCATATGTACATCTTACGGTTCGCAATCTAAGTTGTTTTAACTCTATTAGATACTAATGAATGTTTAACGTCTCAGTTTAATGGGTTGGGTTACCACGGAATGAGGTAGGTAGTTGAACTCTTAAACTAGAACGATGTTAGTAAGATTTCTTGGTATAGTTTATCACTCAATTGCACAGTTGGAAATGGCATTAACCGAATACAATTCCTAAATCTGTCACTGTGTAAAAAATCCTTTTGAAATGAATGCTAAAAAGTTTTTTTACTATTACAATAAATTGTAAAATTGCCTACTAAAGCTGGTCAATCGTGCAATAAAGCCAACGTTATGCCTAACCATATAAAGGATATCATTTTCATCAACATTCGTCATCATCACTTTGTCATCGCGAAGAAACATGCACGCCGATGCGTGCGAGTAAAAAATGAGTGTGAAATCTCCAGTGCTCACTAGTTCCGCATGCGGATTATAGCCTTTACCTTCTCGTAATGAAATGATACCTGTTCACCGCCCTTAGGAGGTAAACAGAGTGTTGATTTAAATTTAAAAGTAAAATATACCTAATCAAGTTTCTGAAGGTAAAACTCGAAAATACTGTACTAAATAATTTAATATTTATTGCAGGTAACCGGCGAGCGTATGTGTGTGCGGTGATGTTTCGTCTAATATGCAGTGGGGCGGCCTCTACATAGTGTGTTTAGCACTGTGCTGCCTGCGAACAACGTCAGGTAAATGAATACTACAGTGCCTCTAGTCTATTGTGATGACCCCAGTTTCTAGTAACCCTGCCTACTGTTCCGATCCTCGCGGGTTTGGATCCTGCTAGGGGCAAACTTTGTATGATAAGTACGAGTAAGGATGTTATAAAAGTGTTTGAGACGTTAAGCGCTTAAATGAACTAGCTTGAATTCGGTTATCACGTTCCCGCTGCAACCATGCGTTTTCCCGGGATAAAAAGTAGCCTACGTCCTTTTCCGGAACTTCAACTATAATATTAACAAATAATGTATCTTCAATTCTACAATGTGATAATTTTATTGCGGATACTACTAAATAATAAAATATCAATTAAATACAATACAAAAAAACCGACCAAGTGCGTGTCGAGCCACGCGCAAAGTATAGGGTTCCGAAGTTGACGATGCCCACAGTACCTTTCTAAGACTTATTAGCATCTAGCTAGCCTGTGGTATGACGTGCCCGCCCGACGCCCCTGCCGCTCGAGAAAAATCATTGGTATTTTAATCATTTCATAAGTTGGTCGACTATTACTCGTGAGTTTGTACAGCCTACTTAGATGTGATAGTTTTCCTTTCAACTACGTTATATATGCCACAACCGTGATTTTTTTCAGCCATCCAAATACCACCATTTAGCTGGAAGGGGGGGGGGGGGGGACACGTGACTCTAACAAAAAATATTACATCATCACTTTACTAGTAGGGGAGGTACCCTATAAAATATATATTTCAAAAATTTATTGTACCACTTTGTCAGCGTAACTAATATGTATATTCATGCCAAATTACAGCTTTCTAGAACTAAGCATCTCCGAGCAATAGTGCGGACAGACGGATGGACAGACGGACGGACGGACGGACGGACGGACGGACATGGCGAAACTATAAGGGTTCCTTGTGGACTTCGGAGCCCTAAAAAAGCAATTTCAAAAATCAAGGCATTTTTTTTCTGAATTAAATTCTCAGCGTCCGGTCTTTTTTTTTAATGTATTTGATATATTTTTCAAGTATGGAGTTATATTTTTGAAAACAAGTAAAACTATCAATAAAAAAGATTACAATTTCAAGCAGAAAATTGGTTACAAGACTATAATTTTTATTAAAAATACGTGTTTTTTTAAATCTGTAACTTCGAAACTAGCACATTGAGGCAACCTTTGCAGCAATGCAATCGGATCACTTTCGGGTAATTATTGCTCACTTCACTTTTTCACGAGACCTCTTTTCAGTTAGTCAGATAGTTTTCTGATTCGATATGACGCACTTACCTAATTACCATGTACATCCGTGCTTAGGTAACACACCGTGTATTATACAATGTGTTTGGTCAAATTTATTGTATTACGCATCCTTAAAGTCTTCGACACTGATGACCAAACCCATTATTTGAAAAAATAACTACCGTAAAGATGGTAGATAGGATTTTAGTGAATTAATTTTTTTTGCTAAACAAATTTCTACACACAATTACTATTCTGTCGCTCTGGTTTTTAATTTTCGCATATCTTTTTGTCTCTTTCCATGCGGCCGAATTAAGCCGATCATTTTCTAGTGGAGACGATAATTACTTTTTTTCTTTTTAAGTAAGTAAGTACTTTTAGTACGCCGCCGCTGAAATTTGTTTCAAGTCAACGTAATTTCCGCCAAATTCTCTTAAAAGCAGTTTTTTTTTGCAATTGTTCTTTTGAAGGATTGAGATTCCTTTCAATTGGTAATTTTGTTTCAGTAAAAATCTGACGTTCAAGGATTTATTAATTATTGATGAATTTATACACGATGTGGCCTATAATAGAAGCAAAAAAAATTCATGTAGACCCTTTAACTCATCAATATTTTCCTTCTTTCTGTTCCTACGTAAAACCATCGAATTTCAATAGAGAAGTTATTTCTCTAACCATATCAGCTGACATCCATCCATTGCTGAGGCAAAGGCCACTTGTTTTTTTTTAACAGTTTGAACATAACAAACGTACAAATGTTATCTTGAAAATTACGACCGACTAAGCGGATATTATTTGCAGAATACCACGGTCGATTGTATCATATTCTTCCCTTGAGAGTAGTCGATATTGGTTCACTATTGATTGGAGACTTCCCACGCCTCATATTATGAAAACTAAATTATTCCTCACGAGTTTCTATCCGCGGCTTCGTCCGCCTGGGATTCGGTAACGTTGCTCCCGAGGGAGCTCGTTTTTCCGGGATAAAAAGTAGCCTTTGTGTTCATCCGTGTTACAATCTACCCCCGTACTATATTTTGTGGCAAGCTCCCGAGTTAAACCCGGACAAAGATACGGTCACGTGACTTCTACTGACTTATTATTATTAATAGGTAGTATGGATATAGGCCATGGTGGCCTAGTGGTTCGACCCACCGCCTCTCATGCAGAGGGTTAGCGGTTCGATTCCGGCTCGCACCGCTAAGTTTACTTATGTGCCAAATTCAATTTGAATTTACCACTGAGCTTTTCGGTGAAGGAAAACATCGTAAAAAAACCTGCACTCTGCGAAGTAATTCAAAGGTGTATGTGAAGTCCCCAATCCGCACTGGGCCCGCGTGGGAACTATAGCCCAAACCCTCTTGGGATGAGACGAGGCCTGTGCCCAGCAGTGAGACGCAAATAGGCTGTAGTAGTAGTCGTAGTAGTAATAACAAGTAACGTAGTGGTAACAAGTCTTCAGAAGTATCGTTATAATAACTCATTTTTGAAAAAATAAGAGACCAGATTGCACACAAACCTTTCTTATACCACTCTCATCTCATACATCACTCTCACAATCAAGACGAATCTAACGACACCCATACCGCTGTTGTTCATTAATACCTCCCACACCGTGCATGCATAAAGAGGTGAGTATTTAGATGTGTCAGTGTGGAACGTGGTGGAACTAAAAAATAAACCATGTCATCGATTTTAGTGTAAAGAACTATTTTTTTTAACATCTGAATTAATCTGAATTCATTAATAAGCATCCAACAAGATGGAACGACGACCTGGTGAAGGTCGCGGGAATTCGGTAGACGGGATGGGAGTGGCACGTCGTTCATAATACACACACATCTTGACTCTCAAAATCGGAGGCATCTAAAATGGCTCCCAGAAATCACAGACTCGACAAAGTAAGATGGATAACCAGATTGCACACAAACCTTTCATATACCACTCTCATCTCATACATCACTCTCACAATCAAGACGAATCTAACGACACCTGACAAGCTGTTTAGATAGACGGTGCCAAAGAAATATACCTTTTCACTTCTCATGCTCTAAATGTAGGTCAATATAGCCTTACGAGGCGGGACTAAAGTAAAAGTTATATTTTTTTAATTTACTTTGAGTGACTTAGATAGCCAGTACTTGCTTAGTTTCTGGCATAAAGTAAATTTTCAATAAGTTAAGGAATTTCATTACCACTCTTTGAAAACCACATTTAAAAATTATCACACGAAACAATAATAATTAAAACATTAACAATCACAATAAATAAACCTACAGTTTCACACAGACCTTTGTAATGTGGAACAAAATAAAAAAGTAAGATTGTGTGGGCCATTTTCATGACGAAAATGTTACGTTTTTAGGGTGGGTTGATTCAAACCGTTCGTTGAAGTTAACGTTAACGTAAAATAATTTTCTCAAACATGCTCGAAAATGTTCGTGTTACTTTCAAAAAAAGAAGACGCGAGGCTGTCCATTGCCGGCCTTGGCCAGCAAAAACATTATCGTCGTATGTGTTTTATTTTTAATTCGCTTGCTATATGAGACACCTCTGTAGAGAAACTGACAAATCCATGGAGGTAATAAGTACAACTTCCATGGCCAAATCATCCACGATCATGGAAGTAGTAAATACTGATGTGGGGTAAGTGCGCCTAACTTTATTTCGCCCCTATGCCTTGTAAACAGCCAACTACTAGTAGAGTAATATTTATAGGTTTCGATATATTTATGTTAGGCGCACTTACCCCATCCTGGCGCACTTGCCCCGACTGACCTTACGTATTTCCTCGCTGTTTGAGAAAAGCATTATATAAACCTCGGCCGCAATTGCGATTGTCGGACTCGTACTAATAGAAGGCTTCGCT
Source organism: Aethes cnicana (assembly GCA_963971205.1). NCBI lineage: Eukaryota > Metazoa > Arthropoda > Insecta > Lepidoptera > Tortricidae > Aethes > Aethes cnicana. The sequence continues at coordinate 6,567,290 of OZ020286.1, forward strand.
TCGCTCAGCCTTCTGCCACCGACTCGTCCGGCAATGCGCTACTTGGCGGCCTCTGTAATAATGTACTATTACCATGGGACAAAATGACGTTTCTGTATAGAATGACAGCTCGGCGGCCATATTTAACGACCAAGAGTCCGTCAACTAGGCATGAATCAACCGACCCTTAGTCCATGTGGTTTTAGTTCAGTTTTTTAGGGTTCCGAAGTCCACTAGGAACCCTTATAGTTTCGCCATGTCCGTCCGTCTGTCCGCACTATTGCTCGGAGATGCTTAGTTCTAGAAAGCTGTAATTTGGCATGAATATACATATTAGTTACGGTGACAAAGTGGTACAATAAAATTTTGAAATATATTTTTTTATAGGGTACCTCCCCTACTGGTAAAGCGGGGATGTAATTTTTTTTTCTTGCGTACCCCATGTTGTGGCATATCGTTGAATAGGTCTTGAAAAAATATTGTGGGTTTGTTAAAACCATTTTTCGATTAAGTAATGCGTTTGTCAAATATTAAGCTTTAAACTGCTATTTTTTGTTAGAGTCACGTGTCCCCCCCCCCCCTGCCAGCTAAATGGTGGTATTTGGATGGCTGAAAAAAATCACGGTTGTGGCGTATATAACGTAGTTGAAAGGAAAACTATCACAGCTAAGTAGGCTGTACAAATTTACGAGTCATTAGTCGACTTATGAAATGATTAAAAAACCAATGATTTTTCTCGAGCGGCAGGGGCGTCGGGCGGGCACGTCATACCACAGGCTAGCTAGATGCTAATAAGTCTTAGAAAGGTACTGTGGGCATCGTCAACTTCGGAACCCTATAATTTGCGCGTGGCCCGACACGCACTTGGCCGGTTTTTGTACTAAACTGACTATTTTTTTCTTGCAATTGAAGTGAAAAATATAATTTTCACCTCGAGACTAAAAGCTAAAGCTCAGGTGGCTAACCACCTCGGGTATATATTGACTTATTTTAGTCCCTTGATAAAAAATATACTATTATACATACATACACTCGAAAAACATAACCCCCCTTCTGGTGCAGTCAGGGAAAAAAACCGGCCAAGTGCGAGTCGGACTCGCGCACCGAGGGTTCCGTACAAATCTGTAAGGTTTACAAAGTTCGTTCTTTACGACAATCGAGTCATAACTATGGTATTTTTATTGCAAAATGAAATTCATAACATTACAATGGGGAAAGATGGAGTAGCATAAATTTAAGACAAAGATCTTAAAAAATATATATTTTGTAATGTAACTAAAAATTTAAGGTTTTCGGAATTTTTCCTTTATATATGCTATAAAACGTTGCTTCATGCCAAATTTCAAGATTCTAGGTCGACTGGAAGTACCCTTTAGGTTTTGATTCCCTTGCGAGTACTTGCGAGTTTCAAAATATGCAGCTTAAATTGCTGTTTCTTTTGATTGCGTTGACATAGAAGTTTGATTTTGTTACAGCTTAAAGGTATTATAGACCTGAGTATTTGGTATGAATTTCAATTTAATACCTCTACGCGTATATGAGGAAATGGGTAGTAAGGTTAAAATTATTAAAAAAAAATATATTATGTGATGTAACTAAAAATTTATGGTTTTCGTAATTTTTCCTTTATCTATACTATAAGACGTTGCTTCGTACCAAATTTCAAGATTCTGAGTTCACGGGAAGCACCCTGTAGGTTTTGATTCCCTTGCAAGTGTCGAAAATTTGCGGCATAAACGGCTGTATCTTTTGATTGCGTTGGCTTAGAAGTTTGATTTTTTCACAGCTTCAAGGGACAGTAGACCTGAGTAATTGATATAAATTTCAGCTTCATACCTCCACGCGTTCCTGAGAAAAAGGGTCTTGACAGACGGACGGACGGACGGACAGACGGACAACAAAGTGATCCTATAAGGGTTCCGTTTTTTCCTTTTGAGGTACGGAACCCTAAAAATGGCTACGTTTGCAATTAGCGCAGTTAGAGGGTGGAAGGCTTCATTTGTTTATGTTTCCATTGTTAGAACCGCTGCGATACCCCGAGGACTACGAATCGAATGGCATCAGGACCCGCCGGAGCGAGGAGAGAGACGGCCTCGCCTTGTCCCGGGAAATATTCAGGAACATCACCAAACAGCTCCGTGAGAACATCAAGCGGGAAGGCCCTGCGCACAGAAACGACCATTTGTTACACAGTGAGTCTTCACTTATTCTATTCTATGTATTTTTCACTTCTCCTTTTCGAGAGACATGTCAGCAGTCCTGCAGGCCTTCTGCTGAGTTTGTTGCGTCTTCTCTAGCAATGGGTCTTGGAAGCGCTGGTAAAGTCAGTTCTGTTCTGACATTTACTGAATAAACAATTGAATTAAATTTAATCGAAAAGGAGTATTTTGTTGCCCGTCCAAGGAAGCAAAGTGGGAGTGCGATTTGGCTACTCGATGTCTGCCCCTCTAACCGGAGCAAAATGCGATTGCTCCCTGCTGCTACTGGCTTTTTCATATACTTATAGGAAGAATGAAAGCAGGGTGTACAGTCAACGTCAAAGAGATGTTTACACTTTTGGACCTTAACACAACGGAATAGGGTGAAAAAATGTATATGACGTCGACCCTACAACACGGTAGCACCATTATTTTACACTCGCCTCGCTTGAATTTTGCTCCCTAGTCTTAGAGTGAGTAGAATCTACTATTATACAATTAAGTATTTTTCTTTACCTATCCAAGATGTGCATGGTAGCCTAGTGGTTTGTGGTTTGATCTAACCTAGAGGGTCGGAGGTTCGAACCTCCGACCCTCTAAGTAGGTATAGTAAGTAGGTCTAGCCGGGTTTGAACCCGGCTAGCAAATCTGAGTTTAGGTAGGAAAACAATCGAGTTCATTACAATTATGTAGGTACACTTTTCGACTTTACGGAGTAGATGCAAATGTTAATATTATTAACCTGGCTAACTAGACTGTAACTATGTACGAAATTCATTTGAATTTACCACTGAGCTTTTTCCTGTTCCCAGTGGTGGGACGTAATAAAGCTGATGTGTCATGGTTGATATACCTAATATGAATTTGGCAGTGAGCCCATTGCTCTCAGAACCTATGGCCGATGGGGTTAAAAACAAGGTGGAACGACAACCTAGTGAAAGTCGCGGGAATCCAATGGATGCATGAGTTGCAGCGATATTGTAAGGAAAAAATATGATAGCTCTAAAGTAGAGGTGGATACCATATTGCTGAATCTGGTTTAATGATAATGAAGACTATATCCGTTGAAATTCTAAACGCTTGGGAATATCGGGATAAAAGTAGCCTAATTCCCTTATAATGCTAATCAAATTCGATCCATAAAAGAGTTTTGAGGAATTTTCCAGTAAACTGAAAATCATTTTATACCTAAATTCTGTCCTAAATGCCTGTACCTAATCTGAGGTTCCGCAATCCCAGGTGTGCACAAATTTTGGGAGCCAAGTAACTGCGAAAGGCCAAGCAAAGTGAATCTGCCCCCGGCGAGTTTGGGCTTGTAATTTTTGTGGACGTTGTGGCTCTACATTAGTAATAAATATGCAAAATTTCAGCAGCCCAAAGTCCTTTCTTATAAGGGATCAAAACGATTTTAAGCTTACGGGAAATATATTAATTAAAAAATATCCAATTGTTTGGCCTATTAATTGATTATAACATAATTCACATCAAACATCGAAATTCGTTCAGCACTTAGCAGTTAGTGCGTCAAAGTGTAGCATGGACACAAACGAATGTAATGTTTACACCTCACCACAAGTAACTAGACTGTGACATATTTTAAAGTACCTAGTAAGTAAAGGTAAAGGTGTCACATCAAAGCGCTGCGTGTCAACGTGACGACACTTAGCTGATGTATCTCGAACTATATTAAATGTGCTGTGTTATGCTCCACGTCACGACATATTGATGTGCGAAACACGCCTGGATATTCAATCTTTGCTGTCACTAATGCTGCGATCTTTTACGTTCGCTGTAGGCACCTACACATTTTTCCAGAGGGAACTATGTCAATATTGTCTATGTGCTTTATCAGTATACAAACGTAGTAGGCATAATTAAAAAAAAAAGTAATTAATTTATAACTCCACGAATCCATAATACTAATATTATAAATGTGAAAGTGTGTTTGTTGGTTTGTTTGTTTGTTTGTTATTCCTTCACGTCGCAACGACTGGACCGATTTGTATGAAATTTGGTATGGAGATAGTTTGAGACCCTTGGAATAACATAGGAACTTTTTACGATATGTCTACGGGAACGGGTTTTCTACTAACTATAACTAACTACCTATACGCAGATTCTGAATCTATGCGGGACGATGTCCGCAGGAAAAGGCTTAAACCACCAATTTTAAGTTTACGACGAATATTAAGTAGATAAGGCTTTATTGCCCATTACAAAAGAGCATTACTCTTTACAAGCTTATTAAATTTTAGCATTAAAGCCAACAAAGGTGATTAATAATTTCTACATAGTACGATTCATTTAGTTCTGAAACTCTACCGGCTACTCTCATGCCAAAATACATATATTCATAGTATTAGGCCTGTTTCCCGTTGGCGTAGGCAGTGTCCAAAGAACTCCACCTAACTCTATTCAAGCTTGCTTACTTATTCGTCGGTTTCGAGGACTTTTAATTTTGGTAGCTTTATCTTAGCTCTTTTCAGTAGCTTTATCACATATTTGGTCAATGTTTTTATTTACATACATACATACATACATAATATCACGCCTTTTTCCCATAGGGGTAGGCAGAGACCACTTCTTTCCATTTGCTACGACTCTTGCATACTTCTCTCGCTTCTTCAACTTTCATCCCGTTCCGCATACATGCTCGTCGGTTCAAAGTACTTTTGACCTGGCCTTTAATCAGATTGTCCTGAATTTGAGCCAAGAACACTCGCCTAGGTCTTCCTCTTCCAGCACCTCCATTCACACTAGCCATATAAATACTTTTTGTCAGTCTTCTCTCATTCATCCTTTCCATATGCCCAAACCAATATAGCATACCTTTTTCTATTTTTGTCACTACATCCTCTTTCACACCACACCGCTCCCTTATCACGCTATTCCTTACCCTATCACTCAATTTAACATTTGCAATATTCCGCAATGCTCTCATTTCTACAGCATTGATTTTACTTTCGTGCTTCTTCTGCCATACCCAACTTTCACTACCATACATAAGTGTCGGCACTAGCACACCTCTATGTACAGCCACTCGAGCCTTTGCCGAGACTTTGTGGCTAGTCATAAAAGCATGCAATGCCCCATTTATTGAATTTCCAGCATTCACTCTTCGTTCTATGTCACCATCACACTTTCCATCCCTAGTAAATTTTGAACCCAAATATATGAATTCATCCACTTGTTCCACTTTCTTACCCCCTATCATAATTTCACACAACGTCCTAAATTCATCTCTTTCAAAAACCAGAACTTTCGTCTTGCATACGTTGATTTTCATACCCTTTCTTTCTAATGACACATGCAGACTTGTTACCATCTCTTGTAACTCCTCAGCTGATGACGCAAGTATTACTTGATCATCCGCATAAAGGAGACATTTGACGAGTAACTCATTCATTCTTAAGCCACACTCTTTCTCTTTCAATTCCTTTAGGCAGTCATCAATGAACACGTTGAACAGCCACGGCGACGCTACACATCCCTGTCTAAGACCTTTATCAATCCTAAACCAATCAGTGTACGCGCCGTTCACCCTGACACAAGCACTAGAATTCTCATATAGAGATTTTAATGCTCGAATCAGGTTGTCGTCCACGCCCTTCATAGACAAGGCCTTCCATAATTCATCCCTCTCCACTCGGTCGTACGCTTTCTCCAGGTCCACGAATACGCAATAAACCTTGTGACTTTTAGCCAAAAACTTTTCGGTTATGCCACGTAAGGAGAAAACCTGGTCCGTACATCCCATTCCCTTTCTAAATCCTGCTTGAACATCCCATATCCTTTCATCTGTTTCTTTCACTACCCTTTCAATCAATACTTTTGCATATAATTTCCCCACAACACTTAAGAGGCTGATTCCCCGGTAGTTTTTGCATTCCTGCTGTGACCCTTTCCCTTTAAACAACGGTACGATTACAGCCTTGCACCAGTCACTTGGTACTCGGCCTATCCTCCAACACAAGTTGAAAAGGCGGTACAGCTGACTCGCAACTACACCCTTTCCAGCTTTAAGCATCTCAGCTGAAACTCTGTCACACCCAGCAGCCTTACCTACTTTCAAACTAATCAGTGCTTCCATTACTTCATCTAGACTAATTTCACTTTCATTCACATCGTCTTGAAATTCGTTGCAATCATCATTTACTAACTGTCCTTTTCCAAACAAACTTTCAAAATATTCTTTCCATCTCTTTAGCACACTTTCCTCTTCATTTAACAAATCTCCACTTTCACTCCTGATTTTGCCAAGTTCCGAGTTGGCCGACTTTCCACGGGCAGTTTTTATGGACTTCCAGAACAGTTTTACATTAGACCTAAAGCTATCTGATAGCTTTAGGTCTAATGCATCTGACCACTCACTCTTCTTCTTATCCACGATTGCTTTTACTTTTTCTTTTAACTTCTTGTAAAACTCTCTTTTTTCCTGAACGCATTCATTTGTCACCTGTCCTACTCTTTTACTAGCTTTAACTGCTAGCCAGTCTAACCATGCTTTTTTCTTTTCGGATACAACCTTACGTACGTATGTTTTTATTTCATTTATTGAAATACAAATTAAAAAACAAAATGCGGACTAATGGCACCGCTCTCACAGTAGTTCTCATATATGTATACCTACAACATCAGTCAATAAATTATACTTGGTTCTTCTCTGCTTTACCTACTGCTTTTATAATCAATCGGACTACTATTACTTTGACGTTACAAAAGCAGTTCATTTTTTATCTTTTACCTTTCCTGTCTTTCTAGTCTTTGTAAGTAAATAGTTACATGTACACGTAAATTCGGAACTTTTCGTTTTAGTCAGTGTGACATTTCAATCTTATGATTTGCGTCCCACTGCTGGGCACAGACCTCTCACCACGAGAGGGTTTGGGCTATAGTCCCCACGCGGGTGTATTGCGGATTGGGGACTTTACACACAATTTTGAATTACTTTTCAGATGCGTGCAGGTTTCCTCACGGTGTTTTCCTGCACCGAAAAGCTCAGCGGTCAGCTCAAATTGAATCATACAGTTGTACTTTAATAAAAATAGTTACGTCAATGCCACATTTAATGACCTAGTTCCTAGTTTTAACGGAACTGCGCTATAGTTACTATACCTTTTCTCTAATGGCAGCGAAATCGATAAGACGCATTGAGAATGCACTTCCGAGCACAGTCTTGAAATCTTATGAGTTTTCCCATTTTATACAGCTGGAAAATAAACTTTGAGAAACGAGCATGCATCGGAAAATGTTTTTTAGTCCTGATACCTGATCAATCCCTCTCGTGACGAGAGGAGGCCCAACAATGGCATATTACAGATGAAGTGGTTGTGTTTTTATACTCAAATCAATTGTCATTTCTTATACGTAGCTTTGATCCATACATACAAGGATGTAATGTCGTTATTTGCCACGAGCACATCTACATAATCGAAGGCGAAAGGAGCTTATATACCTATTGAACCACGACCGAAGCGAGTGATTCAAAGATAGACCCCTGAGCGTATCCGGTATGCGAGAAACTCGCAATTATTCACCTCACCACCAGGACTGTCATGTCGGACCGCATATCGAAACGTTAATTTTTAGGGTTCCGAAGTCCACAAGGAACCCTTATAGTTTCGCCATGTCCGTCCGTCCGTCCGTCCGTCCGTCCGTCTGTCCGCACTATTGCTCGGAGATGATTAGGTCTAGAGAGCTGTAATTTGGCATGAATATGCATATTAGTTACGCTGACAAAGTGGTACAATAAAATTTTGAAATATATTTTTTTATAGGGTACCTCCCCTACTCGTAAAGTGGGGATGTAATTTTTTTTTCTTGCGTACCCCATGATGCGGCATATCGTTGAATAGGTCTTAAAAAATATTGTGGGTTTGGTAAAACCATTTTTTGATTAAGTGATGCGTTTGTGAAATATTAAGCTTTAAAGTGCTATTTTTTGTTAGAGTCACGTGTCCCCCCCCCTGCCAGCTAAATGGTGGTATTTGGATGGCTGAAAAAAATCACGGTTGTGGCATATATAACGTAGTTGAAAGGAAAACTATCAGAGCTAAGTAGGCTGTACAAACTTACGAGTAATAGTCGATCAACTTATAATGATGATTTTTCTCGAGCGGCAGGGGCGTCGGGCGGGCACGTCATACCACAGGCTAGCTAGATGCTAATAAGTCTTAGAAAGGTACTCTGGGCATCCTCAACTTCGGAACCCTATAATTTGCGCGTGGCCCGACACGCACTTGGCCGGTTTTTTGTTTGTTTAAAGAGTAGTAAGTTTCAGCCCGTGTTGTAGTCACCGTTAGGGTACCATAATAGTTTCTCCTGTGCGTTGTCTGTCATTCACTAAATAACGGAAGAGATTTTCAAATGTGTGAGTTTCACTACACTGATTGATTGTTTGATGATTAATGTTAAAAATCGATCCTACTTAATCGGTCGTTGTTAGTAAAACTAAAATCATGTCGTCCATCGTAATCACATCAGCCGATAGACATTCACTGCTGGACATAGTCCCCCCCCCCCCCCTCAAGGCTCGCCACTCAGACCAATCTAATGCCACTCGCAGCCACCGTAGGTATTCCCAAGATATCTTCACCAGATGGTCGCTTCATATTGTTGAAATATTACTGAAAGCTCGTCTCACGGTGCTCTAACGCAATTAATATAATAAATAATCAATAATAATCATGTGCTTTTCACTAATTCTTCCGCAGATAAGTTAGAAGACTCCCGTCACTATGGGTACCAGGGTTACCACCACCACGAGCATCACTGGGGCCCCTACTTCGAGGGCGACGTGGGGGCCCCAGCGGGGATCATGCAAGTGACCGCGCACGTAGGGGCTGAGGCCCTCCTGAACTGCAGGGTTGGAATGCTGAAGGATAAAACTGTAAGTAGGCAATTTTAAGTTTCGTCGTTCACTTTCGATGGCCGATGTACCACCACCACCATAACAGCCTTTTTACGGTCCACTGCTGGGCACAGGCCTCGTCTATAGAAGATTTGGGCTATAGTTCCCACGCGGGCCCAGTGCGGATTGGGGACTTCACACACATCCTTGAATTACGATGTTTTCGGTGAAAAGCTGTGGTAAATTTAAATTGAATTTCGCATCGGGTATGCGAGTTCTAAGTCTACGCAAAATCGCGGACAACGGCTAGTTTGGAATAAAGTAGCCTTTACAAAATATATTTAAAGGAATTCACGAAACCGCAGTCTGAAATCGTCTTGAGTATTTGCAGCTGCACTGGTTACACGTGACTTGACTTCGAAAACGACAACACTTCACACTTCGTGCATTTTGACTTTCCACTGTGTATTTTTTAGAAAATGGAGGTTTCCCTTTCGGCTGGCATAGCATATCAAATGAAAACTACTTAGAAATAGATCTTAATATTAAGCTGAAATTGTTAATATTTTATTTTGAATAGGATAATAATATTGTTGTTCCAAATCCTTTTATTTCTGAAAGTAGGTGTTATTTCATATTATACTGACAAAATTATTGGGTAGGTACCTACTGATTTCTTGAATTTTATGCATACGAAAAATGAAATTTTGTTAAAATTAAGTAGGTACGTAAATTTCAAATTGATGAAAAACGTAACAAAAGTTAGCAATCATATCAGCAGTCAAATAATCATAAATACGTTCGTAACTAATATAATCCAATTTACGTAGCTCTACACAAAACCGGCTTCACTGTTTCCACTGCACCACAAGCCAATGCCTCTAGCTTTGATCTATTAAACGGCTTGTCAAACGTTGTCCCGACCGCAGAATGCTGACGCATGGCTTGTTCGCAGGTGATGTGGCTTCGCCGCATGACGGACTCCGCTCAGCTGCTCACGGTCGGCCCGGCGCCCTACTCCGGCGACAATCGGGTAGCCGTCAAGTTCCAGTATCCAAACAATTGGAGGCTCAGCATGAACCCCGTAAAGCGGTCCGACGCTGGGCTCTATATGTGCCAAATATCCACACACCCACCTAAAGCAATATTAGCCAATTTAACCGTACTTCGTAAGTATTTCAAGAAATCTGATAACACTTGACCTCTATGGCGAAGCTAGCACTCAAGTTTTTTGGAGAGATAATTTCTTCCACGAAGATATTTTTATTAGGGCGCCCATTTAAATAGCTTTAACTTTAGGGACATCTCTGTAAATTTCGTCTCTAAAATAATAAATATTTCTCAAGGGGAACTTAGAAAGTACGTATTTACGGGGTCAAGCAAGTGGTGATATTTTACCTACAGAAACAGCTATCGATTCTAAGCATGTTTTTTAGGTTTTAAACTTTTTAGAGCTGGCAAACAAAATCGATTTGTACAGTATTTATAGTATATTATTTTTTCTTTCTTTCGACTCGAATAAAATTAAAAACCTAAAAAAACATGCTTCGAATCGATAGCTATCGTGCTATCGTCACGAGGTTTTGCTTGACCCTATATAATGGAATGAATGGTATAATAGTTTTGGTTTTGGAGATAGTTTAAAATAGCTCAAGCTATAACGATCTATTACAAATCATTCATTTTAACTTTCGATTCTTTATGCTCCTAAAGGGTCCCTTAGGGGTCACAACGTGTATGAAGTGAAAGGGAAACTTTAAGAATATAAGGCCTCATAAACATTGAACTGACATGAATTTTTCTTTTCAGCTCCAGTTCTCACAATAAACGGTGATCAGACTCATGAATTAAAGGACAAGTTCTACAAAGCAGGAAGCTCAATAAAACTTTCCTGCGTCATATCAGACGAATATGTAGCGTCGTTACCCACTAAAGCCCCTGTGACCACACCCACTCCCACCACAACACCTTCTACAACCACCACAGAACTGACTACTAAAATGAGCACAGTATTCAATAGAATAGATCTGGTTATGAATAAAAGTTGGAGTGTTGAAACTAAAACGATAACTTCAACAGTTAGTGTTAGTACTACGACTAAAAGCGCACCAGAATTGAAAACCACGGTGCCCCCAATAACGACGTCGACTGTGCCGCCTGCGGTAAATAACGTTTATGGAATGGTGTGGAAGAAACAGGGAAAGGAATTCTTTGAAAATATCTCGTGGCGAAATATGAGGTGAGCGAAACAGGCTTCCCTCTATAAAACGGTTTATATTCGACCGACTGAAAATCGAAATACATATACAGAAGCACTATAACAGTAGAGCGAAATACCTACGTGTCATATTTTAAGTTCCAATGTGTTTTTTGATTTTAAAATTTTAATTTTATTTTGTTTTTTTTTCAGCGCTACAATCAGTGTTGCATCAGCTTCACAAAATGACAGTGGAACTTACACTTGTCATTTACAAAACCATTCGCAAGTTATCATCAACGTTCACGTGTTGATTGGTAAGTCCTTAATCCTTATTGACGTGATAACGTCTTATAAATTGATTGTTATCACGACGTATAAAATTAACGTCCATATATCGACTTTACAGACAGTAATTTTTTTAGGATACAAATTTAAAATTGATACATTGTGCGTAGATATTTGTTTGCGCATATCAACCTAATTTAGTGACTCATTTCGCCGATCTTTTCAAATTCGTCAACTTTAATCACTTATTTATTTCTGTACCAGTAATGTACAGAAAAGCAGGTGGAGCCCTTTTTTTAAGTAAAAGCAATATTATACTCGTTGTAGTTAAGTTCATTCATATGTAAACACTTTTGGACATTATTAAAAAGAGTAAGGTGAAAAAGTATAAAGTAAGTATATATTGTCGAACTCGACTGTAATCTACATTCGAGCCTGCATACATGAATCTATCGCGACATTTACTTACTTTGTCATCATTTAGGTTCGTTATCATAACCAATACAATACCTTATTATCTACAGGATATAACGAATACAATCACGAATAAAATGAACAAACTAAGAATTTTCATTTTATTACTACCTAAGTACATCTTTATCTTCTTCGACTTCAAACAGCGGGGCAAGTCAATTTCGCGGGTGGACAAACTCTTTAGTATCAGACTGATTCATGAATATTCCACCTGTATAAACCCCTGTAATGGTATTGTTACTGACAGATAAACTTTGTTTCTCTCATTTACGAAACAAGTTTTCTAGGTCGCTCTGTTTAAGTTTGTTTCTTGTTATGATTCAAATTGTATTCATAGTATAAATTTGAGCATCTACATTCATCTCTAACCACTGTCATTAAATGCAGTCGAGGCAGTATGTAAACGACGAGCATTTTAAATCGCTATCCTGTTCGTCATAGGATTCTCTTAACTACCAAATCGTTGGATAACGAGTAAAATTTAAATATGTATTCTATCGACAGGTGAGAATCAAGCCGCGGTTCACCACGACACGTGGAACAAGGGGACCCTATTCTGGAACAGCCTATCTCTGATCTGCATCTCAATTGTTCTAATACTAGCAACATGAACTTTCTTCTGAAGAAACAACACCGAAATTGTTTGTAATTATTGCATGAGTTAGTGCTGTTCTAAAACTTTTACAAGAATAATATTCTAAAATGAGAACACAACGTCGTGAAATAGAAACCATGTCTGAAGAGCGAACAAAGTTTACTTATTAGGAGTTGCTCAAACTCTTAATTACTCAAACATTAAGTGTAACGAAGGAGGTGGTTTGAATATTTGTATATTTTAATGTTGAATTCTTTCGAAATTTTTACGTAGTTGCATTTGTAAGGAGTGAATGGATAGGGTACGAGATCGACGACTGACTCACTTTGCCAAACAACTCTAACGTCAACACTTGACATACCATGTACCTATCAAAATAAATCAACCTGTTTTTTGATGTTAACGAAAACTAAGAAGGTTCGGTTATACTAGTATATTCAAATAAAGAACCGTTTTTGTTCCAAACGGTTATGCTTATAATTTCACGTGGAACATCATAACCATAGCTGAAGAAATTCGCTCAATGCAAGGATCGCAGCTATATACATATATACACATTTGACTGTATGAATTGTTGTTCTGATGAATTATAATAAATCTCTTTCATTAGAATTTATTTTGAACGTCAAGGAAGTAATGAAGATGATATTCGTAATATACCTATCTCAGTGTTATATTGTAGGTTTAAATATTCACTTAAACGTGTATCTAATACAAGTGTACAGTTCAAGACTATTGAATCATTGTGAATAAGGAATAGATCTAATCTGTAATATTAACTATATATGAATCCTTACGGCAAAGCCACGTAGAATTTAAATTCATGAATATTTTATATGTTGCACTATTATGTTTAAATACTTAAAATCTCTTTTGGAACAGACGAAACAAGGCAACTAATATTAAGTACTTACCTAAATGTAAAATCTATGAAATAAATCTAATGATATAAATAAAGAAAACGTGTTTTACTGAAGATTTCTTATAAGCCTGTCCATGGTTCGGGTTCTTTTTGAAAGACGAACCTCATTTAGTAAAGTCCACTGAGCGAGCTTCACGCCACGATATCATCTTTACTTTCAGGAGAAAATGGAAAAGGAGGTCGACGGCGTAGAAAATCAATTATACAGCTGACTTCAATAGATAATAAAGAGGCTTCATCCCCTGATGTTTCTATTACATCGTGGGGCTTAGGCTCTGCTGGTGTCGCCATTGTAGTGCCGTCAAGCGGTACAAACGTACTTCGAAAAACATTTTTCAATTCAAACAGTTGCTGAAGTAATGTTAACAAAAATATTAAAACTCAACTAAGTACAAAAATGTTGTTGCAATTTTACGTCTTGAAAAATTACTGGAGTACAAATCGTTCGAATACAGGGTGGAAAGATCGAATGCCACATGGATGGCAACTACCTTAAATATTGTAAATAGCACATTTTGTATAAGGGAGACTTTCCTTTGTTTTTAAAAACAATAAATACTGCATTTAAGGATTTATGAAAAATCGCTCGCCTCAGTCGGGACTCGAACCGGTCAAATGTGACAAAAATAATGTGCTGTATTTTATGATGCAGATTGAAAGGGTTACTGATAAGGTTCATTTTTCTCTAAATAACAAATACAATCAGAATAACGGAAGGCCATGAAAATTGTAAACGAAAAATTAAAACACACGGGGCTCATTTTGAACAACTACTTTAGTTAGCAAGGTTTTAGTAAGGTTATTAAATGAATATTGTTTTATTTTGTGTTTTAATTTTTCGTTTACAATTTTCATGGCCTTCCGTTATTCTGATTGTATTTATTATTTAGAGAAAAATGAACCTTATCAGTAACCCTTTCAATCTGCATCATAAAATACAGCACATTATTTTTTGTCACATTTGACCGGTTCTAGTCCCGACTGAGGCAAGCGATTTTTCATAAATCCTTAAATGCAGTATTTATTGTTTTTAAAAACAAAGGAAAGTCTCCCTTACACAAAATGTGCTATTTACAATATTTAAGGTAGTTGCCATCCATGTGGCATTCGATCTTTCCACCCTGTATTTTTTATTCAATCAATCCACTCGTTATAAATTGGAGTCAAAATAAGTAGGCGAATGTTGCTAATTTCTAAGTAATACCTGATTAATAATATAAAGGTATAGAAAATCTACATTGGTTTATGTACAAAACGTGACCAGACTGTTTTTGTTTGCCAAGTCATTTCAAACTTCAAATTAGTTGTTGATTTCGGAATATTAAGTAAGTATTTAGTTTTCTTTGTGGATTAAAATTATGCTTTTAATAATTAATCCGGCTCATTCCCGATCAACCGCGAAATAACTTCTCAGCGGTAAGTAATAATAATATTGGGTGTGAACTACTACTACTACTACAGCCTATTAACGGCTCACTGCTGGGCACAGGCCTACTCTCATCACGAGAGGGTTGGGCTATAGTCCCCACGCGGGCCCAGTGCGGTTTGGGGACTTCACATACATCCTTGAATTACTTTGCAGATGCGTGTAGGTTTCCTCACGATGTTTTCCTTAACCGAAAAGCTCAGTGGTAAATTCAAATTGAATTTCGCACATAAATAATTTCATAGGTGCAAGCCGGATTTGAACCCGCGATCCTCTGCATGAGAGGCGGTAGGTCAAACCACTAGGCCACCACGGCTGTTGGGTGTGAACACTTAATGATAAAAGCTTACAATTTTGGTGATTTTTTTTGTAATAGAAAGCCTATACCTAATGAATTTGTAATAGTAGGTATACAAAATTTTAATGGTACTTAGGTAATCCCTTAGTAACAGCGTATACGTCATGTATGACCACGAGTTGAGGTGAATCATAACACACATACAGCTAAGTAAATTCAAATCCAATAATTAATTCAGAAAATTGGCCACAAGTGGCACTTTTATACGACATAGATAAATATACCAGCCCTTTCAAGACCTGCTTGAGATAAGCGCCACAACTAACTCAGCAGAAGAACTTTAAAAAAAAAAACTAATATTAGCAGTATGTGTATTCATTACATTATGTAGGTGAGTACTAAAATTACATTTAAGGATTGTATAGTCCCTAACTTACCTAAACTTAAATCAAAGTTCTTAGAGATGTATAGGTACTTATTGTTTAGTCTCGAAGAGTCAAGAAAAACAAAAAAAAACAACAATAATCACAATGGAGATGGCCTCCATTGCAAAATAAATATAAATTTCAGAGATGTCGACAGTCTTAAAATGTCAATAAATAATGACAAGTATTCATAGGTCAACTAAATTTTAATTTCAATTTTCAATAAGTAGTTAAAAAAACAAATACAATTAAAGCTAGTTACCCACTTACTACTACAGCCCATTTGCGTCCCACTGCTGGGCACAGGCCTCCTCTCATCACGAGAGGGTTGGGCTATAGTCCCCACGCGGGCCCAGTGCGGATTGGGGACTTCACACACATCTTTAAATTACTTCGCAGATGCGTGCAGGTTTCCTCACGATGTTTTCCTTCACCGAAAAGCTCAGTGGTAAATTCAAATTGAATTTCGCACATAAGTAAACTTAGAGGTGCGAGCCGGAATCGAACCCCCGACCCTCTGCATGAGAGGCGGCAGGTCGAACCACTAGGCCACCACGGCTTTTACCCACTTAAAAATATTTTATTAATAGTACTAATAAATAAACTTATTATAATAAGACTTATGAAATGTAAACCATTCAATAAATTCGTAAGAAGAAAACTATAGAAAAAACACCCCTTCCAAAAGCAGGGCTTGTAACCGGTTTTTGCCTCCATACAAATAAACCGGTTTTCTTATCGTTCTTTCGTTTACTATTTCATGTTTAATAAGGCTATAAAATAATACGAAGTAATAACCTAAATACACTATGGAGTTCCACATAAAGAGTATAAAATAATTCTAAATATTTGACTATTTCGGGGTTTTTTAAATTAACCGGTTACAAGCCCTGTCCAAAAGTTCATTTTGCGGCATGGTGTCCATAACGCTGGCGGGCGGCGTTACCTCTCTGGATTGTTAACGAAACCCAATGCCTTCTGATGCCTATTTCGACCTCTCTTAGATAGTCCAAGCACTATCTGAAATACATGCATTAAATTACGCATGCCATGCAAATGTTTGCGATACTTACGGACGAATTCAAATAAGCTCTTGTTTACTTAATCTGCATTCGATTGCGATTGAAAATACTTCTCTCGTTTCACTCTCGCATTGTTAGATGAAAACTGTTGTATGTAGTATCTTTATTACTCCTAGGTGGTAATTACGCCGTGGTGGCCTACTGGTTCGACCTACCGCCTCTCATGCAGAGGGTCAGGGGTTCGATTCCGGCTCGCACCTCTAAATTTACTTATGTGCGAAATTCAATTTGAATTAACCACTGAGCTTTTCGGTGAAGGAAACATCGTGAGGAAACCTGCACGCATCGGCGAAGTAATTCAAAGATGTGTGTGAAGTCCCCAATCCGCACTGGGCCCGCGTGGGGACTATAGCCCAAACTCTCTCGTGATGAGAGGAGGCCTGTGCCCAGCAGTGGGATGCAAATAGGCTGTAGTAGTAGTAGTAGTAGGTGGTAATTTATGTTTTTTTTTTTATATCAATGGTATAGGCAAACGAGCGCACAGCTCACCTGATGGTAAGTGGTCACTGCGGCCCATGAACACCGAAATCCATCTCCAATGCGTTGCCTACCCTGAGGCCTAAGATGGAATGCCTCTGTGCCAGAAATTTCACCGGCTGCCTTAACCCCCTACCGGAACACAGCAGAGCAAGCAGTGCTATTTTGGCGGCAGGTTTTTTTTGACAAACCTCGGGCGGTAATTCGTAAAGCCCCAGATCGCATATTTATGGCCCTCACCTTCGGTTCGGGCCACAGAAACCTGCGATCTGGGACATTTACGAATTCACCACCCTAGGTCTGTAATGTACTATTATCTCTTATAAAATACTAGCCGTTGCCCGCGACTTCGTTCCGCATTGACTTAGAATTTGCGTACAACCCGATGATACTATACATACTATAGATAGTAATATACAGTTAAGTATAGAAGTAAGTATTGAAAAACCGGCCAAGTGCGTGCCGGGCCACGCGCAAAGTATAGGGTTCCGAAGTTGAGGATGCCCACAATACCTTTCTAAGACTTATTAGCATCTAGCCAGCCTGTGGTATGACGTGCCTGCCCGTCGCCCCTGCCGCTCGAGAAAAATAATTGGTTTTTTAATCATGTCACAAGTTGGTCGACTATGACTCGTAAGTTTGTACAGTCTACTTAGCTGTGATAGTTTTCCTTTCAACTACGTTATATATGCCACAACCGTGATTTTTTTCAGCCATCGAAATACCACCATTTAGCTGGCGGGGGGTGGGGACACGTGACTCTAACAAAAAATAGCACTTTAAAGCTTAATATTTCACAAACTCATCACTTTATCAAAAAATGGTTTTAACAAACCCACAATATTTTTTTAAGACCTATTCAACGATATGCCGCACCATGATACGCAAGAAAAAAATACATCCCCACTTTACGAGTAGGGGAGGTACTCTATAAAAAAATACATTTCAAATTTTTATTGCACCACTTTGTCAGCGTAACTAATATGTATATTCATGCCAAATTACAGCTTTCTAGAACTAAGCATCTCCGAGCAATAGTGCGGACAGACGGACGGACGGACGGACGGACGGACATGGCGAAACTGTAAGGGTTCCTTGTGGACTTCGGAACCCTACAAAACTGGTTTGACCCGTATATATCCCGTTCCCGTGGAAATATCGATCAAAAAGTATTCTATTTTACTTCCCGGGTCTCAAACTATCTATATACCAAATTTCATCCAAATCGGTCTAGTCCTTTCGACGTGAAGGAAGGACAAACAAACAAACAAAGAAACACACTTTCACATCTATAATATTAGTACCTATGCATGTGTGGCTGTGATACAATGCCTGTCCTAAATATAAGAAAAGCTTACCTATCTGTCTTACATTTTCAACTGAATAAGATGAAATTTGATATAGGGATACATATAGACATACAGTAGTTTTTATCACGGAAGACATCCTTTAACTTTTCGTATGGCGTAGCACAAAAAAAAGTAAGTTCGAGCCTCCTCGTTTTTCCAAGTAAGTACTAAAAAAAATTATACAAAAATCATGTCAATATTCTGCACAGATTTGGAACACGCACGACATACAAAGGGTTAAGAGGAAATTTTCACGCGGACGATTTCGCATTTAGCAGATAGTACCTAAACTTTTACTGAAATTTCAGAGCTTGGAAAAGTTAAGTTCATTTGTTAAACTAAAATATTATAACTCCAGGACCACCGACCGATTCGCATAAACTTTGTTTTCAACTTAAAGGACGTCTTAAATCCACACTAATATTATAAACGTGAAAGTGTGTTTGTTTGTCCTTCCTTCACGTCGCAACGACGCGACCGATTTGGATGGAATTTGGTATGGAGATAGTTTGAGACCCTGGGAATAACATATAATTTTTATCCCGATTTATCCACGGGAACGGGTTTTCCACGTGTCTTTTAATACTTCTATAGCTATAAACGTCTATATGTAAAGTATCATCGGGTACGGACAAATTCTAAGTATACGCGGGAAGAAGTCGCGGGCAAACAGCTAGTAGTATTATAAATGATATAATCAAGACAATAATATAGAGGCACTTATTATTTATGTTCCTAATTCTCTTGAATATTCATAAAGCTGTCATTTAGCTTATGAATAAATAAATATTAATGAAATTATCAACTGAGCATTTGAGACGATTTTGTATTCGGTGTGACCTTGGTTTTTGATTTCTAGGTTTTTATTCGTAAATTCATTAATCTAATTAAGAGTAAGTTAGAGTTAATTTAGACTAGGTACCTAGGTTTCACTCTCATACAGGCCAAGTTATTAATAGTTATAGCCTCTCAATTGACTCGAGCGCGTCTAACATTGAGGGGCATTGTGAAACGCACCCTTAGAAACCCCCATTTCTTGGGCATCCGATGAAATTACTGGCATAGATGAGGCATTCCATCTTAGGCCTCAGGCACACTGCGGACACGGCCTATAAAAACACGATCTCGATCAAAATTCGAATGAAATATCAATGTTTTCGTGCGAGGACATCTGTACACCTTGAAAATGTGTGTGTACCACTACGTGGGCTAAAGATTCACCCACCATCTCCGAATGACGGGCGCGAGTGCGCGCGGGTTAGATTCAGGCGGGTGATTCCGTGGCCATTCTGTACGTAGTACCTACTATTAAATATTCTGTGCCTCAGGGTTGACAACGCATTCTAAATTTTATGATTTCTTGGTCTATGGGCCGCTTACCATCAGGCGCCCTGTTTGCTTGTTTGCCTGCCATTAACGTAAAATAGTTCTGAAAAATTGTACGACTTTTTTCCAGATTTTTCCGCCCTACCTCCGCTATGTTGGTAACCTTTACCCCTTAACCCTTGTTAATATTGGGAAAGGTTTAAAGTATTTAGTGGTTATGCCCACGATAATTTACGTCCAATATACGTGATTGATTCATAGGATTTTCTGTAAAAGGTTTTTGTGTTTAACGGGCAGATTGTGGCCGCCGCAGTTTATCCGTTTTAAATCACACCCTGAAAGCTTTAGGGTAAATCTGCATATTGGTATTATTATGGTGCTATTTTTAAACTTCAATATTTTTAATTCAATTTGAATTTACCACTGAGCTTTTCGGTGAAGGAAAACATCGTGAAGAAACCTGCATGCATCTGCGAAGTAATTCAAAGATGTGTGTGAAGTCCCCAATCCGCACTGGGCCCGCGTGGGGACTATAGCCCAAACCCTCTCGTGATGAGAGGAGGCTTGTGCCCAGCAGTGGGACGCAAATAGGCTGCAGTAGTAGTAGTAGTAGTAGTATTTTTAAACTATTACAATCATTTAGCCAGGCAACGATTAACGACTGTTTCTGGCACCTAAACTCATAAAGAATAATTTTGTTTCATTAAATCAAATTATTTTATATGTTCGATCTAATACCTAGCAGTTAAATGCATAAATATTTAACTTATTACTTATGTTTTGAAATATTCTGGATTTTTGTTAACAATACGAGTATAAACTTTATTTAAGTACTGAAGAATTCTGGTTTCTTTTACTGGAAGGCGGCGAAGGGAATGATTATTACGAAAAAAAATTAAAAAATCAAAGGATTTTAAATAAGACTCAGTAATGCTTGTTTTTGGAAAGCGTCACTTTTTACTGTCAAAAAAAAACCTGTAATAATAATGTAAGTAAGCTTAAGGCGTCTTATTCCAAAAATATTAATTGCAGCTTGCTGAGCATTAAAATATTTGCATGCGATTACCTATTCAGTAACTAAAGACAGTTACAGAATGTTATCTTACAAAATACGTCCAGTGACCGCCGTAGAATAGTTCTGTCTCGGACGCTCTTCGATAGAAATCATACACGTAGACTCCACCGTAAAATATGGGAGTTTGGTAATTCTTTCCATTGAACGCACTCGGGCTTCGCCACAAAAGACTTATGTCGGGGCCGAGAATAAAGATTCAAACGATCCAAGATTTTCTTAATTTTTTCTGAATTGGTTTTCCTCATCGTTTAATAAAACAAGATATTTTATTAAACGCTGTCTTAAACAAAATGCAAAGTAAAATATGCAAAATAATTCGATTTAGAGGAAAGAGCCCGAAGGTCAAAATCACTCCTTGAATCCGAGATCAATTGACGAAGTATAACATTAAAACAAGATATAAAATGTAGCTGCCCGTGAGATTTCAACATACATTTCAAAAAATACCATCTTCAGTCTCCATGGTATTCTAACCAACATAATCAATCACATGGAGCCTGGATTTTAAGCATTCACATTGTTGATGACCAGCGAACCTGAACCTCTTTAGTACGAGTACCTTTTTATATATATTTTATGTCAATTTTATAAATTAAAAACCAGTGCGTCACGAATCGTTATATTAATAACACACATAATAATCTAAACACATCCAACATTCCTATGATGATAAATAAATATGATGTACGGTTATAAAAGTCAGGGATAAGTGAGAACTATAAAAGTTATTCGAAAGGCAAATTTCTCTACTTTATCGCGTCCCTTTGCCAAATA
This sequence comes from Aethes cnicana, assembly GCA_963971205.1. Classification (NCBI taxonomy): domain Eukaryota; kingdom Metazoa; phylum Arthropoda; class Insecta; order Lepidoptera; family Tortricidae; genus Aethes; species Aethes cnicana. The sequence continues at coordinate 6,589,025 of OZ020286.1, forward strand.
AGTTACCTTTATTCCCCTCCAAAACTTTAGCGCATTTGACATTCATAGAGCATAGGGCTCTAAGTAAATAGAAAAATGTAGACATGGGCGTGAATAATATATTTACTTTGTAAGATATAATTACACTTTTTATTGCAAGCGGAGTGTTACATTTCGTGATATTAAGGAAAATATTTTTGCTTTGAATTTTGAGAGCTCATTAACATGGACGGGAGGCAATGACTTTATTTATTTTAAGACGTAACCGAATAAAGGAATGCTCCCAAGAGGGCGTTTTAAAAATATTATATCCTATGTAATAAATAAGGGCTGCTGCTTTTAATCTATTGTACCTAGGTACTCTTAAGGCTGAGCGTTGCTTTGGACAAAGCTGCGGTAAAATAAGAAATGTTTAAGAACGCGCCCTGTCGTAAGTAGCACAAAAAAACCGGCCAAGTGCGTGTCGGGCCACGCGCAAATTATAGGGTTCCGAAGTTGAGGATGCCCACAGTACCTTTCTAAGACTTATTAGCATCTAGCTAGCCTGTGGTATGACGTGCCCGCCCGACGCCCCTGCCGCTCGAGAAAAATCATCATTATAAGTTGGTCGACTATTACTCGTAAGTTTGTACAGCCTACTTAGCTCTGATAGTTTTTCTTTCAACTACGTTATATATGCCACAACCGTGATTTTTTTCAGCCATCCAAATACCACCATTTAGCTGGCATGGGGGGGGACACGTGACTCTAACAAAAAATATCACTTTAAAGCTTAATATTTCACAAACGCATCACTTAATCAAAAAATGGTTTTAACAAACCCACAATATTTTTTTAAGACCTATTCAACGATATGCCGCAACATGGGGTACGCAAGAAAAAAAAATTACATCCCCACTTTACGAGTAGGGGAGGTACCCTATAAAAAAAAATATTTCAAAATTTTATTGTACCACTTTGTCAGCGTAACTAATATGCATATTCATGCCAAATTACAGCTCTCTAGACCTAAGCATCTCCGAGCAATAGTGCGGACAGACGGACGGACATGGCGAAACTATAAGGGTTCCTTGTGGACTTCGGAACCCTAAAAAGAAAGAAAGTCAAGAAAAAAATATTTCACTAATCGTGTTTTCAAAGAATTATATATTTATAACAATATACTCACGAAATAATAAGAGTAATTTAAAATTTTGACGTGGGCTGCTATTAAATATACCTATCAAAAGACTTACGAAACTGTTAAATTTAATATAAATAGTACGTAGATTCAGTGATTTGTGTACAAGAGCCTTCGCCCTCATTTCAAAGAACAGCTAATACTCTTAGTTGTACAAATGTACCTACTCAAAATACACTCAGAAAACTGAAAAACTATTAGTCGCATAGGTTAGGCATTACAACTAACAGTTCGATATTGTATTTTCAAGTGCATCGTAAAAACTTACAGTCAAACTCTTAATGAAAATGGGCCGAGAAAATTGTAAAGTTTTCCGCATTAATAAATTTCACTTAGGACTCTCTTAAAACTATAGTTTGCGACGGCCAAGTAGAAGTTACGCTTGTCTACAAGGAGTGCTCATAAAATCAGTTAAGTTATTAGCAAAACTGCAATTTACACCGAGGCAGAACAATCTTCAACTCCATTTATCGGGTTTAAACTGGCTCAGTACCTACCTATGTTTTAAAGAGATTGTTAATACAATACACTTTATTGAATACCACACATTCAAGGAACAGTACATACTAAACAAATAAAAAAGTAAATAGTATTTACTATTTACTTTTGACCGCCTATTTAGTAGTAGTAAACGTAATTACACAAAAAGTATGGCATACAACAGGCGGTCTTGTCCCTAAATAGGGATCTCTACCAGACAACCTTTGGATAGTAGAGGTGAAGAAAACAAACTAGGTTGGTAGGCGGTGTTCTGTACTAAGATATTCAGAAGAAACAAACACACAATGTAATAAACATACTCATATACATTGATATACATAAATTTACATATACAAATAGATAGCAGCAAATGAATTGAAATATGTACTTAATCCAAGAAAAGCAGAGCAAATTAGATAAGTGACAAACAATGGCCCTTCACCTTGTTCTTAAACACTGAAAGAGATTTAACTAGTTTAAGGTCAACAGGTAGTTAGTTCCAGAGCAGTATAATTTGGAAAGTAAAATATTTACCAAAAAAATCGAGGACGAAAGAGGCACAGACAGATGGTAGTTCTAGGAACATCTCAGGAGACGATACGTAACCAAAGCCTACTAAGTACCTAAAAGGAATGAAAACTACGCTATACAGAAGACTGAGGATGTGGACCTTTTTGCGTAAACGAATAGGAAGCCACTTGAGTTGCACACGAAAACTGGGAACTTGGTTATATAAGTATTTTAATCCCATTTACTTCATAAACAGTTGATTAAAAAATAAAAAACCGGCCAAGTGCGTGTCGGGCCACGCGCAAATTATAGGGTTCCGAAGTTGAGGATGCCCACAGTACCTTTCTAAGACTTATTAGCATCTAGCTAGCCTGTGGTACGAGTGGTACGACGTGCCCGCCCGACGCCCCTGCCGCTCGAGAAAAATCATCATTATAAGTTGGTCGACTATTACTCGTAAGTTTGTACAGCCTACTTAGCTCTGATAGTTTTCCTTTCAACTACGTTATATATGCCACAACCGTGATTTTTTTCAGCCATCCAAATACCACCATTTAGCTGGCAGGGGGGGGGGGGACACGTGACTCTAACAAAAAATAGCACTTTAAAGCTTAATATTTCACAAACGCATCACTTAATCAAAAAATGGTTTTAACAAACCCACAATATTTTTTTAATACCTATTCAACGATATGTCGCACCATGGGATACGCAAGAAAAAAAAATTACATCCCCACTTTACGAGTAGGGTACCCTATAAAAAAATATATTTCAAAATTTTATTGTACCACTTTGTCAGCGTAACCAATATGCATATTCATGCTAAATTACAGCTCTCTAGACCTAAGCATCTCCGAGCAATAGTGCGGACAGACGGACGGACGGACGGACGGACATGGCGAAACTATAAGGGTTCCTTGTGGACTTCGGAACCCTAAAAAAGGGTGATTCTTGGATATCGCGTTATTCCCGTGGCAATTTTTAATTAAGTTAATTTATTAAAATGACTGATGAAACATGAAATGTTACTTTATAATAGAAAGAACACGTTTTCGCCCCTCTTCTGTCCGTCCCGATTAAGACTTACACCTATTTACGTTTTATTGACACTGTATGTATAATCACATCTTCTATGAATGTTACAAGCTCTAACCACGCTGGGGAGGGTGATAGATAATTAGCTAATCCAATTACGAGTTCTTCGGGAAAATTGATAATTTTCGACGGGCCATATGGGCCATAATATACAGGTTGCAAAGCTGCGATTTGACCTAAATCGTTACAAATTTAATGTACCTACCTAACTTTAAAAAAATCTTAGACGGTCTTGTCGAAATATGCATAGTTTCTGAGAATTAAAGCCATAAGTGAACAAGGTCCATTAATCGTAGGCGGTTGGGGACTAATGGAGACTCAATTATAAAGAACCATGCGCGCGCGCGGGAACATAGCTCGCCAGTAGACGAATCACAAAACATTTCGCGGTCCGCGATTTTTGCACACGACCATACTTTTGGCGCCTGCATTTTGCGTTAGATATCATCAAAAGGTTTTTCGTAAGGCCCTGTATTTTGATTACAGGTAGTATTCACGACACACTTGGAAGATGCGTTTATTGCGCTTAACTTAACTCTTGATTAAACTTAACGTTTGATTAAGCAAATAATATACTCTGCGTCACCGGCTTAACCCGGCATCCCAAAAGTACCTACCACAGGAATTATTTTTTTACAACAAGAGGAAAAAAAACTAGAAAATTACTGTTGCCGCAAATAATTCACACTGACATTGCAAGAGACTTGCAAGTGACTGCAACAAAATGCTTTTAGTCACAAGGGAAATCAACGTTACGGTCGAGTGCATGGAAGCCTGACTTGTAAAGTTATTTTCTTGATTCCGCAAACGCTAAGCCCAAATTAGAAGTGAAATGATGTTAACGAGTTATTGCACTGCGGTCTCAACTGCGACAAGGCTTTCTGCATCCATTCGTACATTTCGAAGTGGTTGATAGCATCGAATAGCCTTAATTAGTTTTTATGGCATTTGCAAACGAGCACACAATAGAAACACCTGATGGAAAGAGGGCTCTGTGATCTAGGATCCCAAACCAAACGCTACGTGAACTAAAATTAACGAAGATATGCCACTTTTATAATTCACAATACGTTACGTTTTGGGTAAACCAGACTGAATTGCCCACGACCAAAGATTGACCATTCTAAAAACAATGGTTATTTTAAGGTATATATTTTTCTTTTACTGTCGTCGGTCATTGTTGTTTATCTAATCACAAAAACATATCAAGAACTGAAAAATGTAAGTTTATTTTTTAGAGTGGTCCTTAGACTGGACGTGAGCTAACAGTCTGGTTTACCCTATCAATCTTTTGTACCTACTCAATCCTGATGTCATGAGACGAATCTAATGAGACAAAACGCATCAAAGAGTAAAGGGTGCATCATTGAACCATTGAATAATGATTCAATGATTTAAAAATAAAATACGTGTACTTTTCAAAACTTCAACCGATTGACTAAATAGATTTGCAATTTATTGATGCTTTCATCATGCCTATCCAAGCTTAATGAAGATACTCGCTGTGGCAGAACATTGACTAAAATTTTAGAATAATACCTATGACAAAGGACTCTTATTGCTTTAAAGTAAGTATAAAACAGGATTGAGCATAATGAAAGGTCCCAATCGCAAACATCTATTCTAATGTAAAATTGCGAGATAATTGCCGGAGGGCCGTCACTGTGCCGTGAAATATTGGAACAGAATCTTCATTGCTTGCCATCCGTGTAATTGTATCAAATGACTGATCTATTCTTTATATCCTTTAGCTCGAGTAAAGTCATTATCTAAGCTTTTCGTCAATTTCGGATGAATTTCTGTTTAGAACGCGTTTCTGCGAATTACTGAATGGATTATTATAACGGATCATTAAGGGATCGCGACATAGCTGAAAATCACGTGGGTACCCTTTTGTACCCTACTACTTTTCAAACATTCTAACAATTAACTGATCAAATCATTTGTTTCAACACTGGGTGGGCTTCGTTGTTGCGTAGATATTAAATGCTTAGCGCGCATTGTGTTGAGTTAGGTATTTATTTTGATACGAAACCGATCGTAAACAAAAAAAAGTACGCATATTATTTAATCTGGTTTAGTTATTTATTTACTTATTTTGTTGAATAAAAAAAAAACATTTTACGATACCTAAATAGCCGTTTTTTACCTAGTTTTTTTTTTGGTAAAAGAACGGATAAAAGCAGACATCTTATGTTCTTTCCTGGTTTATTTCGTTGCCATTATTTGATACTTAATACAGGTTTTGATAATGATAAATATCCGTTTGGTTACCTTATCTGGGGGCACGGCAGTTCGAGCGCGAAGCAAACACTGCCGTACCATCCTTTACTGGAACCATTTCGCCGCATTTTCAGGCCCCTTTTTGATTCTTTTGTCTCTCGTTATGAGGTTAGATACACAAGCCTTTTACGCCACAAATCTTCGTTACAGAGTTACTTCCACTTATTAGATGATCAGTTGTCCGTCGACCAAAGAGTATAGTTGCATAATTGCGCCGCCGACTTCGCATCCGCTAGTTGGCGCTGTCGTCGTGCACACTGCCAATACGAATATTTATATAATAGCAACGCAACATAATGAAGATTAAATCCACCCACGGCGTAAATATGTACAGCTAAGTTCATTGAAATGCTTACACTTCTTAACTTTATACAACGGAGTGAGGTAGCAAAAGTGTGTTTATATCGCGGACTCGACTGTACGCACGTATACGCCTCACCTCGCTAAGTAATATTAATTTGTACGTAATGAGCACAACGGTAATTTAACTAACAACCTAGAAGGTTCTAGTTAATTAAGCTTGCGTTATGCTAAGTACTGAAAATATTTCAAGCTTATTAATGACAAGTAAAATCTGAGCAGGTACATATATTTTAACTAGCTGTTACCCGCGACTTCGTACGCGTAATGGTAATAGCGTTCCCACGGGAACTATGCGTTTTTCCGGGGTAAAAAGTAGTCTATATGTTGACCAGTGTTATAAACTACCCCCATACTAAATTTTGTTGCAATCCGTCTAGTAGTTTTTGAGTTAAATACATATACATACATAAAGAAAAATTATCTAAAAATCGTTATTTTGTGTTTAGTTAGTATCGTTTACAAACTCGTATATAGTCTCGTGTAGTCGTGTCGTTCAAGTTTCATACGCGACTTCTTCAACAGACTTATTATTAGTATAGATTAGTATTAGATGACACTATTAATACCTAACTCTATACTAACGTATGATTTAATATGTTCGTGATGGAGACAGCCCGCTGCTTGCGATAGAAGGAGATGGCCACATTTGGGGGCGTTTGGCACACCATAACCGGTCTTTCGTTATCAGTCGTGGGTAAAAGTGCACGTACGTTGCAATTTTCTGAATAATCAATATTGATTGAATTTTGAATTACACTCAACGCAATGAAATCGGGTCACTTATTTTTAGGATTTTCATGAAAGTGCAGTACCTTAAATTGTACTTATTACGGATGCAGAAAGTTTCCCTATGACTACTCCCGTCCCGCCGCAACGTCCGCGCTCGCCTAGGTACCGATTGACAATGATAGAAAGGGCACCAAATACAAATTTAAAAACCTATTAGGTTAACGCTGGTACCATACCTCGAAAGCAAAAATTAGGATCACGTGTGGCTGTGGCCGTCTGTCAGTCCGTCTGTTACAATCGATTTGCTCCGAAAATTCTGGACCGATTGAATTTTGGCACACATACTTTCAAAAATTTTCATGTCCACAATATAAAATTTCAAAACGATGCCGTTTTCGTACTTAACGTTACAATAAATCATAAACACTAAACCCATATTGATATTTACACATTTCAACCCCACCGCAATCCAACAGGGGAGATGGTATTTCACGTCCACCAAGTTGGAATTTAAAATCGTTGTTGTTTTCGTAATCAGCAACCCGATAAACCTTAAAAACGACACTCATATTGATATTTACAAATTTCAACCCCATCGCACCCCAACAGGGGAGATGGTATTTCCCGTTCGCCACGTCGGATTTAAGAAAAATATAAAAATATATAATATATAAATATAAAAGAAGAAACATACAAACAAATCTTTAACCCCCTTTTTAAACCTTTAGGGGGGGAATTTCCAAAAATCCTTCCTTAATGCTCGCTTACGTCATAAAAGGAACTTTCCTGCCAAGTTTCATGTTTCTAGGCCTAGCGGTTTAGAAGTTTCATACAAACCTTTAACCCCCTTAATACCCCTTCAGGGGAAGAATTTCCAAAAATCCTTCCTTAGTGCTCTCTTTACGTCATAAAAGAAACCTTCCTGTCAAGTTTCATATTTCTAGGCCAATTAGTTTCGGCTGTGCGTTGATCGATCAGTCAGTCAGTCATTCAGTTAGCCAGTCAGTGTCTTCTTTTATAGATTTAGATTACGTCATAATCACATTTTTGCCCGTTCCCGTGGGAATATCGGGAAATCCTTTCTTAGTGCTCCCCTACGCTCCCCAAGGAACCTGTATGCCAAATTTCAGCTCTCTACGACCAGTATTTTCGGCTCTGCGTTGATATGTCAGTCAGTCAGTTTCTTCTTTTATATATTTAGATAGATAGATAGCTGTTTCCCACGACTTCGTACGCGCCTAAACATTAAAATGTAAAAATCCCATTTTTCCCGTTCCCGTGGGAATATCGAGTAATCCTTTCATAGTGCTCCCCTACGCTCCCCAAGGAAACTGCATGCCAAATTTCATCTGTCTACGATGATCCCGCGACTACGTACGCGCCTTAAAATGTAATAAACCCATTTTTTCCCGTTCCCGTAGGAATTTCGAGAAGTCTTTCTTAGTGCTCCCCTACGCTCCCGAAGGAACCTGCATGCCAAATTTCAGCTCTCTACGATGATCCCCGCGACTACGTACGCGCCTTAAAATGTAAAAAAAAAACATTTTTTCCCGTTGCCGTGGGAATTTCTGGAAATCCTTTCTTAGTGCTCCCCTACGCTCCCCAAGGAACCTGCATGCCAAACTTCAGCTCTCTACGGTGATCCCCGCGACCTAAACATTAAAATGTAAAAGTCCCATTTTTTCCCGTTCCCGTGGGAATTTCGGGAAGTCCTTTCTTAGTGCTCCCCTACGCTCCCCAAGGAACCAGCATGTCAAATTTCAGATCCTTACGATGTTTCCCGCGACTTCGTACGCGCCTAAAAATTTAAATGTAAAAATCCTTTATTTCCCCGTTTCCGTGAGAATTTCGGGAAATCCTTTCTTAGTGCTCCCCTACGCTCCCCAAGGAACCTGTATGCCAAATTTCAGCTCTCTACGACCAGTATTTTTTTCTCTGCGTTGATATGTCAGTCAGTCAGTCAGTCAGTCAGTCAGTCAGTTGCTTCTTTTATATATTTAGATAGATAGATAGCTGTTTCCCGCGACTTCGCACGCGCCTAAACATTAAAATGTAAAAATCCCATTTTTCCCGTTTCCGTGGGAATATCGGGAAATCCTTTCATAGTGCTCCCCTACGCTCCCCAAGGAACCTGCATGCCAAATTTCATCTCTCTACGATGATCCCCGCGACTACGTACGCGCCTTAAAATGTAATAAACCCATTTTTTCCCGTTCCCGTAGGAATTTCGAGAAGTCCTTTCTTAGTGCTCCTCTACGCTCCCGAAGGAACCTGCATGCCAAATTTCAGCTCTCTACAATGATCCCCGCGACTACGTACGCGCCTTAAAATGTAAAAAAAAACATTTTTTCCCGTTCCCGTGGGAATTTCAGGAAGTCCTTTCTTAGGGTTTCCCTACGCTCCCCAAGGAACCTGCATGCCAAATTTCAGATCTCTACGATGTTTCCCGCGACTTCGTACGCGCCTAAACATTAAAATGTAAAAATCCTTTTTTTTCCCGTTCCTGTAATAATTTCAAGAAATCCTTTCTTAGTGCTCCCCTACGCTCCCCAAGGAAGCTGCATGCCAAATTTCAGCTCTCTACGACCAGTAGTTTCGGCTCTGCATTGATATGTCAGTCAGTCAGTCAGTCAGTCAGTTTCTTCTTTTATATATTTAGATTTTAAGTGAGCTTTATAACGGAACATGGAAGTACCATGGAAGCTTACAACCCATACGAATTTTGAAAAAATCCTTCTTTAGTTGATGCCTACGTCATTAAAGGAATACGTGAGAAAATTTCAAGTTTCTAGCTCTAAGGGTTTGGCCTGTGCGTTTATTTAAAACTTTCATCCCCTATTTTTCCCTCTTAGGTGTTCAATTTTAGAAAACGCTGAAATACGTCACACATTATTTTTGCCGCACTCAATTCATACAAAACGTCATGCACGTATGATGAAGAAATAAAAAGTTTAATACAAAATTCCATCCCCTCTTGGGGTTTGAATTTTGAACAATCATTTCTTATTGGATGCCTACGTCATAAGAGGAATACATGTACCAAAGTTTCTGTTTGTGGCCCGAAGGGTTTGGCCTGTGCGTTTATTTAAATCTTTCATTCCCTATTTTACCCTCTTAAGGGGTGAATTTTAGAAACTCTGAAATACGTTACTCATTATTTTTGCCGCACTCAATTCGTATGAAATTTCATGCAAATATGTCCAAGGAATAAAAACTTTTATGAAAACTTTCATCCCTTATTTCACCCCCTTGGGGGTTGAATTTTGAAAATTTCTTCCTTAGTGGATGCCAACGTCATAAGAGGAATACGTGTGCGAAATTTCAAGTTTGTAGCCCTAAGGGTCTGGCCTTTGCGTTTATCTAAAACTTTCACCCCCTAATTCACACCCTTGCGTATTAAATTTTGAAAATTCCTTCCTTGGTGGATGCCAACGTCATAAGAGGAATACGTGTGCGAAATTTCAAGTTTGTAGCCCTAAGGGTCTGGCCTTTGCGTTTATCTAAAACTTTCACCCCCTAATTCACACCCTTGGGGGTTGAATTTTGAAAATTCCTTCCTTGGTGGATGCCAACGTCATAAGAGGAATACGTGTGCGAAATTTCAAGTTTATAGCCCTAAGGGTCTGGCCTTTGCGTTTATCTAAAACTTTCACCCCTTAATTCACACCCTTGGGGGTTGAATTTTGAAAATTCCTTCCTTGGTGGATGCCAACGTCATAAGAGGAATACGTGTGCGAAATTTCAAGTTTCTAGCCTTAAGGCTAACCTTTGCGTTTATTTAAAACTTTCACCCCCTATTTCACCCCTTTGAGGATTGAATTTTGAAAAATCCTTCCTTAGTGGATGCTTACGTCATAAGAGGAATGCGTGTACTAAATTTTAAGTTTGTAGCCCGAAGGGTTTGGCCCGTGCGTTTATTTAAATCTTTAATCCCCTATTTTACCCGCTTAAGGGTTGAATTTAAGAAAACTCTGAAATACGTTACTCATTATTTTTGCCGCACTCAAGTCGTATGAAATTTCATGCAAATATGTCCAAGGAATAAAAAGAAAAAAAAAAACTTTCATCCCTTATTTCACCCCCTTGGGGGTTGAATTTTGAAAATTCCTTTCTTGGTGGATGCTAACGTCATAAGAGGAATACGTGTGCGAAAATTCAAGTTTGTAGCCTTACGGATCTGGCCTTTGCATATATCTTAAACTTTCATCCCTTAATTCACACCCTTGGGGGTTGAATTTTGAAAATTCCTTCCTTGGTGGATGCCAACGTCGCAAGAGGAATACGTGTGCGAAATTTCGAGTTTGTAGCCCTAAGGGTCTGGCCTTTGCGTTTATCTAAAACTTTCACCCCTTAATTCACACCCTTGGGGGTTGAATTTTGAAAATTCCATCCTTGGTGGATGCTATCGTCATAAGAGGAATACGTGTGCGAAATTTCAAGTTTGTAGCCCTAAGGGTGTGGCCTTTGCGTTTATCTAAAACTTTCACCCCCGAATTCACCCCCTTGGGGGTTGAATTTTGAAAAATCCTTCCTTAGTGGATGCCTACGTCATAAGAGCAATACGTGTGCGAAATTTCAAGTTTCTAGCTTTACGGGTTTGGCCTGGGCGTTTATACATCAGTCAGTCACCTTTGCCTTTTATATATACAGATTATCTATCACTTTAATTTATTGACCGAACCGGCGAAGCGAACGATGCGTCTCCGTATCAACTCGAGCAAAATGCTTTTGTACTTATGTCTGGATTTCAGGACTTGGTTCTCATTTCTTAACCGATTATTTATCGTGAAATTTTGCGAGCAGGTTCGAAAATCATTTTTTTTTAGGATCATTCGATTTTTTTGAAAATTCCATCAAATTCAGGAGCTTTGGGGATCTTAATGTTTTAAAATGATTCATTTAAATTACTTAGAAATGCAAAAATAGACTGGTAGTACTGGTCTAAACTAAACTAAGATGTAGGTACCTCTTCTGTGCAGCAAACCTAATTCATTAAATAAATATTACATCACCCTTGGCCGTAAAGTGAGATTTTCTGCACGTTACGCGGAGAGAAAATCTCACCTCTTGGCCAAGGCAAGACGTAAAACTTTTGACAAACCACGGGCGGTAATTCGTAAAGCCCCAGATCGCATATTTATGGCCCTCACCTTCGGTTCGGGCCACAGAAACCTGCGATATGGGACATTTATGAATTCACCACCCTAGGTCTGTAATGTACTATTTCTCCATCAAATGCCGTCACCCAGTGGTACAGTACATGTATTGTATTTGTATGTTTGCTACAATTGTATTTTTGTAACATTTAAATGGTACCTAAGTATAGTATATCTGTCTGGTAAGTATATATACTTACCAAGAGAGACCAACAAAAATGGAGATGGACGGGACACAAATAATGCTGCGTGATACAAGAGAAAAGTGGAGTAAAATAGTCACAGAGTGGTATCCCAGAGACGGAAAAAGAGATAGAGGAAGATAGAACAAGAGGTGGGAAGATGAGTTGAAACACACAGCAGGCCCATATTGGAGAAGAGTCACAAGAGACAGAATACAGTGGAAGTTGTTAGAGGTGGCCTATGCCAAGAGGCACACTGAACTCAGAAACATTTGATAAAAAACAAAATTATCAAATTGTTCAGGATTACAGGCTCCATTGGTTGATTGATTGACTGAACATGTAAATGTACAGTTATTTTAGACTCTGCGGCAGCGGTTTAAGTGCTTCACCGCGCGCCTTCTAAGTTGTGTTGCGCTGTACATTTACATGTTCAGTCAATCAATCAACCAATGGAGCCTGTAATTAAGCCGCTGTCGCAGAGTCTATGAAGCCGTTGTCGCAGAGTCTATTATAGACTCTGCGACAACGGCTTAATCCACGCGCCTTCTAAGTTGTGTAAACCTGTAACTAAGTATGAGTACAATTTAATAAAAAACTATTTACTGTAATATTGCTAACGTAACAAAACGATGAACCCACAAGGGCCGTCTCGCACTCAAAGAGTGTTTGATAAAAATGTCTGGCACGTGCAGTCACAGATTAAAAGAGCGAAAATCCCGAAAGGCTCTCGATGTGATAATTTGAAATCGTTAACACGTTTTTATTTCCGCCACTCGAGACGTGTTACCCAGCAGACGTTTTAATTAAAACTCCAGAATCTCGCAGCTAAATAGCTGTTGATTCCAGTCTTCGCAAATTTAAGTCTTTCTTAACGCGCTCATTAAGAACATAATTAGATCAGTCGTTGGAATCAAATAAATTAAAATTAATTTGATCAAAATACCTACGTGTCTTACATAAATTTTGTATCTACCTACATACAGTTTTGTACCTACGTACTTCCTCGAAACTAAAAATAGCACGGTTGTGCTCCGGTTAGCTGGTAGGAGAGCTAGTGAAATTACCAGCTTAGATAGGATCATTCAATCTTATAGCTCTTAGGGTGGCGACACATTAAAAATCGTAGGTTATATTATGGGACACACTGACGACTTAATATTAATATAGCGATCACAGATTCTATGTCGCACTGTAACTGTTCAGATGTTATTCTCAGGGTCTCAAACTATATCCATACCAAATGTCACTTAAATCGGTCCAGTCCTTACGACTTGAAGGAAGGAAAAACCAACAAACATACTGATATTTATTTACTGATTACATTAGGACTTCATTGGGCGTAATAAGCGGATATTTCACTTCTTTTTCCCTAACTACCTCTGTTTGATAAGATATCGTTGGAATCTCATAAAACTATCTCCATACCAAATTCAATCCAAACCGGTTTAGTCGTTTTGAGGTTTGGAAAAACGAACAAACACACTTTCACATTTAGGTATAATATTAGGCAGTATCACATGGGAGTATGAAAGTATAGATTTTAACATTATATGCATGAATATATGACGAGTAGGAAATAAATAAAAATAAATAAATACGAATTAAATCGTGTTTTATTTTCAGTGTTGGTGCTTACATTTACAAAATGATTTAACTTGAACGATTATTTGAAAAATCGCACACAGTGGGATAATACGGAAAATAAAGAACAAGTACTTTTTGTTTCCTTTGTTTACCGTTGATTATTTTCTTGAGGCCGTCGACTCGAAGATAACGAGGGCTCTTTCAAGGCGCTCGCTGCCTCATTTCCCTGCAGGTTTCCTTATTTTTAATTTTAGACCTCTGACTTTATTATTAAATGCATCTAATGATATTACCACCCGAGGGATTAAAATTCCAACAATATCGTTACTGATCCAGTGCGTCAAAGCGGTGGGTAAATCGAATCGATTACACGCCGTTTAATGAACATTTATTAAAATACCATATTGAAGTTTTTACCAAATGTTTATGTCGATAATGGAAACAAGACAGGCGTAGACCTTGGGCATCGAAGATTCCGTTTAAATTCCAACGGCAAGCCCTGGAATGTTAATCGTCTGACACATAGAAGCCATTCCATAACTAAAGCCAGAGACAAACAATAGCCCACTATTAATCATTTTTTGAGGTCAACATCGCAATTTTTGTTAGTGGTAGGACCTGGTGCTGGGTCCGTCCGGGGTAGTACCATCGTCTTTCCCTGCTAATCTGCCGCCAAATAGCAGTTCTCGCACTGTTGTGTTCCGGTAGGGGGTTATGGCAGCCGGTGAAATTTCTAGCACAGAGGCATTCCATCTTAGGCCTCAGGGTAGGCGACGTATTCGAGATCTTATGGTTTCTTAATGGGGGACCATAGGATTTCGGTGTCCATGGGCCGCATGGGCTGTGCGCTCGTTTGCCTATACCCTTGGTATAAAAAAAGCCTGAAGAAGATTTCTTCAATTGTCTCTGTTAATGTTTTTCACATGACGGTATTATTGACATCATTTTCTTAATGATTGTGGTGTCTACTTCACTTTCCTTTTCTCGAATTATTTGTTCATTAGGAAACGATTTCTTTTCGTTAAAAAAAACATAGGTAGCAAAGTAGTGTTTGAAGGAGTTTTGGGCTGATGGTAAAATGCATAATAACAACGGCTTTTAGAACATATTGCTCTCGTATTACGTTTGTGCTCTAGATGGTTTTGATTAGAAGCAACATGTTGGCCATTGCCGCAAAAAAAAGAGAACAGCCTCACATAAAGCAACCCAAAGCTGGAGAGTTTGTCGTCGATCGATTTGGACCGAGCTCAATAACCAAGATGGAATTATGAGCAATATATCATCCTGACGCGTGATTTGCGGTTTACGTGTAGGTATCTTAGGAAAAATGTTAAAACGCGCACCTTTTTAGGGGCTTCATAAAAAGCCGCTTTATATTAGGTACGGTTTTGTTAGTAATAAAAAAATATAAATGGAAACGTTAAGAATAAATACACGGTTTATTTCCATGCGATGATTTTTAAGCATCTAATCCTGTATTTCATTTACGTAGGTAAGTACTTAATAATGTATTATGTAAGTTATAATGAATCATGAGAAATGTTTTACGTAATTAGGTACCTCCGCGTAATTCCACATATTATATACTTAGCGAGGAAATTTAAACTCAATTTGAATTTTATAATTAAAAGGTGTTTGAGTAAATTAAAAATTTACATTTGCATTAAAATAATCCGTACTATCCATATTAATATTATTTATATGCGAAAGTAACTCTGTCTGTCTGTCTTTCTGAATGTCTGTCTGTCTATCTATTTGTTACCTCTTTACGCTTCAACCGCTTGACCGATTTACATGAAATTTATCATGGAGATAGTTGACGTAGAGGATATAGGGGACATGACATAGGACATAGGGGACTATTCGAGATAGTTAGAAAGTTACTTGCGGGAGTTAGAAAGCGGTATCCTTCAATGTAGAGAACGTGACTAATTTTGACATGAAAGCGTGTTTGTACAAAGAGTAGGATTTTAGGGACGTTAAGATTTTGCATTAATAAATACAGTGTAGTTGTTGTATAAATATTACATTGTTTAACTAATAAATGTAGCTATATATAGGTATCATTAATATCAACATCATTTCAGCCGAAAGAACATCCACTGCTGGACATAGGCCTACCCCAAGGCACGCCAGTTAGACTAGGAGACGAGCTATCTACCGACCAACCGGGGGCCAACGGGATGGAGCGACGACCTGGTCAAAGGTCGTGGGAACACGGTGGATCCGTGTGGCACTAAACCTAATTAAGTTCATTAACGACTATACAGACAACAGGCAGGTGGGGTTTCGGCGGTTTGGCAGATGATATATGTAATTTAGCTGTAATTCTTATGAAAGAAAATAACTTACTCTTTATGTTTAGGATAAATACTTTCGGTTTTCCCAATGTTCACTTGACGTATCTAATTTCGCCTGATCATAATAATTCCCTCGAAATTCGCCTCACAATCCAGAACAGAAAGTGGTGTTTCATAACTATATACCTACCCATAAAAATAAAAACAAGTTTTTGCTACCAAACACATTAAATTAATTAAATTGCTCTCTTCGCAAACTGTTTGAATAGGTTTTAGTAGCTAGCCTCTTCAATACGACGGGCCAATCAACACTAATGGCTATTTCTAAATGAAATAACATGAAAACCCTATTTTTAAATAACACAAAAAAGAATCAACTTAGTACTTTCGGAAAAATGAAATCGGGTCACTTTGTATGGAAAATCCCTAACAAAGTGTACGATTTCATTGCAGTTGAGTGTATTAAAATAAACTGCGCCTTGAATAAAAACAGGATATCCTGGAAGGTGTTTTAACTATTTTAATACTTATTCCATTTTATTTCTTTGCATTAATAATAGATTTCGTGATTTATCCGCGTTTATCGGCTGTTACGGGGGCGAAATAAACTTGATAACATCAGAATTTAACACAAAGCTTCTTTAAAATGAGTTTCAGGATCTTTCAATCGATGAAGAACACCATGGAGGATTATTTAGGAACCTCAAGCGATATAATTGGATATTGAGTAGGTAGTGTATAATAAATAATACATAGTGTATTTATACAATCCACCGATAAGGGTGGTAATAGAATTATCGATATTCAATAATATATCAATGAATATAGAATTTAGTATGGCGAAGAAAATGGTTAAACAGGATAGCAAATTAGGTATGGCCATGAAATTAATTAAATTAGTTTTACTTATTGTTCTCATAACAAATTGGTACAATTGACAAAAACTTCGCGAGTCAATGAAAATGGAGACAATAATAATTATTTAACTATCTAAGAATTATAACTGTTTCTGCCAAAGCCATGAACTCGGAACATATTGTTGTACATTCCAAAATAATTTTAACGAATGTGCTCATTAGCAAGTTCAAGAGCGAACGAATTGGTGAGCATATATGCAAAACATACGTCAACAATGATGCGGAAGTGGAGAAGGAAAGCGAATAGATACGATAAATTTGGTCGACAGTTAGGAGGGTCTACTAAATTGATACATGTTTAGTCAGAAAAGTTCATTTGATTGAAGTAGAAAAATGTTTATTCAGTGAAAAATGAAAAACTCGACTGCATGAAGTATGAAAAAAAGCCTATTTAGTAGCCGCTAAGAACGTAACGCTTAACGATTTTTACATGCGGGTCCCGACTGTATTCAAATCATTAGGTTTACGTTTATAGCGGCTTCTACTAGTCTTGTTGTATGTATAGATATTCGATAAAATTTTGGCTGGGGTAGAATCGATAACAAAACACATTCCGACAGCTTTTAGAATTTTTGTCTGTTTAACTGTTTATTTGACCGCGCATCACGTGAAAAGTCCCGAGAAAGGACATAGGCTACTTTTTATCCCGGAAAAATACATAATTTCCGCGGGGACGTGATAACCGAATTCCACGCAAAGTTGTGGGCAGAAGCTAGTACATATACATATATATATATATTTGTTTCGTCGAAATGGGGGTCCACTCAGCATTAAAATCGTAGCACCAGGGGAGATGCCATGACGCTGGTCTTCCGTGAATCCCTCCACAGAGAGCACTATATTGAAAACAGTATATTATTGTAATGAAAATCTCCCAGAATTATACACGTACCTACCTAAACCAAATACTACCAAAGAAATGTGGAGACTATGGGGTCATGGGGCAAAGGGGCGCTGGGGCTCCACAGGGAGCTAGGGAAGCGCTTGAGGGAGGCAACGGGAGACCCTCGCGCCGGCAGCTTTCTCGCGCAAAGACTGGCTATTGCCATACAGCGAGGGAATGCTGCCTGCGTGATGGGAACCCTTCCGAAAGGCCCTAATTTAGGTTTTTTGGTTATTTTTAGCTGAAATTTTTCTTATTTCTGTAAATTTAAATGCTATTTGAAGTTTATTTTTAATTTTTAACTTGTTATTTTCTGAATAAACTACAAAAGAGTAAAATTCTATCAGAATTGAAGAAACAAGGGTTAATTTCTATAAGTTAGAAACAGTCGGAGAATTTTCGGCTGTTAATCCAATTAACAATTAACCGTCCGGAGAGTGTTCTAACTAACCCCAAGAACGATTAGATTGCTTAGGATTCGATGACGCCGAATAAAATGACTAGAATAGTCTATATAAGGCAAGAATATTTTTTGAAAAATGTTTTATGTACCTACTAAACTTGTATAAAACGTCAAAAAAGTGCTCAATATTATGAATAACGCTATAAAAAATTAAAAGTTGACAAGTTGAAATAAATAAAGATATATAGATAACTAAAACTACATAAAAGGTATTACTTGTCTGTTTATCGATGTAATGGAATCGAGTGGAACTGAAATGAGATAAATCAAGTGCTCACTTCAGCCGACTCAATGTCGTAGTGCCACATCCGATCGCAACAAATGTGTTTCATTTACAATTAACAAAATGAACTCAACGATTTCTCACTTGCGTACTTTGGAATATTCGACACTTGGCAAAAAGTTTACCCGCCTGCGTAATGAACGAACTTGAGCCACTGAAAGGGTTAAAGCTAAAACTGTTAAAGTCGTGACTTTGTTATGGAGAAAATTGGTAATTCATTACTCAAATTGATCTTACTTCACTCGCTTAATGTTTTGTGTAGGTATCGGAAAAAGCTGTTTTGCCAAATAATTTACTTTTTATTTAACCTTGGCCTACAATTTGTTGCTATGCCTTTTAAGCGAAATATTACGAATTACGAGTTTATATTATTAGGATTTCTATCAGGTGGCGTTCTTAACAGGCGTACTCACGCATGTATAAGTATAATAATATACAACTGACTTTTGTCGAAGAGATTTTGGCCTACGATTTTGAAGAAACTAGGGTACATGAAAATGCAAGAACTCCAATGTTTGTCAGAGACACATACTCTATGAAAATCTGCGCACCCCGCACGGAGCCAAAATCTTTTAAAACTATTCCAAATCAGTTCAGTTCTTTGAAAGTTGAGACACATTTGTTATTGTGCCAGCCGGGTGTTTTTAAAGCTAAGTTTAGTTCCTATATTTTAGGAATCTTCATATCTATTAGATGCTCGTACCTACAGTATAACGTGGGCGTGACAAATACTTTTATCAAGTTGGGCTAACTTCTAAATTTGCAGGTGACTGTACTTTTGTTTGACCTACTCAACAGAATGCTAAACTATAACCTACATTGTCCAATAGGATTAACAGTTGTCTCACAATAATCGCCTCACGCGGGTATTACAGAGGCTCCTAAGCCAGGGTTCTATCTAGCTAGGCTCTTTCAGCCCATTAAGCCACTCCGCTCCAGCGCATATTGCTTGTCCAATAAACATAATAGTTGTCATGCAAAATGGGCTGTGTCCATGTCACGCGTAGATTTTTCTCAGGGACAAAACAACATCCTTCTAATCCATTTAAACATGATAAAGCGACGGCCTTAGATTAACATATGGATAAAGTTAAAAGGGACTGAGAAATACGTAACATGGGGGCTGGCGAAATAAAGGATCTACTTAAAGAGATTTTCCCTTTTTTGGGCAACGGGTTTAACTATTGTGTTCGAACAAAGGTTTCAATTAAAATAAGATAGTCGTATGTTCTTTGTTTTAGCGCCGTATGTTTGTCAGCTTTTTTCTCACTACTCTCGGGTGGTAGAGATCTTCTACTATCTAAAGTCCCGCGCCTTCACATTTCAAAACGCTGCAATGTATTTAAAAAGCACCGCACCACCAACACTCTCAACACATGTGTGCGTGCTGAGACAGCCATCAACTATGCGTTGAAAGTGTTGGTGGTGCTTTTTATATGATAACAAAAACATTGAAGCGTTTTGAAATGTGACCGCGCCTTCACATTTCAAAACGCTTCAATGTTTTTGTTATCATATATGACTTTAGATAGTAGAAGATCTCTAGGACTTGAGGCGTGGTCTGTCCGGATTGGTACCAGCCTCAGATCACAGAATATTTCTATGTTACCAGCATATTTACGCGCTAACCTTCTGCCAAATACAAAGCTCTTATTGTGTTGTGCACCGTTAAGATGTAAGAAAACAGGTAAAATTAACAGCATAATTGGAGGCATTCAATGTGTACAAGTATTTATCGAGCTATTTACGTCCGAGCAGGAAGCATACATCAAACTTAAAAATCACACGTCAAACTTTTATTCAAATAAAAACTAACCACTTCATCAAAACAATTCCCATTTAAAATGATACCCAAAATAAAGTTTAGGTCGACTTGCATTAACAACACTTACCTTCGGTTAGCTTCTGAATCGAGTTAAGATGACAACAAAACCTGAGTTAAGAGGCTAAGCGGAAGTTATTGGCGTGGAACAAGTGGGACTTAATATAGTAACGTCGCCTTATTTTGGTTTTTCAAGGGATGGCAAAATATGTAGTACCCATACCCATATCTCGTAATATTATACAAGTGCTCTCAGCGAGAACGAAGGCTGAGTTGTGTTTACAAGACTCTTTACTGTCACATTTACTTGCGTGATTTTTTTATTAATATTTAAGTGACTATAGTTATTTGCCCGCGACTTCGTTCGCGTAAAATATTGAAATTTAATGCAAATCAAGATTTTAGCTAATGCTATTTTGCTGGTGATAGGACCTGGTTCACCTGGTGCAAGCGTCGTCCGGCTCGCTAACCTGCCCCCAAAAAGCAAGGTTTGCAAAAATCAGTGTTCCGTTTAGGGCCGTAACTTCCCGGTGAAATTCCATAATTCGCCCCCTTTATGTTTCAATTTCTAAAAATGCAGAAACACATTATTAATTACTTTTGATCGAATATTTAATCGTGAAGCTTTGGGCGTTTATCTTCAAAGATGATACTTTGGAAACTTCTATCCCCTATTTTTCCTCCTTGAAAGTGAAATTTCTAACAATGCTTTTAATTATTTCTTATCAAACATTAACATTTAAATCGTAACGTTTCAGGCGTTTAACTTGAAAAATGATATTTCATCTTGTCGTGAAGCGACAATTAAGGGGTGAAGGTGAGAAGAGGAAGGAAAGAGTAGGTATATACAATAAATATATTTACAATAAGGGAAAGAAAAACTATTTACAATTAATAAAAAAAGGGTAATGAAATATGGATGAAGTGGTGGGAAGTGGTGTTATGAAGAGCGGTGTGAAGGTAAAGTTGAGTCAGGGTGTGGGACGAGTGAAGGATGATGTGAAGGTTGAAGGAGCTCGAGGTGGAGAATGTTTCAGTAGCACGGCGTAGCGGAAGGGCGGCACAGGATATTGGTGAGTTGGAATCAGGAACAGCGGCACAGGTCTTTACTGGACGGTGGAGGTGTGCAGGGTCAGAGCGACGCTTCGAGGTTCAGCTGGTGGCTGGCACGGGGTAGTACTGCTGCAGGGTGGATCAGCGTAGTGGTGACGTCGTAGTGGACCGTCTCTGGATGGCAGTGTGATGCCACAGGCTCGGTACACGTAAAGAGCGGCACGGGTGATAGTACAGCGGGTAAAACGTCAGAAGAGATGGAGCGAATGGCTATCACCACGTAGAAGGTGAGTCTTTGTACGGATATTTAAAGTTGTCCGCACACCAACTTGAAGGACTTTGTGCGGATATATTTTAGAGTTGTCCGCACACCAACTCAGAGATGAAGTAAATTATTAAGTTAGCACGGCCAAAAGGTTGCCAGAGGCTTTGGGCCTTTTTTGCAGGGTCCTGGGGGCTGGTCGACCCCCAGGACAAAGGTCTTATAATTTCGACTGCTCCGTTTGAGAGCTGAAGAAGAACTGACCATCCTTGCGGCTATATCGATAAGGAAACCTTGGATGGAATTTTTAGAGAATTTGAATAAAATTAGAAATAGAACATCAAATTTATCGCCCACCAGCGAGAAACCTATTATTTTACCAAAGGATTGATATGTCGTGACCATAGTAACGGGTATCAACAACATTGTCAACTACGTCAATATTTACAAAAACCACTATTTCACCGAAATTATAAAGGCAAAATTGTAATGTTCAAGTAATTCAAGAAGGAAAAATAATAAGAGGTCGCGACAAATACATTGCCGCGACATAATTTGAGTGTCGGATAGGTTAACGCGAGACAAAGAAGAAGCTTGGATGTACGTGAGATTATAGTGTTATAAAAATGTGTTTGTGTACAAGGGATCCGATGAAACGTTATGTTTTTAATTGCAGGAGCATGTTAATGATGAGTATAAATGAAAGTGTAACTTAAAAGGTAAGTAATGATATGATACCCTACATTTCCCCAACGACCCGAGAAAATTTTTGACTCAGAGAAAATTTTTAGAAAATATTCCTAAAGTAACCAGGGAAGTAAGGCTCTTCTCTTTCAGACAACAACATTTCGCGCAAACAATCAGACATCAACTTTCATAACATCTCTTCTGTTCTAATAAGGGTGGAGTTCACATTCAATGACTGCCACTCTAAGAGGATGCTTCCCAAAATGACGACTAGAGGCTTATTTTTAGGGAGTTGTCAGCCGCTCCGCGGGTGGAAAACAATAAGGACGACCTAAGGCTTGTTCAGGGAGTAGTCAGCCGCTCCTAAGATTAATAAAGGAAAGAGGAGACGATCTTGGGCTTATTTTGGGAGTTATCAACCGCTCCTAAAGAAGAATTGTGTGTTTTAGACACACATGAAGAATGAGCTACATCGAGCCCACGAGTGAAGAAGGTATTTTAGATACCTGTAGTATAGATTAAGGTATTTTAGATACCTAAGTGTAGAGTAGGATATTGAAGATATCCTTTGAAAATAAATAAGGTATGTTAAATACATACATGTAGAAGAGGCACAATTAAATATTATAAGTAAAGATATCGTCAATAAGAGACAATAATTGTTGAGTTCAAAAACTCGAACGATGTGACTAAACATAAAAGATAACTTGGGTGTTGGAGACTAAAGTGAACGATCTAATTGACACAATGATGAAATGATAATTCAGTATGTAGCTAAAATGATAAATGAAATTGATATTAACAATGAATTCAGCATTTAATGTCTTTGATATGCCATTTCCCCTTGATGCCATTGGTATCCTCCAAAACATACACCAAAGGTGAAATTTTCCGCGTGACTTTACATTTGATAAATTTAGGGGCGAGTTTGGAGCAAAAATATGAACCGGCATTGCTTTGAGCATAGTTCTTGCGCCAAACTATATCGCCGACGTTAAACTCTTGGAATGATCTACGAAGATCATATCGAGCGCTATTTTTTTGATGTGCTATATAGAGACTGGTTTGAACCTTTTCAAATATAGATGAGAGGAGACCAGCATTTTCTGCATAAATATCACGAGGCATAAAGATAAATTCCTCTAGGTTATTAGTTGGAGTGTAGAATGAACCACAAGAAATAGTTTCACGACCGTAAACTAAAAAGTTGGGACTGAAACCGGTTACGGCATTGACACAACTGTTCATAGCGTGTTGAATTTTAGGGAGGTATTGATCCCAGGTTCTATGATCTTCCCCAACGAGAGACGCCAGAGCAGTGATAATTGTCCTGTTGTATCTCTCCGTAGGGTTTACTTGAGGGCAATAAAAGGGAGAGTAAGATTGGAAGGGAACTTTGTACTTGTTTAAGAATGCAGTAAATGCGCGAGATTGAAACTGAGGTCCGTTGTCCAGAATGATTGTTTGAGGCACACCATGAGTGAGAAATACTGAGTTCTCGAGGAGGCAGGTTATGTTTTGAGTAGTAGCACGTTTTAAGGGGAAAATTAAAGTATATTTAGTAAAGGTGCAGTTTACAACTAAAATATACTGATTGCGACCTCTGGTCATGGGCAGCGGACCCATAAGGTCGAGAGATATCAACTGGAAAGGTCTAGAGCAGATTTTAGGTTTTCCCATGACCCCGTAAGGAGAATGATTGGGATGTTTGTAGGCCAAGCATGTTTCGCAATTAGAAATATGAGTCGCGATATCCTTGAAAATACCGGGCCAATAATAGCGTAAAGACAGCTTCTTGTAGGTCTTGAAAATACCAAGATGAGGTTCTTGAGGGGACGCGTGGTTTGTCTCAATGAGATTATTTCTCTCGTGTGGAGGAGGAACTTCTTTCCAAATGAAGTCTTCATTGAGACTATCAGGAGAGTGCATGCAACGATAGAGTTTGCCGTCTCTGCTGGTGAAGTTGGGATACGCATCCGGATTGTTTTGGCAACCTAGTAAAATCTTGTTATAATATTCCACCTCCCGATTAGGAGTTGAATCATTCATTGAGATTGGGTTCACCCCTTCAGATGGAGGATCTTTGCTGTCCTGAGTTTTGAATCTGGATAGTAAATCAGGGACTACATTATCTTTTCCTTTTTTATGTTTCAGGATAAAGTTGAAGCAGGATAGACGTAATGTCCAACGAGCAAGTCTTCCTGAAGGATTGGACAAGTTGAGAAACCACTTAAGAGCTGCATGGTCTGTGTAGATTGTGAACTGTTTCCCATTATCCAAATAGCAGCGCCAATGTTCCAGAGCTGTGATCACTGCAAGAGTTTCTCTCTCCGTGGTTGAATAGTTTTGTTGATGTTTATTAAGTGCTTTACTCATATAGGCGATAACGACCTCCTGGCCATTCTGGTATTGAGTAAGCATTGCACCTGTGCCAAAATTAGATGCATCACAATGTACACTGAATGGTGTATTGAAGTCCGGGCAGGCAAGGATGGGAGTAGTGACAAGAGCTTCTTTGAGTTTTTGAAAAGCTGCGGCCGCATCAGCAGTCCAGATAAACTTGGGAGCAGATTTCCCGGAGCAGGTTAGCCTGTTCAGAGGTGAAGCGATCGTACTGAAGTTTGGGATAAATCTTCGAAACCAGCTGCAAGTACCAATAAATCTTCTTACTTCTTTTCTTGAGGTTGGTGTAGAATACTCTAGAATGGCTCTGATTTTGTCAGGATCAGCACGTAGGCCGTGTTCATCCACAATAAAGCCGAGGTACTTGATATCTTTTCTGAAAAACTGTGATTTCTCAAAGTTTATTGTTAAGTTGGCGAAGGATAATTTTTCATAAACTTTCATGAGGAGGGAAATATGTTCATCGAAGGTTTCACTGATAATGACGATATCGTCTAAATAGCAGAATACTTTGTTGTCAAAATCTGGGGTAAATAACGTATCCATTAGTCTTTGTTGAGTTGCGGGAGAATTAGTTAGTCCGAAAGGCATTACCTTGAATCTGTACATGCCTCTTCCAGGTACATAAAACGCAGTCTTGTCTTTATCTGAAGGGTTGAGTGGTATCTCCCAAAATGCCTTAGCGATGTCAATGCTTGAGAGGAATTTGGCGTTTTTAAGATTGTCAAGGATCTCAGAAATTAGAGGGAGATTATAAGCGTCACGACGAGTGACTGAATTAAGTTTTCTAACTGTCCACACAGAAACGCCATTCGCCATTTTTTTTAGGAGTAATAAGCACCGGGGAAAGCCATGGACTTTCACATTGTTCAATAACGTCCCATTTTAGCATTTTGTCGACTTCTTCAGTAAGCGCCTTCTGTTTTTCAGGGGATAGGCGGTAGCATCTTTGTTTGATGGGGAGAGAATCGCCAGTATCAATCTTGTGGGTGATAAGGTGGGTACGACCCAGTACTCCTTTCTTTTCAAAAGAGATGTTCTTGAATCGTTGGATTATATTATCAGCGATATCCTTTTGATTTGTAGATAAATGTTCGTAAGTTAATACTTTCTTATCAATATCTCGGATAGCCGTGCAATTGAAGTCCGAGATATTAGAAGAAGACAAAATAGAGGGGAGAAGATTAAATTTATTCCAGAAATCAATGCCAAGTATCAGAGAAGGGAATAATTCTGGGAACGCGTATGCTTTTATGATATGGGACTGTTCATTAAAAGACATAGGCACCTCAAAGTAACCTAAAGATTTTATGTTTTGACTGCTAGCGGTCGAAATAGTAATAGCATCAGACTTGGAAAGTTTGTAGCCTAGCTTGAGAATTTCTAAGTGAGAGTTATTACCGAATATTGTTACAGAACTACCGGAGTCCAGCAAACCAGACATGATTAAATTATTGATTGTTACATTAATGAATGGGCGTTTGTAGTCGATTTCATTAGAGTAAAGAGTAGTAGAAATTCTGTAGCATGAAAAAAAGTTTTGCAGAGTTTTGAGCCAGTTCTTCCATTCATTAATATCGAAGTTTGAAGTCCTTTCCAAGTCTGTTACTAGTTTTTTGAACTTGAGCTGGGTTTGGGATTGCATTTGGGACAATCAGCAGTCTTAAATCCCTTAAGACCACATTTGAAGCAGATAATAAAGTGGGGTTGAGTACAAGTGTTCAGAGTGTGACCGTGCACACGGCATCGCACACAGAAGATGTTCTGCTGAAGAGGTACAGCTGGAGCAAGCGCATTTACCTGATGGGGTTGGGGTTTGAATGGTTGGTACCTTGTAAAGTACGTTGTGGGTTTCGGGACGGAAGGAGAAAGTTTCGGTGTAGAAGGTCGAGGTTTGTAGTTGAACTCCGCGGTTAAGAGATTCTGTTCCGTAGTTGGTTCTTTGAACTGTCTGTCTCTGTCCAGAAATTTCTCATAGTTTTGGCACACTGTCAAAAGAGAGTCAATAGTAGTACAATCCTTTAGTGCGACAAAGACTGAATAACAGGGTCTGATATTTCTTAGAAGAATATCCAACTGTTCTGGCTCAGTAGGTTTTTTAGAAAGGCGAGAAAACATTCCTGTCATAATAGAGATATAAATAACGATCGGCTCGTCAAGGCCTTGGGTTCGCTTCCTTATGGCTTCGAGGAGCTTATAATCGTAATCGAAGTCACTGAAGTCTTTGAGAAGAAGTTGAGAAATTTCAGACCATGTTAGGTCAGGATTACGATTTATCTGAAATCTAAACCAGTGCAGAGCATTATCGGTGAAGATTTCGAAAGCTTGACTAGTAAGAAGATTTCTGTCAAGACCTCGAGTTATGCAATATTCATCGAGGTCTTGAAGAAATGACCTGGGGCAAGACTTTCCGTTAAAAGTATGTCTTTTCAGGTCCTTGAAGATTTGAATATTAGAAGGTTGCTGAGGGGGAATAGGATACATCACCTGGAGGGGAAGGGCCTGAGCCGATGAGTGTAAAGGGAAACTAGGAGTAGTCGGGACTTCAGGAATGGGCACAGAAGTGGTTGGAGCGTCTGATATAATAGGGGCGTTTTCGGCGGGAAGAAAGGTGTAAGGTTCGAATTTGCTAACCAGGCTATTATATTTAGCCTTAAGAGAATCAAACGTTTCCTGTAGTTCTGGGTTTTGGTCGATATCTATGCGATCAAACCTGTAATGCAAGTGGTTTATAAATGTTTCTATCAAACGAGTATATTTTGAGTCACCCTGTAAGAGTTTATAGATTTTTCTTTCAAGGTACTCAAGAGTGTAATCAATTTGAGGAAGGTCTTCCTCTATTGGAATTATTGAGCTCAAAATATCCTCTGATGCAGTAATGGAAGCCAATCTTTGAATTTGTTTCCTTAAGCGGAGAACTGTGTCAGTTGGTTCCTCTAATCTAACTTTAACCTCGTATTCCAGTTCAGGTTTGTTGAGATATTCAAATCTAATGACGTGAGACATTATGAAGAATTAAATAAATTGAAAAATATACCTTGTTTGATTTTATGAGTATGTGCAATGAACTATATGAAAAGAAAATAATAAATTGAGTAAGACTTTTGTGCAAGACTGTACTGAATTTATTATTTTTAAATTTTGTGTAGTGGCCAGTGTTAAATGAAGGAGATTGATTGAAACAAAAGAGGTTATGTAGGGAAAGGATGAAAGAGTGAAATAGAAGATGAAGGAAAGAGAAAGGTGATTGTTGGAAGGTGTAAAGTGTCAAGAATTTTAATAGTTGATCCGCAAGATGGGGATAGTAGTACTGGGATGGAGAGTTGTTGACAATAAGTAGTCCAAACAACGAACTATAGGTGGCAGCACCAAGTTATGTAAGAAGCAGATCCCCAGCCAAGACCAAGGTGACAGCACCGGAAGTAAGTAGTACCACCGCCAAAGCTCGAAGGCAGCACTTAAAGATAAAAGTTATAAAGTATGTAGTACCACCGCCAAAGTACAGATGGCAGCACTTAGAGATGAAAGTTATAAGGTATGTAGTACCACCGACAAAGTCCAGATGGCAGCACCATCTATTAGAAATATTTGAGGAATTATATATATGAGGTTTACCTTAAGTTTTTTGTTTTTTAAATTGTACCGGCCAGTATTGAAATGAAATTAAATAAATTATCAGCCAAAGAGGTAGGTAGCACTAGAAGAAGTGTTGTTTCAGAATTTTGAAAAATATGAAATAGACATAAATAAATATAGAATACGTAGAATTAGAAGAGTCTAGAAGATTAAGGTTGGGCGCCAAACTGTCGTGAAGCGACAATTAAGGGGTGAAGATGAGAAGAGGAAGGAAAGAGTAGGTATATACAATAAATATATTTACAATAAGGGAAAGAAAAACTATTTACAATTAATAAAAAAAGGGTAATGAAATATGGATGAAGTGGTGGGAAGTGGTGTTATGAAGAGCGGTGTGAAGGTAAAGTTGAGTCAGGGTGTGGGACGAGTGAAGGATGATGTGAAGGTTGAAGGAGCTCGAGGTGGAGAATGTTTCAGTAGCACGGCGTAGCGGAAGGGCGGCACAGGATATTGGTGAGTTGGAATCAGGAACAGCGGCACAGGTCTTTACTGGACGGTGGAGGTGTGCAGGGTCAGAGCGACGCTTCGAGGTTCAGCTGGTGGCTGGCACGGGGTAGTACTGCTGCAGGGTGGATCAGCGTAGTGGTGACGTCGTAGTGGACCGTCTCTGGATGGCAGTGTGATGCCACAGGCTCGGTACACGTAAAGAGCGGCACGGGTGATAGTACAGCGGGTAAAACGTCAGAAGAGATGGAGCGAATGGCTATCACCACGTAGAAGGTGAGTCTTTGTACGGATATTTAAAGTTGTCCGCACACCAACTTGAAGGACTTTGTGCGGATATATTTTAGAGTTGTCCGCACACCAACTCAGAGATGAAGTAAATTATTAAGTTAGCACGGCCAAAAGGTTGCCAGAGGCTTTGGGCCTTTTTTGCAGGGTCCTGGGGGCTGGTCGACCCCCAGGACAAAGGTCTTATAATTTCGACTGCTCCGTTTGAGAGCTGAAGAAGAACTGACCATCCTTGCGGCTATATCGATAAGGAAACCTTGGATGGAATTTTTAGAGAATTTGAATAAAATTA
This sequence comes from Aethes cnicana, assembly GCA_963971205.1. Classification (NCBI taxonomy): domain Eukaryota; kingdom Metazoa; phylum Arthropoda; class Insecta; order Lepidoptera; family Tortricidae; genus Aethes; species Aethes cnicana. The sequence continues at coordinate 6,618,302 of OZ020286.1, forward strand.
GAAATAGAACATCAAATTTATCGCCCACCAGCGAGAAACCTATTATTTTACCAAAGGATTGATATGTCGTGACCATAGTAACGGGTATCAACAACATTGTCAACTACGTCAATATTTACAAAAACCACTATTTCACCGAAATTATAAAGGCAAAATTGTAATGTTCAAGTAATTCAAGAAGGAAAAATAATAAGAGGTCGCGACAAATACATTGCCGCGACATAATTTGAGTGTCGGATAGGTAAACGCGAGACAAAGAAGAAGCTTGGATGTACGTGAGATTATAGTGTTATAAAAATGTGTTTGTGTACAAGGGATCCGATGAAACGTTATGTTTTTAATTGCAGGAGCATGTTAATGATGAGTATAAATGAAAGTGTAACTTAAAAGGTAAGTAATGATATGATACCCTACAATCTATACAAACTTTCATCCCCTATTTCACCTCCTTTTAGGTGAAATTTCTAAAAATGCTGAAACACGTCCTTATTTATTTGTAATCAAATATCTAAATCATAACATTTCGGGCGTTTAACTTGAAAAATGAAGGCCCCTTAAAGGTTAAATTTCTAAAAATCGTGTTACTGTGACATGTGATTGGGATGAAATTGGGCATGGAGTTAGTTTGAGACCCGGGCAATAACATAGGATACTTTTTATCCCGACGTTTCCACGGGAAAGGGTTCAAACCAATTTTTCACTACTTCTATAAATATATAACTGTCTATATATGTATAGTATCATCGGGTAAGTAAGTAGTAGTAGTCTACGCGGGGCGAAGTCGCGGGCGAACGGCTAGCTTGTGATATTAGTAAGGATAGTATGGAGTAGGGATTGACGATTTACAAAAAAGAATTGGACGTACATTTATCTACGTCCATTTATCCATTCCAATGAATTAAGATTTATATTATTTTGTTCACAATATTTTCAGCAAAGCAATTCACCATAGTCAAACAATTCACAATCCATCACAGATGGACATCAATATTAATAAAAAACGTAGCGTTTACACAACTAAAATTTGAAGCGGTAAAAATGGACGAATAAAAAGTGCCAATTTGAAAAGAATCATAAAACCTTCGGTTTGGAATCACTCCACGGATCGTTAATATTTACAAATATTTCAAAAAGTGGAAAACATCTATTTGATTTCAAACGCTACCGATCACAAAATACAAGTCATGATTTGTATGACATGTATACTGGCATGAATTATTATCGCTCGTATATCCGCGTCGGATATCTATCCCAACATCGTTTTTATTATTGCTGGGATGCGATAGTTTCAATATAGTGGGGAAGGTATGATCCATTTGGGGACGATTTATTGAATACTGGCAATCCGCCCTCGAGCGACGGCGGCGTGAAGGCCCTTCCTTTCACTCCTTAGCCTTCTGATTTCGCTTTATTTAGGCTAACTATCTGAAATATATCTATGGTTACGAAGCTCTCAAAGCAGAGCACTGTCGTGAACCTTGCTTGGTTGGGTTGCGGGACTTTCGTGTGACAAAGCAGAGGTTGCTAGCTTTGAGTCTGCGTCGATTTGTATAATTTGAGAATTTATTCGCGAAGAAGATTTTTTTCATTAATAATGTAAAAACGTAAGTATGTATGACACATACGTTTTTAAAGATCCTGGTTAACCATGAAAAATTAATTAAAATGAATGTATTATTATTTTTAAATTATGTTCTAATACATTTACATGAGCTTATTGCTCAGGAAAATGTATAAGAACATAATTTTAAAATAATAATACATTTTAAAGACAAGAATTGAAAGGCCGAATACCGTTTGTGAATATTATATAAAACCTGACTTTAGTGACTGTTTCCATAATCTACGCATATAATGGGTCAGGAGTGTTGTGGACCCACAAAAAAGAAGAAAATAACACAGAAAAGAAGTAGACCTCCTTCTTTTCTTACTAACCACTATTAGAAAAGAGATGAGCAGTCTACCTTCGTGAATAAATACATTTGCAGATTGCCGCTCGTACGAACGCTCTTGACGAGCGACGCCCGTGAATCAATAAAAGCTCGTAAGTAAACCATCAGAGACAGTACCAAACACTTTTATCTCCCTCAACTTGTTATTTTACCGAATACGAGTCCCGACGTCACAGGTTTTTCTGTTACACTTTGTTTACAAAAGCGTATTCGAACCACTCACATAAAATGTCCACGATAAAATTACACTTCAGCCAAATTCTCTTTCCAGAGAGATGGGATAACTTTAATGTTACCTACATCAAGATATTGGTACAAGTATTTGGTAAAATTAACTATTTAAATGAAACGATTTCTTAAAATTGTGGATGGGATCATTTGACGACTAGGTACATTTACTGAAGAGCGCTTTAAACTTTGAGAAGCCTCCGTTGTCGCTTGGAGCCATTCCCCCTTGTTCTCCGAATTGCGGACGAGGCGTTAACCACCTCGGAGATTTATGAAAGTAGCTTGTCTTTTTAAGGCACTCGAGGGCAAAGGGGAGTATTATCTATGTTCAATGTCGCCTTAATTTTGTTTCTCCTTTTTTAGACCGTTGCCATTAAATTTTACGGAGGTCAAAAAGTTTTCGCGTTAACGCTCCTGGGTTTGTATTAACTGTTGTAAATCTACACCGGGCTGCTGTTTAGGGGACGTAAATTTTGGAAATTTTAGGCTATTAGCGATCAAACTATCGGGACGTTAAATGTCTTTGTGATTTGAGATACAAAGCGAAATAATTATGTCGTTTCCACGGCGTTACAATTTACAACTTGATCGCGCCTATTAGCTCTGGCGCAATATTGTACATGTTTCAAACGGAGTACATCAAATCTTTATCTGGCAATTCAAACTTTGTGCTTCTCATGAATATTATTTAGTGGTATGGTCTTCATTTAAATTTTAAGTAGGTAGTGACGAGATTTGATGTCTATGCAAACGGGAAATTTCCGCGTCTGTTGAAAGTTTTTGTAAGTAATTTGTTCCAACAGCTTGAAATAAGCCAAATAACTACTAAACCTTTTACTAGTGGTTCGATGTCTTCTCAACCTCCTAGGTATTGTGATCTTAAATTTATAGAAATAAAAAACCGGCCAAGTGCGTGGGCCACGCGCAAAGTATAGGGTTCCGAAGCTGACGATGCCCACAGTACCTTTCTAAGTTATTTAGCATCTTAGCTAGCCTGCGGTATGACATTTCCCGCCCGACGCCCCTGCCGCTCGAGAAAAATCAATGGCTTTTTAATCATTTCATAAGTTGGTCGACTATGACTCGTAATTTTGAAGAGTCTACTTAGCTGTTTTCCTTTCAACTACGTTATATATGCCACAACCGTGATATTTTCAGCCATCCAAATACCACCGTTGGCAGGGGGGGACACTCGACTCTAACAAAAAATAGCACTTTAAAGCTTAATATTTCACAAACGCATCACTTAATCAAAAAATGGATTTAACAAACCCACAATATTTTTTTAAGACCTATTCAACGATATACCGCATCATAGGGTACGCAAGAAAAAAAAATACATCCCCACTTTACGAGTAGGGAAGGTGCCCAAAAATATATTTCAAAATTTTATTGTACCACTTTGTCAGCGTAACTAATATGTATATTCATGCCAAATTACAGCTTTCTAGAACTAAGAATCTCCGAGCAATAGTGCGGACAGACGGACGGACGGACGGACGGACGGACATGGCGAAACTATAAGGGTGTGGACTTCGGAACCCTAAAAAAGTGACTAACCGACTGGTCTAATAACGCACAACTCAAACTACTGCATGGATCTGAATGAAATGTGGCACACTATTAGTTGTTACGCCGCACACATCTGAAAGGATTTTTGAAAACTCCAACCTTAGCTTTAATAATTGGGTTTCTAATTTGTATGCTCTAACCAAATTATGAGAAACGCGAACGAAGTCGCAGGTAGAAGCTAGTCCAACTATCTAGTTTTCGGTTGATTTTTACATACTTACGAGATAAAAAGAAAGGGTTGAAAACGTTTCGAAATATTGGTACCTACCATCAATCTGTCGTCGGTCCGTGGGTGGGCTCCCCTCACAAGTCAAGCGATTCCTGAAAGGTGTTCGATCATCCTCTCAAGCGCACGCACGTGTTAGTACTGGGACAAACTTATTCATTACTCATTCCCTTGTCTACTTGTTATTGTGTCCCTAAGTTATAATATTGTATCTGGAAAAAAATATTTACGTAATTTTGCAGGATTTTGTTGATATTTCTTTCGCTTCTTAGGCCCGGCTCCTATAACAACGCCTCGTATTGGCTACGGATGGTCATAATTTGACATTCGCTCCATAGATAAGCTGTCAATCTGACAAACCGTCCGTAGATAAAAGGATGCGTTTTGTGGTTATAGGAACCGGGCCTTAAGATGCTGACAAGAGCTTATGACCATGAGCTATCGAGGCAGGCAAAGTTTTTCCGGGATAAAAATAGCCTATATGTTGAACAGTGTTAAAAACTACCCCATACCAAATTTTTATGCAATGCGACGAGTAGTTTTGAGTTAAATCCCGACATCCATAAATTTAATACATATAGACATTTTTTCTCAAAAAAAAACGTTATTTTGTGTTTAGTATCGTTCATTTAGTCCCCTCGACCGGATAGTTTCTTCTAATTTTCAAGTTTCAGACGCGACTTCTTCTACAGACTTATTATTATTATTATTATTAGATTAGTAGATATGTACTCATTGTCTTTAATGACTGCTTTTTACAATAGTCATCATCCGATAAAGCAATTAAGGCATAGAGATAGTTTGAGACCCTGGTCATAACATAACATACATAACATACTTAGTACCCCGATATTTCCACGGGAACGGGTTTTCCAGAGGTCAAACCAATTTTTCAATACTTCGATAACTATAACTACCTATGTGTATAGTATCATCGGTCACGAAAATTCTAACTGTACACGTCGCGGGCAAACGTCTATTTAGATTAAATATCTGCATTATTAAACATCTGCAATTTTACTCAGTGCTTATAATAGTGGTCCTGGCCCACTGCCAGACATTGGAACGAGGTCGCAAGAACCCATTGTTTTGGATGGTCTTTGTAAATATCATCGTTTAATACCAGATTGTGCAAACAACAATATTCCACAATGCGTATTCATGGTCCCTTATATAAATAGATTAACACGAGTATCAAGATTTATTCATAACTAGCTTCCGCCCGCGACTTCGCCCGCGTGGAATTCGGTTATAGCCTGCGGGAACTATGCGTTTTTCGGGATAGAAAGAAGCCTATATAGTTTGATCCGGGTAATCTATATCCATACCAAATTTTGTGACAATCCGACCAGTAATAGTCGAGTTCAACTCGTACCTACATGGTTCCCCTTGTTTACGCATATATTTTTTTGGCAGAATTCGATTTTGCACAATCAGTATAGGCATAATAGTGCTTACGCCGAAACTAATCTCGCATAACGATTTTTCGTCGAATTCTATTATGCATAATCTATTTACGCCGAATAGTATTCACGCATAATTTTCGAATTCCGAATATTATTTAGGCAGAAAATTACTTTCGCCGAAATTTGTTACGCCGAAAACTACTTACGCATACCTTTATTTTCGCTGATTTAATTAAATGAGTATATTGTATAACATCGATGATTATCTTAATAGAGAGAGGGGGGATTTTTACTAAATGATAATTTCGTTTACTTATATAAAAAAATAACCTAACCTAACCTATGCGAGTCGACTTTGCTCCAAACTTTGGTGTTACCGCACACCGTGAACTGCCGAACTCTATCTAATAAAGATAAGTATGTTGAACAAATTATATCATACAAAATTTTATACTTAGCTAAAATCGTTTATGATTATGACATACATTTTCGGACTAGCAATTTTATATGAACTTTTGCGCTCCTTACATTAATTGTTGTTTCGGACATAAATTCGGACAATATTTCGGTCTATCCAAATTCTGCTAAATTACTAGTATGCCAAACTATATTATGCATAATAAAATTCGGCCAAGTCAACATTATGCCAACACAATATTCGGGTAAACACCCATTCGGCCAATTAAGAATTATGCTTAATAAAAATTCGGCAAAGTCAAGATTCGGCGCAAATAAATTATGCGAAGCCTGTTATGCGTAAACAGTTTCGGACAAAAAGAATTATGCCAAATAGATGGCACCCTACCTACATACATACATACATACGGTCTCGTGACATCTACAGACTTATTATAGTATATAAAGATTGTAAAAGCGAGTGGGTTTTCTGTGGAAAGTACGATTTACGTCAAGAATTCATAATCTAATCATTAACAATTGGTTAGGAAATTGGGCTCTTTAATCAAGCGAATAAAGTATGTATTAACTTGAGTTGCTGAAGTATTGTTTGCAGCCAGAATACGAACTAACGGCAGTAACCACAACTCGTGGCGAAAACTGTTAACTCTTATATTCTAAGAGGTGTGAGCTGGAACTGCAATCCAACCAGAGGTGAAACCACAAGGCTACCACTTCTTAAGTATTAAGAAAATTATATAGCAATTTAAGATGCAGGCATTGAGCAAATTACATTACCAGTGACTTGGTATTCCTGCGGCGTCGCAGCGCCCGAGAGTCTTGACCCAAAAGCCTTTTTACAAGTCTCACTCCCTAGCACTATTTCAAACAAAGTGAATAAAAATGGTAGGTAATACACACAATTATGGCTGGCCAAAACTTGTCAGCATGAACGCTGCAAATAACCATATGAAAAAAAAACTCACCTGTGTTCTTTTGATTACTCGTATTTAGTAGTACCTAGAGTCAGCAGCAGAAGTAGATAAGCTGTCCAGGTGTTCAAAATGACCTATACACGACCTTATTCTTAAGACGTTAAGGGCGTGTGTAGGTCATTTTGAACACCTGGACAGCTTATCTACTTCTGCTGCTGACTGTACCTAGGTTCAATTATTGCACATTTTTTATTAATTTATTCATTGACATGAGTTTGACAGTCATGAGTTTACAGGTAATCCCAAAGCACTCATGATGCGAAAAAAATGAAAAAAATTCATGATCTAATATGACGTCATATTAATTACCCATTTCTTATTTCAACTTGCTTTACACTCTCATAAGGCGTGGTAGCTTGATAGTTTGCGTTTAAAATACCGAATCTCATGCAGAGTGTTGGAATTTCAAATCCGGCTCGAACATTACTTATGTGCGAATTTCATTTTGAATTTTACTATAGTGAGCTTATTTATAAGTAAATACATACGTAGGGTCAAGCAAAACGTGACGATGTTTTACCCACAGAATCAGTTATAGATTCTAAGCATGTTTTTTTAAGGTTTTGTTTTCGAGTTGGGACCTAAAGCATGAAAACAAGTAAAGCTTAAAACAAGATCTTTCTCTTATCACAAATCTCAGAATAAAATGACGTTTTCACATTTCAGGTTTCAAGTTTTCAGCATAGCATTATATATTATAACAGAAACATTATCCTACTGCGGACTGTGACGCAATTTGTCACAAGTCATAACTCTTTAGGAACAATAAACACCGCAGTTACGTTCCGCTGCCAGAGGATAGAAACCGCAATTTTACAACAAAATGTTATTGCAATTTATATTAAGATTATTATATTTGTTCTTGATAATCAGCATCATGAAAAGAGAGATAACGCCGCCAGCATTATGGGCATCATGCCGTAGTCCGATCTTTTCGAAGGAATGTTTTTTTTATAGTATTTTTTTGTAAATATTATTTTTATCTATATAATAATAATAATAATAATATATTTATTTCAGATAACCATGATCCATAATTAATACAGTTGAAATTGAAAAACTTATTCTAATCAAAATTAAATTATAAAACCTTATTTTAAAGTAACCTATCCCACACTAGTGGGTTATTTGTATTTATTAGTTTAAAATGTATGTTACCTCTTGAATTAAATGTATCTACTATAATAAAATCTTCATATACAGTACTTGCATCAATATAATATTATACACGGTGTTCATGTTGATATGCGTTAACTTCGGCATAGTACTTGGGACATTAACAGAAACGATACCGTAAATGACTTTTAGTTGATACCGAAAATTTTTTTTTGCATTTTCATACAAAATAATTAAATATTGCCATGGCGACTAATGTCGTCGCCATGGCAATGTTAAATGCACATGGCCCTTTAGAGTTAGACAAAAGTTACTGTCAACTGGGAGCGAATTTTCTGACTATTCGAAATTATTTCGTAAATATGACAGATCCATACAAAAATGAAAGATTAAATTGAAAATTCTTATACGACATTATCACGACGAGATAGGGTCCTGTCACATTTTCATAAATTGTCATATTGACGTGACACATAAACTAAATAGCAAAACATCAAATGAAATCATTATTTTCACCTCCTTGTCATACACAAAGGAGATTTGGAAACTCTTTATTATAAAAAAAGTACATCAGTGATTAAATTAAGATCTTGAATATTTAAAGAACGGTGTTAGCAAGCACCTTGGTTTCTTGAAGAAATTAACTTAATTAGGCCTGAAGAATGTTCCCTTAAAATTAACTCATATCAACATGAGCATCCTGTATAATAAATTGCAATTTTAAAACATTTTCATTATGGGACCCATTTTTTCCCGTTCTCATAAGACTTTTGGAAAATCCTCTCATAGTTCTCCCCTACATTCTCCAATAAACCCACATACCATATTTCAACTTTCTACGACCAGTAGTTTCGGCTGTAAGTTGTACTTCAGTCAATACCTAATGGAAGAGTTTCATGCACAGGTTTTATGTAATTGATTAAGTAGGTACCTACGAGTGCTTACCTATTATTTCACGATCAACATTTGATTGATCTATATTAAATTTCTAAAGACGCTGCCACAAAACTTTGTTATAATTTAAAGTAATCATGGTAGCAAAGTGTAAACCACAAATAACTGACTTCCTAAGATTAATTCTTGATTTTGTTTATAATGGCTCTTAAAGTCCAACAAAAGGTAGCACAAGCGTGCCTAACTTTGAATGGGATTAAGGGCTTATTATTTCATTTGAAAGTATCGTTGTGAATTTCTAAACACTTTCAAAAAGGTTCCAGAGGTTGCGAAGGCTTAGCCATATTAATGAATGTTCATCCCGCCGCATTTAGTAGAAAAATAAAGCAGCCTGAAAGAATCTTCCTTATTTTGCCTAATAAAGTAATTCCGGAAAAATAATGCCCCCACTTTACTTTATAATCCCAGTAGAGTACAATTTATGACTAAATGGTAACTAAATTTTTCTTAACTGAGAGAAAAATATATTTATGCAGATATTTCGACCGGCTTTTAGCACATTTACAATAGGGATTTATATATCCTTGGCTATAATTTTCCATCTCTGCTGGGGCTTTGCGGTAAATATTGAAATTAAGTACGAAGAATGCAAATAATATACTGCAAGCTTTGATTTTTTTCTGAAGGACAAGATGACAAAAGCAATGTCGAGGAAATTTGCATGAAATAATCGTTTCGGAGAGCCTATTGGTGTTACTAAGAACTTTAAGCAAATAAAACAGAATGGTGTGTCTTTATCATTGTTATTGAAACGTGGAATGCGTTTATTATTCGTCTTTTGATTAAACCGATTCAATTATGTATGCAAATCGAGGAATAATGAGGTAATTTAAGTGTCTCAACCATGAGTTTTGCATATTAATGCGGGGTTATGTCCGTACCTACGGTGTGCGGTTTAGGTGTATGATAACACTCCATTCCGTAACTATGTCCTATGTCTCTTTAACCCCTGAAATACAATACACTCAAAAGCTATGAAAACTGGTCACTTTCTAAGGAAAATCCTGTACAAAATTATCCGTTTTCATTGCTGTTGAGTGTAGTTTGTGAATTCGCAATTATTATTCTTCACAATACATAAAGCTTTAAGCTGTAAGTTGTTGCCTGATTAAAATAATTGTAATACAAAACATTCTGCACTTCATACATTCTGACCAAGGTTTTGCTCTTTCGCAACAAGTTTCTTGTTACTCAATCAAAAACTATTTGACGTCCCCAGGTTACAATTTCCACCTTATTATCAATTTCAATTCCATTACTCAAGAACTTTTTTGATGAAAAATCAAAATACCTACTAGGTACCTACTTAAGTATAAAAAAAAAACTTCACCTGTCAAGAAAACCAGATGCGATCAAACTTCCGACTCAGTGAAATTCGGGGCGTCAGCAGAATGCCCTCCCTAATTGCCTTGGGGCAGGATGCTGTATAAAATTCGCAGCAGAGCAGCAGTGTCGAGATCAAAAATTTGTATTCCAAACTCACAATAAAGTTAATTTAAATATAAATGCGACAAGACCTTTAACCCCAGTAAATGCTGGTACTCGTAGGTATAAACTGGGTCGTAATTTTTTACGACATCCTGGAATAACTGACGGTGAGTAATAAGCTTCAGGGGCAAAACATAACAGGGGCATTAATACCTAATTCGTGTAATGCTTAGTGGTCACTAAGACTTGAAAAGGGCCCCGAGGTGACAATAACTCTTTCTGAACTCAAATAAAACTTCGACGTGACGTGACCGCTGGCACAAACTTTTAATGCTTATTTTTCCGGCCTGTATAATTTTAGTAATATTTAAATTGCGTGCCCATTTGCACTAACGTCACTAACCTCGGGTTACTATCTAAGTCTAGTTAAGTTTGTACAACACTTAAGCCCACTTGCACCAAGCCGCTAACCTCGGGTTAGCCTCGTAACCCACGTCAAATTCATAAAAATAAATCCGAGTTAAGCGGTTAACCCGAAGTTAACAGCTTGGTGCAAGTGGGCCTTAACGGTTAAGTTTATTATTTTAAGTCACCCTTGGACGCAAGTGGGATTTTCTACCCGCTACGCGGGGAGAAAATCTCACTTCCTGCCCGAGGCGAGACGTAAATTATTTTATTTCTTTAACTGATTCAAAGGGCTAACCAAGTAAGTATTATAGTATACTTATTATATCTTCTGACTACTTGTATCTCATTTGAATATTGTACTTAAATGTCAGTAAAACCTACGTAAAATTAAGTATATGTATATAGGGTCAAGCAAAACATTGTGACGACACTTTACCCACAGAATCAGCTATCGATGCTAAGCATGTTTATAGATTATTATTTTTTTCGAGTCGGTAAAGAAAATTGTATGGGATTCAGGTAGGTATGCTCACACCATCAACCTCTTACTAAATTTCTTTTTTACTAAATCGAAAAGAAATAAAAACCTTAATTTCTGTGGGTAAAATGTTTTTGCTTGGCCCTATAACAGGAATGTAATTCAAACTGACAAAAACCGTGTGGGTAGGTTAGATTTTATTAAAAAATCGTGTCGATATTAAAAATACCTATTAAATTAAAAATGCTTTTAAACCTTACATCCTATTCGCATTTCGCGATTGCTGCTGTATTTTCCAATAAAATATAACTAGTTTAAATTCAATACTTCCCGCGTAATGAGCAAAACAAAAACATGTTGGCTTCTCTACACACCTCTTAGTAAGTAAAACATTGAATTGGAAAACGCCGTTGGCGCCCGTGTGGTATCTGTTTAGGGCGAAACAAGATTGGCCGACATTATAGTTAAGTTCATTAATATATGTACACTTTTAGATCTTTTCACAAAAGAGTACGGTGCAAAATTGTGTACTTTCATATCGGAGAGCTCGACAGTAGAAAATCGATGCTAAGTTAATTAGGTCCGTTTATATTTGCGGTCATGCTGCTCGTGATCAAAGGGTGGTGATTCTGCAAGCCCCACAGTTTATTATTAAGTGGTTGTTCTAGAAATTTCGGTAGCGAGTTTAAATAGTTCTGAGAATTTTGGAAAACCAAAAGAATTTAATGCGTTTAACACTGATGACTATTTTTATACTTCGAGAACTACTTGTCGTATTGCCAAAAACCGTGGGAATAGGTTACGAGTATTACACTGTTCAAATATAAGTACAGGTTGGTACAGGATAATATTTAAGGTACCTCAGAAACGATTTCATTTCCACTGAAGTAAACTTTTCATTTTTTTTCTTCTGAAAACCTGAATTCCGTATAAGACTAGAATTTTCCACAGATTATACGGGTGTTTCTTTATATCTCTATCTTCATTTGAACCAATGGGGTGATGAAATCACAATATAATCTTAACCAATTGATCTCACACAACATAATACAACTCAGCAGATGGGTTTGAAAAATCGAACAAACTATAAAGTCATTTAATTCTACGAGCTTTCCGAATTGGACGTTTCGCCAAAGTTAACTCGATTTCACGCTCAATTGCAAACGAAAAGGTAAGCGATATTCCTTATATCTACAATTCTACACGTCGGTACGATGGCCTAATGCAATCTTCTCAATGCAGCCCCAATTTGGTTTGAAATGCCGCTTGATGTCCAGGTCAATTTTCAAGAAAGGCTATAGAGCTTAGCGCATCAGTTAACTAGATAATTGCTACCTTGATTTCAGTAAACATTCGTCGGTACATCTTTTTGAATCTGGATTAGAAATTACTCTACATTCAGTTCTTTATCTAAAGTGAGTCACCCGAGATGTTCATCTTAAACAAGATCTTATTGTAGTGTTTAATTTATTGTTTTGCTTAATAGAGGAACATTTCTTTTACTGTAAATTGTATTTAGTTTGTTACATATAGCACGATACCTAATATGGCGAGTGGATTAAGCAATAACAGACTCTGTGTCAATGTCTTAAGCGCTTCTTCTCACGCCATTGAACTGTGTCGTAGTGACCTAACTAATGGAACATTCCTTATTCAACTGTGACTCTTTCTCTTTCTCTTTCTCTTCTTTCTTCCGGTGCATTAGTATTTTAAAGTGTGTTTTCTAAAGACGTAGTTTTACTAGAAACTTGTGACCGGTCTAGCTTGCCGGAGAAATAAAAGTAGGTTTTAAAAATAATAAAAATAGTACATTTTGGTGCAAGTGCGAAATGCTCTTCATTTCATCACGAGTACCTGGTTATATTGGCACGAGCGAAAGCGAGCGTTAACATTAGAGACGAGTGAAAATGGCAATATCGCACGTGTATCAAACGACATTTTTTAATACATTTGCGAAAAAAAAAGGAATAACATCAAGTATGTGACCTGATTCGATAAATTATGTCGGAAAAACCTTAAATGATTTATGCTACATAATTATATTAAATTTAAGTTTATCTTGTAAGAAAATGTAGGTAAATTATAAACACACCTGCACTATTAAATATATATATATTACATTAAGTCATTCATGTAAACTAGTCTCAAGTTGCATGTGAAAATATTTGAAATAAATATATCTCTCTCTCTCTATCTTTTTGCAAAATAAGGCCCATATTTTAAATTTAGCTGACTCACAGGAAAAGACAAAAAATATTTACAATCGCGCAATTCAGTATTTAGGCTGCAATTGTGTTATACCTTGATATTTTTTTTTTTGTATTTATTTATTACCTAATAGGTGTTGAATATCCCAGCATAAATGCTGAGTCATGATCCATCCTATTCACCGCCATGGGGACACAGTCTCCCTCTGCTTGTTTGTTATATTCGACTTTTATTGTAAGTACTCGTAATTGTTTAAGCTATTTTAATTCGTGGTAACCTTTAATGTGTCTCCTGAAAGTTATGTATCTTTCTTCAATTTGCGTAGTAAATAACGTTTTTTTCTTTTAAATCTGGTAGCACGTTAACAGCATCTACAATTTTTTCAATCCCAAAATGACGGTAAAACACTACCTACGTCAGTTACCAACGCTATTTTTAACCATGAAAATTTTCCAAGGCTGAATGTTTATTTTTGATCTTAATTGAAAACAGGGAATTGTGCAATTGTTAAGCCAAAGATACAATAGGGAAGCGTATAGGCAAATTTACACAATCTACGCAAAACGTTTACCTACTTCCTATTTGTACCTATCTCTTTGTATGGGCTTCAAGGATACACCTGAATGAGAAATTTAATAATGTTTACATGATATACGTGCGTACTCAAACCTATATGGACTTATGGCCTACAACTATGGGGTACCGCCTCTGACTCCAACGTTGAAATCCTGCAACGTTTTCAATCGAAAATGCTACGCATGGTAACCAACGCACCCTGGTTCGTAACAAATAAATGTTTACACCGAGACTTGCAAATTAAAACAGTGAAGGAAGAAATAGAAGAAAGCCTAAAAAAGTACAAAACACGCATAGAAAAGCACCCAAATCGCCTCGCAAGAACCTTAATGGAAAACCTGCCAAACACAACATTCCAAAGACTAAAGAGACGGGCACCCCAGGATCTTTAGCTGACGCAAAGAACCTGCGTGAGAAAATATGTATATATATGGGCATACCATTGGGTTTTGTTCCATGCACGACCGACATAAAACTTACAACCTCCGGCTAAATGTCAAATAGACAGATCGCAGGAAAAAAAGGGAATAAAAAAAAAAACATGATATACGAACATTATTATACATTAGATATAGTAAATACGAAATAATCCTACTGTTTTCACAAAAGCTCTCTCGCTAATTTTAGCCTCAGCTTTGCATTCATAATTGTCAGTGTTTGTATAAAGATTTAATTATTTCAACAGTAGCTTTTAATAATATACATTAAGCCGTGGTAGCCTATTGGTTACACCTACCGCCTCTCATGCAAGATCGGTTCGAATCCGGCTCGCACCTCTGAAATGATTTATGTGCGAAATTCAATTTGATTTTACCACTTTTTGGTGAAGGAAAACATCGTGAGTAAACCTGCACGCCTCTGTGAAGTAATTCAAGGACATGTGTGAAGTCCTCAAATGGTCCACACTGGGACCGCGTGGGGACAATAGTTCAAACCCTCTCGTGGTGAGAGGAGGCCTGTGCCCAGCAGTGGGCCGTAAATAGGCTGTTATTGTGGTAATAATTTAGGTATTGAAGCTCGCTCACATCCATCGTGTAACTCGTAAGTTCTCGAGTGCCGTCCGCGTCCGGGTAAAGTGTGTGACAAAGCCATTTTGAAAAAGAAATATAAATCAAACAGGATAAAAATATTAACCCGAGATTAGCGCAGTGTCCCAAGTCTTTGACTGGTGACTTATGGTTTCGACACATGTGCGCTTACGATGGGCCTCATAAGAAGAAAAAAAAACATAGAGAACCCAATGGAGAGGGCTATGCTCGGTTTCTTTGTGTGATAGAATCAGAATATTAAGTCTTTCAGTTCGTTTCTAAACAAGGCTTTCTATTGAACAATGAGATTACTTCGAAATGAATCGTTTTATTTCAGAAGGGATTTGTTTTCCCGATTTCCAATTAGCGTCTCAGTAAAGTTACAATCCACTAATTAAAAGCAACTTTAAGGAGTTTGGTGTATTTAAGAGCTGAAATAGAAACGATGTTTGTTTTCTAAATGCTTTTTAATTCAGATCTACTCGCATTTGTGTAGGCAGGTAATGTTCGAGAGCTTCTTCCGTTTTTTGCATGTATATAAAGTGATAATTAAATTTGCCTTATTTCATTAGCTTAATTCTAGGACTTACATGACTGGGTACATCTTTTTAATATGTAGAAATATATTTATTTCTTTTTTCAACTTTTCTTTATAGTAATTTGTTTATATTTCACTTTTTATTTTAATTTTAAGATGATTTTATAATTTCTTCTTCAACGTCTTTTCTTCTTCAAAGTAATGTGGGATACTAGACGAGGAGATCATAATGACCTATCAATAAGAATCCAAAAAAAGAACTGTGTTCATTGGTCAAAATATATTCGCACTCACTAGTATTATTAAATAGCTTCACAAATAAATTCAAAACTTGCTTTTTCACGATAATAGCCTAATGATTGATTTTTTTCATTTACCCCATAATTGTAACGTAAAGGACACCAAAAGGCACCGCTATCGGTGATGGCCCGTTTTATAATAATAGATGAATGCCCTCGGTAACTCGAGAGGCGTCCGGGCAAAACAGTTTTCTTCTATACCATAAATTTGACCAATTACGGCGAGGGAGAGGCCATTTGTCACGAGACACAAAAACGAGCCATCCCACGACCCGTCAGTCCATCTGTCCACGGACCTACATCAAAACCGCGCCGACAGACAGATCGTATTTATAACCCGAAAATTGCAAAGAATGCAAGAGAATCTTACACTTCCTTTAATTTAAGAATAACATTTGTGAAATCACAGCTGTACCCCATTTAGAAGCAAGTTGCGCCCTACTTGCGAAGTAATTCAGTAAAGACGGTGAGTAGGCAAGGGGGATGAGATTATGCCTTTATAATTAGCAAGGCTGGGAAATGCTTATTGCTAATGCTATATCCTTATACATTAATAGACGCTTTCATTTTGTTTGTAATATTTATATTTTCAGATAGTAAATAACAAAAAAATAAAGCAATAATTATTTGGATGGGTCCTTGGATTAGTCGGATGAATTAATTACTCTAGGTGCAAATACACTCAACCGCAATGAAGTCGAGTCACTTTGTAGGTATAAGGTTTTCCATAGAAAGCGACCCGATTTTAGTGTATAATTTATTATACACTCAACTGCAATGAAATCG
This sequence comes from Aethes cnicana, assembly GCA_963971205.1. Classification (NCBI taxonomy): domain Eukaryota; kingdom Metazoa; phylum Arthropoda; class Insecta; order Lepidoptera; family Tortricidae; genus Aethes; species Aethes cnicana. The sequence goes on from OZ020286.1 coordinate 6,634,896, forward strand.
GTGTATAACTTGGAAGTTGTGGTGGTGGCCTAGTGATTCGTTCGACCTACCGCCTCTCATGCCGAGGGTCACAGATTCCGGCTCGCACCTCAAAGTTTACTTAGGTACCTACGTGCGGAATTCAATTTGAATTTACCACTGAGCTTCTCGGTGCAGGAAACCTGCACGCATCTGAGAATTAGTTCAAAGATGTGTGTGAAGTCCCCAATCCGCCCTGGGCCTATGTGGGGACCAAAGTATAACCCAAACTCTCTCGTGACGAGAGGAGGCCTATGCCAAGCAGTGGGCACGTTTACCCGCCACTGATGTTTACCCGAGTACGCACCGCAGAGGTGGGTAATGTATTTACCTGTCTATATTATGTACCTATGTATGTATGTAGGTAAGTTATGTGTGTACGTATGTTTGTTCCTTTATGGCACTGTAAAGATCTAAAGCGTGGGTCGATTTTAATTAATCATACGTCAATCTTTTCATTTTACTACTCACTAGTCTTTTTTTTTTGTATTTTACACATATAATTAGGTCTTATTGTCTTCATCAGAGCGGGCAGCTAGTTTATGATATTAATAGGATCGTAGACATTACGGATACTCGGATGCCACCAGTGCAATAATTTATCACCATTTACGTCACATTATCTGTGAATGCAAATTTAATGACTGTGATAAAATATTGGCTCGCCTCCATATCGTATTAACGGGCACACAGATTTTTAATTAAAACATGTTTTCACTGGTTAATGCAGTGATAACCTTAGTGACTCATCGTTATTTTGACTGCGATAGTTCAGTGTTAATTAAGTATCATGAATTTTAGGATAAAGACGATTAAAATATTTTCTATGTGTATCGCGAAAGTTTGAGACAATGTAAAATATTTTCTGTTAATTAAATATTTTAATGCATCAACAATCGTTACTATTTATTATCAGTCAACAATACCGTTTATCTTATCAAAATCTGTAAAGAAAAAAAATCGAGAGGAAACGCATGCCTAATTAGTTGTAAATGTTATAAGTAGCTGTAAGTTTTCCGAATAAATAAATTAAAATTAATTCATGCCCAACATAGGCCCACTGGTGCCCAATTGACCGTACACACTCGTGATGAGAGAAGATGCCTTCTCTCATCACGAATGTGTACGGCAATATGCATTGTGCTCAACACAGTGAGCGGTAAATAGACTGTTGTGTATGCGGCCGATATACAAACTCCTTAAAAAATCAATGTAATTGCATAAACCTTAAGCTTATAATTTCTTATAAATGTTAATAAAACCTTGACGTTGATTTTATAAGCAGCCTGCCATAATAACAATAACAAATGGATTTTTTACAATGGTATCTAATCTTTGATCAATAGCAAGAAATGTCTTATATTCAATCGAAATAAAACACGAAGAGTCAGTGTACTAAATATAAAAGATAAAAATGGTTTTACTTCATTTTCTCTTCTAATAACAGCAAATCCAAGTAACTGACACTCTTAATTAACGCTTACAGGTTTTACGATTCGCAATACTTTTTTAGAACAAAATCTTATTTTGTGTCCTAATAGAATGACATCTATTAGAGTTCACTTGTAAGTTTAAAAGAAAGCGGTGGGTAATTTACGATCGGCGATTCATCTGTCAAATCCTACATGAATCTTGCACAAAAGTCCCCAGAATCAAATACGCAAATCAATTATTTACGTCAAAAACTACACCATAATGATAGTGCACTGGACGTTTTAGTTTTCAATACTTTGTGTGTACATTAAAATTAAAACAGCCTGCAGCCAAAGACGTACATTTATATCACGACATGACGTATACGCAAAGTGGAGTCGGAAAATGTCGTTGCTCCATGAGAACCTCCATTCAAGAGGGTGATTCAATTTTAATAAGCACCTTCCAAGAGCCAACTTACATTATCATGTCTCATTTCGACGGCGCAAGCCGACGATTCTGATTGTTTTCATTATGCGCCTCGGCTGTTAAGAACCAGCCGAAGAACTTGAGAATTCTTTACATTTTAACGTTCCTTTACTTTTTACGTTTTTCTCTCGTTCTGTGAATAATACGGTATTTTAGTAAAATAACAGTGTGCATCTTTTACTTCTTAATGATATATTTTTTTCCTGAGGTAGGTCTACTTTTCACATTTGAATTATGAATTTTGTGGTGCTTGATCATTCATGCTATTTTACATTTTGTAAAAAAGGGATTCGTGAACTATCTCTTTTTTTCACATCAGCTTGACGAGAATGCTTGTAAAAATTTATGCGAATTTGAGTGTAATTTGCCTGCCTTTACACGTATGAGGGCGTCCTGCCATATGAATATATTTGAATAATTCGCATAGGCTTGTTCCAAACGAACCGCTTTTCAAGTGCCTATTTTATTTTCATAAGTATTATGAACGAAATTCATATCGAAATGGCTGCTACGACATTTGAAAAAAATCTGCTTTCAAACTCCGATGGCCTGCAAAGTCGGTGTCATGTTCACTATAAAATTGCCACCTTTAGGTCGGTTCACTTCGGATCGGATGTCTGGTTCTCCCCTACAGGTATCATTTCTTAACCGATTTTCGTGAAATTTTGTGACCAGGATTCAAAAGTACTTACCTATAGATTTTTTGTCGATTCAGTGTTTTAATTACCTTCAAAATGGCAGAGCTATGGAATTCTCAATATATAAAAAAACTGTATTAAGCTATTCAAAAATGGATTAGCGAGGTCTACACCTGCTCTCAGAGCCATGAATAAAGTGCATAGTGGAAATTTGACTGATTTAGATTTTAAACTCAATTTATTTGGAATACTTTGAACAATGTTACAATTATTAAATTGCACTGCATTGAGATAGCGGAGACCATTCCATTCAGAGGTTCTAAATGAATCATTCTTTTCCAGCAATTTGCCGGAGAACGATGCAACAATTTTATTTCGTGTTAACCCGATAAGCGGAACGAATCTAGCACGGAACAGTCCTTGAGACAAACGCTATTGTTCACCGCTAGTGTAATTGTTGGAAATGTAAGAAACGACTATTGAATCAAGAATTTCACGTTCTTGTTTTGTCATGACAAATAGAAAAAAAAACAAGAGCTTTGGTCGGTTTACTAGCTGGACAAAATTGAGTGTTTTCCCTTATCTAGATTCTGGGTGATAAAACTTTTCTGTCTAAATTATTAGTATATATGTTTATTTTATACTTTACTTCAGTTTAGTGTGTACATTTAATACAAAATAATACAAAATTTAATAATAATGTCTAGTAAAGCAGCATCTGTACGTACAACTACTGGATGTAGCGTTATATAGTCTTCATGTGATATAGTCATTATTCTCTCGTGATGACAGGCCTGTGCCCAGCAGTGGGACGCAAATAGACTGTTTTTAGTAGTCATCATTTTGGTATGGGGATAGATCGAACCACATCTAACCATCCTTTAGGTTAAGTAAACGGTACCTAAAGTACTTATTATCCCAACGACATATTCCCATGGGATAAAATTCTGAATTTAAAAGCACGTTAACAAAGTCGCGGGTAGCGTTTAATCCATACTAATATTATAAATGTGAAAGTGTGTTTCTTTGTCCATCCTAGATGTCGTAGCGAGTGGACCGATTTGGATGAAATTTGCTATGAGATAGTTTGAGACCTGTGCAATTACGTACGAGAGGTGATCCAAAAGTAATGATAATCAGTATAAAAGACACATAAAATGTTTCATAAAATAATTCATTTTTCTACGTAATCTCCTTCCAAGTCTACACACTTAGACCATCGTTTCTCCAGACCACGAATTCCTTTAAAAAAAAATCTTTTTCTTGACCCTCCAAAAATGCCTCCACAGCGGCCATTACCTCGCCATCATTTAAAAATTTGTTGCCTCTAAGATCTTCCTTCAGCCGTGGAAAGAGATAAAAGTCGCTGGGGGCTAGGTCTGGCGAATATGGAGGGTGTTCCAGCAATTCGAACCCTGAATCACGGATGGCAGCCATCGCAACGCCGGCCTTGTGGGGCGATGCGTTGTCCTGGTGAAACAGGATGCCAGCTCGAAGTTTACCCCGCCGCTTTTCTTTGATTGCCTCTCTCAATCTGCGTATTTGGTCAGCGTAGTAGGAGCCCGTAATAGTGGTTCCCTTTTCCAGGTATTCGATCATTATGACTCCCTCGGCATCCCAAAACACTGAAGCCATGACCTTACCAGCCGAGCTTTCTACCTTGAATTTCTTCGGTGTAGGTACTGTTGAAACGAGATCATGAATTTTTTCGACGTTTTCTCCAGTAATGGCGTCAGATGGACGGCCTTCGCGGTGTTCATCTTGAGTAGATGTTCTTCCCAAGTTAAACTCCTTTGACCACCGTGCCACTGTGGAATACGGTAGAGCGGACTCGCCCAGTGTTCCCATTAATTCAGCGTATATATATATCTTTAGTACACATTTTTTTCAAACGCTCTCACTTCAGTTTTCTCCATTTTTGCGTTATTTTTCCGACTGCTCGTGAAAAAACAGCTGCAACTCTCTGACAGATACATTTTTTTTTTAATTTACTAAGGAGTCTTTATGGCCAGTAACGGCATACCTATTTATTTTAATCCGATTCAATAAGTATTCAGTTATCATTACTTTTGGATCACCCCTCGTAGGATACTTTTTATCCTCGTATTTCCACGGGAACGGATTTTCCACGGGTCAAACCAATTTTTCAATACTTCTATAACTGTCTATAATATGTACAGTATCATCGCGGGTACGCAAATTCTAAGTCTAAGCGGGACGAAGTTCGCGGGCATCGGCTAGTATTGAATAATTTTATCTATTTGAATGTTATTTTACTTTCTTTTTCTTTCTCGTGTCTGAAATACGCCAAACTTTTCAGACGTTTGTTTGTTGCACCAAAGATACGATGTCACAAATTTAAAAGTGCGAACACAAATAACTTGTTTTTTTTTCAATGTAGTATATGTTAGGCAAACGAGCACACCCCCTGATGGTAAGCGGTCACTGCGGCCCATGGACATCAAAATCTTATGATTTCTTATTAAGAAACTATAAGATCTCGAATGCGTTTCCTACCCCGAGACCTAAGATGGAATGCCTCTGTGCCAGTAATTTCACCGGCTGCCTAACCCCTTCTCGGGACACAATAGCGTGAGCACTGCTAGTAGGCGGCAGGTTATTCACTGAATAACCTGCCTGTAATAATATTCAGTACGGTAGGTAATATTATCCATTAGTAGAGTAAAGACGATGTTGCAAATATTACTAAGAAGCTACGTAATACATTACGGGTTTGAAGTTATATTTACCTTTTAAATCATTTACGGTGCACTCCATGCGTTTATGTTCTGTCACAATTGTCTTTGTCTGTAAGATAATGTCAGTCTATTGTATCGCTTGAGAGTAAGCTCAAACATCTATGGCTAAATCCTCATGCCGATGACTGCATATCTGTATATCCATACTAATATTATAAATGCGAAAGTAATTCTGTCTGTCTGTCTGTTACCTCTTCACGCTTCAACCGCTGGACCGATTGAGATGAAATTTGGCATGGAGATAGTTGGGGTCCCGGGAAAGGACATAGGCTACTTTTCATCCCGGAAAAACACATAGTTCCCGCGGGAACGCGATAACCGAATTCCACGCGGGCGAAGTCGCGGGCAGAAGCTAGTCTCCTTATAAATCACCTGTTCAAATCGTTCACAATCCTCCCCGGGCACGTTACCTAATTTTATTTTACCTGGAAACATCATCTGACGGGTCCCATCTGGACGGGAGAAGTGACAAGGGACAGGATATCAAGGATTTAGAGGCCCATGTCTAAGGTAGGATTAATGTGATGATGACATTTCATGCATTTGTTTATAATCGGAAAAGTAATTTAATTTTATCAAATCCGAATTATACAAAAATTTCCAAATTTGAGTTTTATCGCCAATTTTGAACACAACTAAGTACCCATGTACTTGTGTTTAAAGGAGGGTCTGTAGTTAAGTTTTTTTGTTAGTGTACCTAATATGTATCTTCATAAAATGACAATTAGGTACAATAGCACTTTCCTTTTCCTAATGATAATCCACCATTTGTAAATTTTGTGAAGCCGTGATGGCCTAGTGGTTCGACTTACCGCCTCTCATGCAGAGAGTCGGGGGTTCGATTCCGGCTCGCACCTCTAAGTTTACTTATGTGTGAAATTGAATTTGAATTTACCACTGAGCTTTTCGGTGAAGGAAAACATCGTGAGTAAATCTGCACGCATCTGCGAAGCAATTCAAAGTTGTGAGTGAAGTCCCCAATCCGCACTGGGCCCGCGTGGGGACTAATAGCCCAAACCCTCTCGTGATGAGAGGAGGCCTGTGCCCAGCATTGGGACGCAAATGGCTGTAGTAGTAATCCACCATTTTGTAGCTAAATAAATATTTACAGTCAAATTGAAAACAAAACCATTATGCCAGTCCTCGATTCTCTAAAATACCTGTCCTTATAATGGTAAAATAAAATTTACTTAATTTCCGTCCTAGCGTTGAATCATAAAGTTTACTCCGCTAATGTACTGAACAGAAAATGTCACTTTCCGCTCGCAGCACACAGTATACCGCTTCACATTTAATGTTATTGCCCTGGGACTCGTGGCAACACGCCACAGTGTTCATAGTGACGGCAATGCGATCAATGCGAGAATCCGAAGCAACCATACGTTCTTGACATTTCTATGGTTCGAAAAAGTGGCCGAGACAAGAAAGTGTTATACTTTTTGGTAGTAAAAGCTATCATATTGAATGTAAATCTAGTAATTGCTACAAAAGTGAGTGCTTACTTAAATATTATAACTGCGGACACTTGTGACTGCGTCAACTGATGCAGATGTAGGTATCTGATTTTTTTTGCTGTTCTAAACAGTAACCTAACGGTGAAATGAATTTCTAGACAATTTTTCAACGATTGCTGTATAATTATAACGTAATTAGAATCTTAATACTGTGTTTGTTAAAACTTGATTTAAACATTATTGTATAAAAGTAGCACTTTATAATATCCTTTTTATACTGCAGAATTTATGACTGTGATTTGAAGAAGTGACACCGCGTGCGATTACATTGTCTCATACCATTATCGGGTTTACACGTATTTTTAGTATAAATGATATTAAAGAAGTAATGAGATATACTATCTACGTTCAACATTACATTTAATTCTCTAAGTGTGAGACTTTTAAGAATTCAAATCAAAAAATACTTACATCTAAGCAACATTCTGTATAAATCAAGTACCAATCAATATTGAGATTCGTTTTACAGATTTTCCTAGAATTTAATAATAATGTATAAGTAAGACCTAGTAAATCCCCGACATACAAATACAATTGACCCTTTCAAACACCAAAAATAATTACACGTATAGGATGACACCAGTCGAGAAAAAAATTACATCCCAATTTACGAGTAGGAGAGGTATCCTAAAAAAATATATTTCAAAATTTTATTCTACCACTTTGTCAGCGTATATTCATGCCAAATTACAGCTATCTAGAACAAAGCATATATCCGAGGTATGCTGCAGACAGACGGACGGACAGACATGGTAAAACTATAAGGGTTCCTTGTGGACTTCGGAACCCTAAAAACATTCGCTGACAATAGTTATTATTAACTTGTTTAAAAAAACGGCCATTAATTAACGACCATTATACATAAATATGATCAACACCAACCGCCCGAGCAGGCAGGGTTCCGCCCCGGCCTCTCTCCCACCGACCATCTACATGCACTGAACCAAATCATCGAGAAATGCTCTGAACATAACCAGCCACTATGTAGCCTTCGTGGATTATTGCAAAGCATTTGACAGTATTTCTCACGATTCCATATTTACAGCTCTACACAACCAAAATATCAGTCCAGGATATATTCAACTTTTGAAACAGATTTATGACAATAGTACCGCATCAATCAGAATTCAGTCCTCCGGCCCGTCTTTCGATATACAAAAGGGGGTCAAACAATCGCCAAAACTGTTCACCAGCACCCTAGAACACGTCTTTCGGAAGTTTGCGCCGCGCTGGGAGGAGAGGGGCGTACTTGTCGGCGAAAAAAGATTGACTAATCTTCGTTTCGCCGACGATATCATCCTATTCTCATCCACAGCTACTGACCTCAGAGACATGCTTGAAGATCTAAGCTTGGCAAGCTCCGAAGTGGGACTAAAGATGAATATGTCAAAGACCAAACTTATGAGCAACAGCGCACACCGTAGGATTGAGATAAACGGAGAACAAATTGCATATGTCCATGAGTATCTGTATTTGGGCCAATTAGTTTCTTTCCAGGCAAGACAGGAAAAAGAGATTGAACGACGGACTGGTAATGCCTGGAAGAGCTATTGGTCCATGAAACACTTAATGAAAGGCGATTTGCCTATGTGTCTCAAGCGGAAACTCATGGACATGTGCATACTTCCAATTCTCACCTACGGCGCTCAAACTTGGTCTTTGACAGATTCTCAGAAGTTCAAGCTTGGAGTTTGTCAACGGGCCATGGAGCGTAGCATATTAGGTGTTAAACGTAGGGATCGTATCCGGAACACTACCCTACGCTCCAAGACGCAAATAGTTGACGTGGCTCAGAAGGCGGCCAAACTGAAATGGGACTGGGCTGGTCATATCTGCCGAACGAATTATGGGCCAAAGTAACCACCCAGTGGAAGCCCCACAATTCCAATCGGAGACGAGGCAGACCTCGTCGGCGATGGCGGGATGAAATTGATTCCTTTTTAAAGAATTGGCCAGAGACTGCGCAAGACCGAGAGCAGTGGAAAAAGTGGGGGGAGGCCTTTGCTCAGCAGTGGGACAGAACGGGCTCATAATAATAATATACATAACTAAAAGGCGCAGCGGGTTGAAAATACAATATCTGAACTAAAAACGAAATCTTATTTTCCAAGTGTTTGTCTGAATTTAAAGCAGATATTTTCGAAATTCGTAGATAGAAACTCCTGTTTATGCAGAAACGTCACGGAAATGACTGACTGTGGTTCTTGATAGCATGATGAATGAATATCCACAACATTCATTTCAAAACTTATTCAAATTATTTGGAACTCGAAATCGGTGACTCCAATATTTCTTGCCAAAGACTAACTTTGTAACTTTTGTTAACGATTATTCATAAGTTTCAAATGAATTAAGCAAATGACTGTCTTGTTAAGTTTATCAGTAAACTTTAAAGAAAGAATTCTTGAATTTATTTATCTTTAACCGCGTACGGTACATATTATACGTTCTTACGAATTAGTGTTTTTTGTTTTGTCCATTATCAAAGTATTACTAAGATACTTTGATAATGGCCTTGGATAATCAGAGACAAAAAAGTTTTTATGAACGTATTGTCCATCTACTACTATACGTACTTTATTACTATATCATGCAAGTTACAGGAACCCCACAGACATATTTTTTTAATAAAAACATGGTATATTAACAACAATCGCATATTTATTGAAAATAATTATTATAGTAAAGATACATAAATAAATATAGGTAATTAAGAAAAATACAATAACGAACAATTCATCATAACAGAGAAGTTCTTTGTGGTAACTGGAAAAAAACTCACGAAAATTTTACGTAATATTTGGCATATAAAAAAATTATTAATTCTTCGAAGATACTGTTATTCATGTCATTTCATTGTATATCCTCTCAGCTCTTCTGAGATCAGGTCCTCTGATCCATTCATGAAAGAAATTCGTGCCAAATCTCGAAATCTGGAGCACGACAAATGGTAACGTCCAAACACCGCGTGAGACCCTGAAAGGGGAGAAGGCTGTCTATTTTACCCAAGACCTCAATATTGTACGTGTTCCGAAAAAAAATGTAAATACGTATAGAAGAGATACTCGATTTCTTTCTATACTAATAAATGATACATTTTTTGAAGTTAGTGCAAAGAATGTCGTCAATATATCTTATCTACATTAAACACTTAAAAGGCATTATGAAAATAATGATTTCGTCGTAAAATGACATCAAGAGCCCTTATGGGCAGAGATGATCATTTTCAGCCAAGTTTAAATGTTTAAACTTGAATTATGGACCAGATTTAGTTACAAAAGGTACATGATAGTTAAAAGCCAAATTAAAACTTTCGTATTTAAATTGTTCCATAGAAATGTTAATAATCGCACTTGAGAGATAAGCTCTAAAAAGCGCCGTTGTTACGGCGATAAAAGTAACACAGTGCAAACTTCAAATTGCGCATTAACTTTTCAAAGAAAACATTTGCTCACATAACCTTTATAATTCCAAAATAAATACCTAAAATGCCTAAAAGGGCACTCGCCTTCAGAGGCCTTCAAGTTCAGAGGGCTAAATTAAATAATCTCAAATTCATGAAGTCAGGTAGCGAGTAGTAGGTACATAAAACTTCACCTTGAGGAACAAACAATTCGCAAGCCCCTAACATAGTCACAACACTACACTCGGGTGTTCGCGTTAATCGTAAAACTCATTTGAATATTCACAGAAATTTAATTCGCGGTTGCGACGCGGTAGGCGCGGAGACTTAAATTTTGCTTTCTAATGCAATATACGCCAACTTCAAAGATTTTATGAAGCGGAAAGCCTTTAATTCGCTTTCGAGCACTTACAAATGCGAAGTCCACAATTTGCATACTAAATTGTAAACCAAATAGAGGCCGAGTTCAGCGCTGAAACATCTGCTTCGGATAAGACTATCCCGGATTCTCAGTGTGAAGTCGTTTGCATAGTTTGCTTTCGCCCCGGCCGGCCTGAGATAAAAATGCATCTCCCTGTTGACTTTATGAAGGCTATTTAATCAATCGTTTTCTGATCGTTAAAAAAGGAATGGACTATCATTGAAGTTCAGTAAAAAAAAAACATTTTCTTTCATTTTCACATTGTTTTCACATCAAAAATAATAATTTATTTACGTTACTCGTCCGTCTCTGGGTAACTAAATATACTTACCAAATTGCAACTAGGTAAATGGGTCCAGCAGTTTTGGAGCAAATTGGCTGTGACAGACGGGCGACCAGATACACGAGTGGTCCTATAAAGGTTCCGACTTTTCCTTTTGAGGTTTGAAACCCTAAAAATAGACTCCAAAATGGCCTTATTTATTATACTTACTACACTAGTTTTATGACCTGTTAAATTTTCGAAATGGAGGTTATTATTATGATTTCCATTAGAGGTAATAAATAAACAATCACCCGATGATTAGAAACATGCACGACCATGTAATCAATAACAAATACATCGCAAGAAAAATACGTAGGTACTTCAATAAGCTACACTACGTGATTGTTGATCTATTAATTACCAACGTAATGAGCTCCGTAGTAAGATGCTAAGGCGCGGACGTACGTGAAACGAAGCAAACGAAATTCGGCAGAAGGAAAAAGAAGAGAAATTAGTTTCCGACTTTATCGCGTGTTAAATCGGCGATCCGGTGCACGACTGCCGACAGATTAATCCCGCTTGCATGGAAGAGACTTTTATACCATTTTGCGGCAATATTCCAGCTATCCAATAACTTACGAACAGAGTTAAATTCATCTATGAACTTAATCCTGATTTCAATGAGTCTTTCTTTCGAAATAGACACAATTGATTGAACAAGATGATAAAAGTTTCAAAGCCAGCATCGATCCCCACGGGAGAAAGTTAAACGCGTCCGCAGATAAATTCGTGGCACATAGCTAAGGGTTATGCTTTCGACTTACCTTTGCAAAAAAGGGTAATAAAACCCTGACCCTAGCATTTCAAATGTAAATCTGGGCCCGTTTTCCGTACGCAGGCGGTTAAACATTTATTTAGTCGGATTCTCAAATGGTTCAAGGAAGTCTGTAGGTGCTTACTGGTACCTAAAATTTGTTTGTAGTCATATTAAAGTTAGAGTGTTGGACAAAATTTTAAATAATAAAAAAATAGAGTTTTCGTAAGGCAAAATAATACTTATATCCTCAAGGTATTAATGATAAACCTATAAACCTATTAATGATTAAGGTCTCAGTGATGCTAGTCAAGTTAGAAATGAGCAATATTTGTATAAATAAATATACATTTTGTAATCACCTTCCCTAAAAACGGCTCTAAGGATTTTGATGAAATTTGGTATCATGGGGGTTTTAGGGGGTAACAGATCGATCTAGCAAGGTCTCATATGTAGGAAAATACATTTTTAGCTATTATCTCCCGAGAAAAGCTCGGTTATTAAAGATTCAGTCTGTTGACAGTACATACTCGTAATCTACATTGAAGACGTAAAAATACATAGTAAGTACTATTTTTTAACATTCTTGTATACTACAACTACTACAACAGCCTATTTACGGCCCACTGCTGGGCACAGGCCTCCAGACATTCTTGTATAAAACCTCGAAAAATACATTTATACGATTCAAAAAACCTATTTAAAACTAGAGCCGAACTTGAAATAATTCGCGAACATTGAATTATTATTTAATCTAACTTTCACAATGAGGTACAGGTTTACACAACTTAGAAGGCGCGTGGATTAAGCAAAAATAGTCACTGCATCAACGGCTTAAGTGATTCGCCACGCGCCTTCTTAGTTGTGCCGTGTTATAAAAGATACTCAAATTTACTCTCCTCCGATCAGCGGGTGAGCAATAAATAATAAAGAAACTTAGGTTTCCTTGGGAGTTTCGCTTTTATTAGCCCATAATTGCATTTAGCAACTTAGTACTGAGACGAAAAAGAAATGTGAAACAACGACGAAAACAATTTGCAACTCCCATTAACGCAGAACTTGGTCAATATTTTCATATTTAATTTGTTATTCAGTGATTTTTACTTTTCTATTATCGTGATAGAATTATTTGGTGTTTTTAAAGAACAAACTGGAGCTTTATATTACTTGGTAACTCAGAAGTTTTTAGAACTATTTGACTTTGAAAAAAATTAAGTTAATACCACCACGGAGAAAAAAATAGTATAAACAGAAGTAAGGCTTTCTGAGAAGTATTAACGTGTCGAGCTAATGGTAGGAAAATATTATTGTTGACCATGACAGAAAATAATGGACGAATAATAAGAAAATGCTATTTAGGGCTGAAGTTTTGACATGCAACGTCAAAAGTTAAAAAAATAAATGTTACTTTTCCTGAACCCCCTTGGGCCTTGGTTTATTTCAGCATTCGATGACTAAGTAACTAAGATATCGTTTTAAGACGCTGACTATACCTTGACTATACCTTGAGCAATCGAGGCAGGGAACTGTCTCAGCGGACAATGTCTGTTTGCATTGGAGGGAGCGAGAAGCACGACCACGGCATGTGGGCAATAAGTATACGTAGAAAATCAGAAAAATAAAGATAAAAAAACACATTGCATGAACAATACAAATTAGCATTTTGGTATGAGTATGACGGAATAGTGTATTTCATTATTGAAATCTTTGTTAAAAAAATAAACTAATAGAACCGTTTAAATAGGATTAGAAAACGTAACTTCACGTTTTTTTGTCATGAAATCCTTTTTACGAAATGGCAAGTTTTTTAAGTATATAGTGAATATTATATAACATATATTTTACTCGCCTTACAAAATCAAATAGTTTTCTTTTAAATACTGTTTAAATAATGTCAATTTAGGTCTTATCAGCGCCTTAAGTTAGCGACTCACGGTAGAGATCTTCTACTATCTAAAGTCCCGCGCCTTCACATTTCAAAACGCTTCAATTTTTTCATTATTATTTAAAAAGCACCACCAGCACTCTCAACGCATAGTTGATGGCTGTCTCAGCACGCACACATGTGTTGAGAGTGTGGGTTTTGCTTTTTAAATACATTGAAGCGTTTTGAAATGTGAAGTCGCGGGTCTTTAGATAGTAGAAGATCTCTACCTATTACGTACAATTCCACTGGGAATAGGACGGGTAGAAGAATAACGTTCACGAAACATCTCAGCTAGACAGCTAGAAATTCGTAAACCACTTGATTTTATGTTAGATAAATACCTACCCTACGAGTAAGTAATATTAGATTACAAAAATTTAAGAAGACGTAGGTCGTCATTCGATCTTTCCACCCTGTATATGGAGTCATTACGTATTAAAAGTCTATAGTTTTGAGTACCTACTTAGGTATTCGTATTGGTTTGATGTGATAACTGAAGCTCTTTTCGAAACTTCTGTCCCTAAATAAAATCATCTGCCTATTCTGTAATAGGTATATCAGTAACTAGCTTCCGCCCGCGACTTCGGCCGCGTGGAATTCGGTTACTGCGTTCCCTCGACAACTGTGCGTTTGTCCGGGATAAAAAGTTGCCTAAGTCGCGGGCGGAAGCTAGTTACTGATATACCTATTACAGAATAGGCAGATGATTTTATTTAGGGACAGAAGTTTCGAAAAGAGCTTCAGTTATCACATCAAACCAATACGAGTACCTAAGTAGGTACTCAAAACTATAGACTTTTAATACGTAATGACTCCATATATATGTATAAACAATTAATATGGCGACACGACCTACGTCTTCTTAAATTTTTGTAATCTAATATTACTTACTCGTAAGGTATCTAACATAAAATCACAAACGCACAGTTGTCGAGGGAACGCAGTAACCGAATTCCACGCGGCCGATGTCCTTTCCCGTGACCCCGACTATCTCCATGACAAATTTCATCTCAATCGGTCCAGCGTTTGAAGCGTGATGGGGTAACAGATAGACAGAATACTTACTTTCGCATTTTTAATATTAATATGGATATACCATCCAGTTAAATAGGGGGAGGAAAAGCCGTGGTGGCCTGGTGGTTTGACCTACCGCCTCTCATGCAGAGGGTCGCGGGTTCAAATCCGGCTCGCACCTCTGAAATTATTTATGTGCGAAATTCAATTTGAATTTACCACTGAGCTTTTCGGTGAAGGAAAACATCGTGAGGAAACCTGCACGCATCATGCGATGTAATTCAAGGATGTGTGTGAAGTCCCCAATCCGCACTGGGCCCGCGTGGGGACTATAGCCCAACCCTCTCGTGATGAGAGGAGGCTTGTGCCCAGCAGTGGGCCGTAAATAGGCTGTTGTAGTAGTAGTAAATAGGGAGATGGTGTTTAACTGATGATACGAGTAGTATAACACTATGTTTATAAATAGTAAGCAGAAAGTGTATTTTAATTTTACGTTTCTAATAGAGCCCCTTGTCGAATGACGAGTGATTCAACACATGGTTCGTAATGCATATAGAACAACCTAAGGTTATTAAGGCCGGTTCACACACACAGACATGAAAAAAATCACATTCACAAAATCTTATACTTCAAATACGCTAATCTTTTATCTTTCATTCTATCTTTATTTATTTGTACAATCTCAGTAACGGCTCTAACGATTTGGACGAAATTTGGAATAAGATAGGGGATTTCGGTAGCGACAAATCGATCTAGGTAGATGTCATAAACAGCGTGATAAAAAAACCTGTAAAGCCACTATTTTCACATGGAGATGGCTTTCTGGCCAATCCATTGACATGGTTTATGGTCCATTAACATGTAAAAAGCATGGTCAATTGTTGATCTATCGTGTGTTTTATATTAAAACAGTCCAGATGATCTAGATAGTTTAGTTAATTATAAACTAGGTTCGAGTTGCACGACCGCATTTGAAACAGTTCCATTGGCTTATGCCTTGTTGACACACAGAGCGCATTACAGCCAATGTAGGTAGATACTACTTAGGTAGGTACTGTGATTTGCTTTTCTAATATTATTAAATCTTGATCATAGACATAAATAATACTTCGTATGGACCCGGCCTACCGTAGATACATCTCATGTTTCCCCACTTCATTGGTGTCCAATCCAAAGTTAAACTTATGTCGTGACACTAAAGCTGGGTCACATTTTTTCAACAACGAGACGAGTTTTTAGATACTGAGAAACAGTTTCGAAAAGAGATTTTTTAAAAACGCTTATTGTCACGCACGCTCGGTGACAGAACTTTGGATTGGACACCGTGGAAGTGGGGACATATTACGTGTACCTTAGACCGGGTCTATATTATTTACGTCTATGATCTTGATGGAAATTAAAGCTAAGTTTGAATCACCACATAGTTCAAAATTAAAAATTGGCCACATATGGGCACTTTTACACGTCAGAAATAGTACATTATTGCCGTGGCCGGGAAAGTAGGTCTTTGCAGGCTGAGTACTGGTTTAAAGGGCCGAGGCTTCGCCGAGGCCCTTTAATATGTACGAAGCCTGCAAAGCCTTTCACGTGCCGAGGCTTATATAGTGCTTTTCTCAAAAATGAAAAAAAACCTTGATATTAGGTATTCATAATACAGCATTGACACGCACGCAAAGGTAGTCAAGTACTTACAACAAGTCCAATGGAACGCCAGTCTTATTTCGTATTCACCGATATTTGACTTTAACAGACACACTAACACGGCAAGTTAAAAACTCGCATGTAGATTTCTCGTTTTTTATAAAAAATTAAGACCTTTTATTAATTTTTAAACCAAACTAGTAAACTATTTTCATGAAATTTAGCTAAATAAATCTGATACAAGACAAGAACTCCCGCTCTTTATGGATCGTTCTTTTTTTTAATTCCGTTCTGAAATACATTGCGCTGTTTCAGACACGGATAAAAACGTTTGGTTTCGCGTCAATTGACAGATACAGAACATGCAGACTTGGCTGTTTGGGAATTCCTTCGCGTATTTATCACTTTAAAAAAAAAGTACCTGTACGATAATGATATTCCCTGCGCTTATACATGCCGCGGAAGTAAATTCATACAAATTTCCGGGGCATGCAGTTGAGTTTTTGTTTTTTAATTTTTGACTGATCGTCAATGACGCACTTCGCCGTCTGATAGAAAGCAGACAATGACGAGTTTCCGGGCCATTTTTGAGAAAAAGAATTTACCAGCGCTTCCTAGACCCATTGCTTCAGAAGAAGTTAGCATAAAACAAGGTCGCTTCCTGGAGTCTGTCCCTTTGTACCTATATAGGTACAAAGGGACAGAATGCTTAGATCTTTAAAATTACGCAACGGATTTTGATGACTTTTTTTTTTAATAGATAGAGCGATTCGGTTTTTATGTATAATACATGCATGTAGGTATAATTAGTATCAGCATTGCACCCGTGCGAAGCCGGGGCGAGTCGCTAGTGTAATATAATTTCTAGTTTAGTTATTTCTTTGTCGTTGTGAGTGTCTAGAATGAGCTGAGATGAGTCTCTGATTAAATTACGAGTATAAATGTCGTTCTTCCAAACTAGTTTATTTTTACACTTTAAAAAATTTTTGATTTTATTATTACGGAGATTTTATCTTCTCCATTAAATCCAACTAAATAAAAATTGAGCTTTATCTCCGGCCAGTTTACTAAGAATAGAACGAAAGAAACTTTCCGGACCCTCCGCCTACTTAGGGACGACGATGCCAAAAATAGTACAGCAGGATATTGTTAATGTCTATCTGCCGGAATCCCAATATTCTCTTTATCAGCATATAGACTGAAGTAACTCTGTCCGGCCACTGAAATACTTTATATGGAACCGTATGGAAATTAGATTGAAACAGTGAATAAGACATCATCACTCAAGGGACTGAAGGCAGATTTTAGTATGAAACTTTACGAAGATGGAACCGCGGCGCGGGCACACGTAAAATAGACTTAGCGACGTTTACACCAGGAACAAATACGGCAACCTGGTGAAGTAAGCAGTAGGTAAATGTCTAAGTTGGTTAGTAAGCTCTTCAAAATTATTTTTGATTATGATTAACGAGTCGATCATTATATTTATTCATGGGTTCTTATTCGTGTGCATGTCACGGGGTTCAACCTTGTAGAGTAACTGGTGCCCCGTTGCTTAGATAATAATTAGCTGACTCCATAATTGGCATACTTTTATGCCACCCGTAGCTCGTACGTGACGCGACCCCTTGGCAAAGCACATTTTCTGATTCACATGAAACAAATGGGCTATTTATACTGAATTAACTTACGGCCCGGTTACCGGCGATTTGGATCATTGGGGATTTTGTGACGAAATTTATACCACCATTTTGTTCGGTATCGGTACCAATTTTTCGTGATTGGTGAGGTTTTGAGAAACATCCATTTAAGGGGGTCGCGCCATCTCGACAACCAAAATTACCTAGGTGCTTTTTGTTAAAAATACATTTTCAACAACCTTGTTGTCGACCTCGACTTTCCGAACGAGATGATAAAAAATCGACCTAGATAAAGGCAATTATAAAATACTAGACGTTGCGCGTGACTAGGTCCTTCATAGACTTGGAATTTACGTAGGTACCCCATGATACTATACATAATTATATAGATGGACAAGCATTGAAATAATTGATTTGAATCCCGTTCCCGTAGGAATATCGGGATAAAACCTATCCTTTGTTATTCAGAGGGTCTGAAACTATTGCCGCAGTCGAATGCGAATGCGATTCTGCGACGCCCCGTCAAATGCGGAGTCGGCATTCGTTGGTTTTTTACACGGTAACCCGGACTTATCCGAGCCGAGAGTCCGTCATACCCGCCTCCGCCAGGCGGGATGTGTAGTTCAACTTCTCAACACAAAAAAAGTTCTCAAACTATCTCCATACCAAAGGTCATCCAAATCGGTCCAGTCATTTCGGCGTGAAGGAAACAAAACAGATAAACTTTCACATTTATTATGTTACTTAGTATGTATAAGTAAGATGATGTTGTATGAAATTAGATAATATACTTTTATGAAAATCTCGAGAGACTCCAAATAATATTGGCAAAATTAATGCTCTAAAAATATAACAAAATAAATAAGCACCAACTAATTGCCAATAAGCTCAAGATCTCTGGGGTAATAAGATTAGATAAAAAGGTGCGTTATTAAGTGCTCAAGCAAGCATGACTCCTGGGCCATCCCTTATTAGATTTATTTTTCATCAAGCTAAATATTTTTCTTCACCGCAAAATTACATTTTATAGGGTTCACGTCTACCGTGTTATTATGTTACGCAGCTCATCCCACATTTACGTTTTCGTATGACGCCGTGGTGGTAGTGGTTTGACGTGGGTTTGACCTACCGCCGCTTATACAGAGAGTCGGGCTTTCGATTACGGCTTGCAGCTATGAATTTACTGTAGTAGTAATATAAAAGTGCGAAATTAAATTTGATTTTACCACTGAGCTTTTTCGCAATGCTTAGAATCGATAGCAGATTATGTGGGTAAAATATCGTCACAACGTTTTGCTTGACCCTATATATAAAATAATCAAAGGTCGAAACCCTCTCCACGCGAGTTTAACTCACTTCTTGGCCGTTTTTTTTAGTACTTACATACTATGGATCCGCTTATGATGGGCGTTATCCAGACTTGATCCAGACAAATGTCCCATATTCTGTCACATTTCAATGGTCAAACTATCGAAAAGATATCCGCATTTATCTCACGGTGAGTGAATAGTAATCGAAGAATGCCCAACGAATAGAGTAGGCAACGATAAAGTAAATAGCTTTCTAACAAACAATAATAAACAACTCCCTTTCTGGCCGTAATGGAGCTATTTCGTATTAACGACATTATTTTCCCATTTTCAACGAATTATTCGGACATGAACTCGATCAATCTCCCCGACATTTCGATTTGACTTTACCTCGTGATTTTTAAGATCGACTCAATTTAAAGGTTTTGTGTACGTGCTTTTAAGGATAAATGAAGTTTGTCGCCTCTCAGTGGATTTCTCGGAGCCCTGGTGTGAGGCTTTTAGATTAACGGACTTGAAACTGAGCTTTATCAAGTAAATGCAAACAAAGCTTCATTACCAAGTACGTTGTGTTTATTTATACAAACTTTTCCTACCAAGCTACCAGAAAATATGTCAATTACGTTGAATTACCTACCTAAATAATTACTAACTTACTGTACTTTTTATTCAACGTAATAATTTTGTTGTGACTCGGAGCCCTGATGTGAGGCTTTTAGATTAACGGACTTGAAACTGAGCTTTATCAAGTAAATGCAAACAAAGCTTCATTACCAAGTACGTTGTGTTTATTTATACAAACTTTTCCTACCAAGCTACCAGAAAATAGGTCAATTACGTTGAATTACCTACCTAAATAATGACTAACTTACTGTACTTTTCATTCAACGTAATCATTTTGTTGTGACTCGGAGCCCTGATGTGAGGCTTTTAGATTAACGGACTTGAAACTGAGCTTTATCAAGTAAATGCAAACAAAGCTTCCTTACCAAGTACGTTGTGTTTATTTATACAAACATTTTCCTACCAAGCTACCAGAAAATAGGCCAATTACGTTGAATTACCTACCTAAATAATTACTAACTTACTGTACTTTTTATTCAACGTAATAATTTTGTTATGACTCGGAGCCCTGATGTGAGGCTTTTAGATTAACGGACTTAAAACTGAGCTTTATCAAGTAAATGCAAACAAAGCTTCATTACCAAGTACGTTGTGTTTATTTATACAAACTTTTCCTACCAAGCTACCAGAAAATAGGTCAATTACGTTGAATTACCTACCTAAATAATTACTAACTTACTGTACTTTTTATTCAACGTAATAATTTTGTTGTCACTCGGAGCCCTGATGTGAGGCTTTTAGACTAACGGACTTAAAACTGAGCTTTATCAAGTAAATGCAAACAAAGCTTCATTACCAAGTACGTTGTGTTTATTTATACAAACTTTTCCTACCAAGCTACCAGAAAATAGGTCAATTACGTTGAATTACCTACCTAAATAATTACTAACTTACTGTACTTTTTATTCAACGTAATAATTTTGTTGTGACTCGGAGCCCTGATGTGAGGCTTTTAGATTAACGGACTTGAAACTGAGCTTTATCAAGTAAATGCAAACAAAGCTTCATTACCAAGTACGTTGTGTTTATTTATACAAACTTTTCCTACCAAGCTACCAGAAAATAGGTCAATTACGTTGAATTACCTACCTAAATAATTACTAACTTACTGTACTTTTTATTCAACGTAATAATTTTGTTGTGACTTGGAGCCCTGATGTGAGGCTTTTAGATTAACGGACTTAAAACTGAGCTTTATCAAGTAAATGCAAACAAAGCTTCATTACCAAGTACGTTGTGTTTATTTATACAAACTTTTCCTACCAAGCTACCAGAAAATAGGTCAATTACGTTGAATTACCTACCTAAATAATTACTAACTTACTGTACTTTTTATTCAACGTAATAATTTTGTCGTGACTCGGAGCCCTGATGTGAGGCTTTTAGATTAACGGACTTAAAACTGAGCTTTATCAAGTAAATGCAAACAAAGCTTCATTACCAAGTACGTTGTATTTATTTATACAAACTTTTCCTACCAAGCTACCAGAAAATAGGTCAATTACGTTGAATTACCTACCTAAATAATGACTAACTTACTGTACTTTTCATTCAACGTAATAATTTTGTTGTGACTATTATTTTGTTTGAAAGAAAACCGAATTGCATCACGACAAACGGAATTGATGACAGAACGATTGGCAGCAAAACATCATACACCGTAACCTAAAATGGTTTTGATGTGAATAGTGGCTGTTTTTCCCGGGCTGGCGTCAGCGTCAATGCAAATTAAGCATCGTTCGATACTTTTGAATATTTATGGAATGGTGAAATAGAGAAGGTTATGTGGTTCAGTTATACCCACACGGTGCAGTTCATTAATACGGGATACGTTTCTACATCGTTTAATTTTATTTCATCCTTAACACATTCAGTATCAACTAGAACTTGATTTGTTCAACTTGAAATATTTCATTCCTTTTTTACAATATGTTCACAATAAGGAGAATATATTATGTGACATTTGTACTCACATACTCTCTGAGGGAATACTCGTACCTATGCGCTCTTGTAATACATTTCCTAACCTACAATAACACGCTAAATGAGTTGGTACGTTGACTTAATAATAAATTTAATTCCTTTGGCATTTCATATAGCATCGTCGTCTCAATGAAAGACGGGGTATGTATACAAAGTCTTGCACAAACGCAAGCGAGCCAAGCATATAAATTTACGAGTAAACAGTAAACGGCCCGCATATCAAAACCATTTTTACCGCTACAACGATACTGTACCAACGTTATTGTAATACTCAGAACTCTCAACGCTTCATTTATATTGTGAAATGCATTCGTCTGAATTATGCATTAGGTACCTACTACACAGGACTCAGCTTTGCTTTAATGAAATCACTTAATTAAAACGCTTTTGATGTCGTTTTCGAACTATGAACTATTTTATAAGGTTTCTTTAATGTTTCTGTTTTTAATTTGTAAATAAATAATTTATACTAAGACCGAATATCCAAATCCTTTTTTCTATTGTACGTAGGTATGACGTATGTTGCCTAGGTAGCTTTAAAACAATTGTAATAACACTTGTGCCAATAATATGCTCTTCTGAAACCCACCGCTGAATTCGTTTAATTAACTTAATAAGCTTAAAGAACCTTAAGTCTTCCATGTCTGGCGACCGGGAAAATGGAAATGTTCAGTCATACTATACATACTCGTATATAAATTTTGAGTCGAAACCGCAATTTATGTCAATGTTTATTTTGAAATCAACGACCCGTAAATAATGCTTCGGTTCGTCCAAATTAATGAAGATTTCGTTTTATCTGGGAGTTGGTAAAGTGGCCCCCGTGTTAGCCGCAGGACCGGGGGGTTTAATTGCGAAGTTAAATATCTTCTACATTATCTCCCTTAGAACTAATTTCAGTTACCCAATAAACTTGAGCTGGCCATGTCGAGTTTCCTTCAGAGATAAGGTGAATGAAACTGTTAATTGACTGTTGTTACCGCTTTAGGCAACTAAAGGTATTAGTTGAAACATTAAGTTACTTCGAGTTGGCCTTGCGTGAGTAGATTCCTGCCGCGTATACTACCAAGTTTCGATATTGAAGTAAAACGTTACATTCTCTCAGTTACTATTTTCTTACTTATTATTGTTCGGGTATGGGCCATGCCATTTCGGGGGGGAATATACAAAAATACTACTGCCATTATAATTAAGAAATCTCGTTAAATCTTGTATAATAATATTGTAAACTACTTAGTTTAGAACCATAGAGCCATGATGTCAACTACTTCGCTATCCTAGCCCAGACTCAAAGTTATAATTTATAATTATGTCAAACAACATTCATTCAACATTTTGTTAAGTAGGATCATAGTACTCCGAAGTGAATCGCCGATGGGCTTAAAATCAGCATTAGCTGTCCCCATAACCTTTTTCAATTAATAAATGCCTATCTGTTAAACTACAGAGTACTTACCTGTGTGATTTGTTAAGCTAATAAAATAATGCATGTTTCATATTAATATGGAGAGTAAACAAATTTGTATTTGTGTTTGTAACTGAATACACATTTATGTCAAAAAAATAAAAAGAACTAAATGGGATTAAAACCAATGCTGGTCTGGATCGAGTAAAGGGACCCATTAGTTAGCCAGAGCTTTTAAACTCTGCAAACGACATGATTTATATCGCGGGCGTAGATTGTTTTTTACTCTTTTACTTCGCCCGTCTATTTTGAAATGTTGCGCACCTTCCATTTGGCCGTGAAAACGAACATTAAAAATAGCCAAAGGTAGAGGTTGGAATTTTCGAGCTTTATTTTTGTAATAGCTTTGAAAAAAAAACCGTGCAGGCTTTAACCATCTCTAGTGAACTGGACTTGGCTGTCTCTGTTTTGATAATAAATTACGTGATCCTTTTATCAATAATAGGTGCTCACTGCTCGCTTAATACAGTTAGTACCTGGACGACCGAGCTAAAACAAAACCTAGTTGTCTCAGATAGGAGCTAGATCGATTTATCGCCCCCTATTATTCCAAATTTCGTCCAAATCGTAAGAGGCGCTTCTGTAAGCGCTTGTATAAATAAATAGATAAATTTACAAAATTAGCTATGAACTACTACTACTATTACAGCCTGTTTGCATCCCACTGCTGGGCACAGGCCTCCTCTCATCACGAGAGGGCTTGGGCTATAGTCCCCAAGCCTGCTAGCTATGACATGAAATAGCAAAATTAAGATGTATTTTAAGTAAGTAAGTAACACTTTATTGTACAGAATAAAACACACAAATACAACTTACTAAATACTTTAGTATTTTTGGTAGTAGATACAATTATATTCTTTGAATAGGAAGTTTCTTCTGGCCACTTCCGTGAATAAACTCGAAGGCTTCGCTTTGCAAACTTTAATTAGAACACTGGAGAAGCCGCCTCAAACAAATTATTATAATAGCTTACTTTTAGTTTCTCGGTTATAGTGCTCCATTACACTTTACGATTCCCGCACTTTTTTTCAGTTTTTGTAATAACAGTCTTCCTAAATTTATGTTGGTATCCCAATGTTCGAAGTAAGGGTGAAACTGCTAGCTTTACCGTATGATGGTTCAACCATCGCTTAAGTTTTACTACTCATATACGGACTTAGTGTAAGTTTAAGTATATGTATATAATAATATGGTCCCCATTGTTATTAAATCCAAAAATAAGAACAAAGTTAAGATGGACGGACCAAAATCAGTTTTAAAGATAAACCAACATAAAAAACCGGCCAAGTGCGTGTCGGGCCACGCGCAAAGTATAGGGTTCCGAAGTTGATGATGCCCACAGTACCTTTCTAAGACTTATTAGTATCTAGCTAGCCTGTGGTATGACGTGCCTGCCCGCCCGCGGCCGCTCGAGAAAAATAATTGGTTTTTCAATCATTTCATAATTATGTTAGTGAACTATGACTCGTAAGTTTGTACTTATATATGTATGTATTTCTCTATATAAGTATTTATATCGTTGTCTAGCACCCAACAGTACAAGCTTTGCTTAGTTTGGGGCTAGGTCAATATGTGTGATATGTCCCAAGATATTTATTTATTTGTACAGCCTACTTAGCTGTGATAGTTTTCCTTTCAACTACGTTATATATGCCACAACCGTGATTTTTTTCAGCCATCCAAATACCACCATTTTTTCTGGCGGGGCGGGGGGGGGCACGTAACTCTAACAATAAATAGCACTTTAAAGCTTAATATTTCACAAACGCATCACTTAATCAAAAAATGGTTTTAACAAACCCACAATATTTTTTTAACCCTATTCAACGATATGCCGCACCATGGGGTACGCAAGAAAAAAAAAGTACATCCCCACTTTACGAGTAGGGGAGGTACCCTATAAAAAAATATATTTCAAAACTAGCTTCTGCCCGCGACTTCGCCCGCGTGGAATTCGGTTATCGCGTTCCCGCGGGAACTATACGTTTTTCCAGGATAAAAAGTAGCCTATGTGTTATTCTGATCTATAAGCTACATTACTGTAAAGTTTCATTAAAATCCGTTTAGTAGTTTTTGCGTGAAAGAGGAACAAACATCCATCCATACATCCATCCAAACAAACTTTCGCCTTTATAATATTAGTAAGGATTTTATTGTACCACTTTGTCAGCGTAACTAATATGTATATTCATGCCAAATTACAGCTTTCTAGAACTAAGCATCTCTGAGCAATAGTGCGGACAGACGGACGGACGGTCGGACGGACGGACATGGCGAAACTATAAGGGTTCCTTGTGGATTTCGGAAACCTAAAAACAGTGGAACTTTATAAACCGTGTTCATGCACGCTCGCGAAACTGTCAAAATGCGAAAAATCATCAATCATCACTATATATAATATTTGACATCTTTTGTTCCACAACCCTTTGTGGATTGACAAAAATAATGAATTTTTTATCACCCGTACCCAACAAAAACGTTGTTTGCTCGCGTCCCGAATGCGGGCCATTTTGTTGGTATTTTTAAACCTCTACATTTATGGTTGTTACGAAACACAAACACAATGAAAATGTCGATAGTGAACCCACAACTGCCTATTTCCGACCGGGCACAGGCCTACTCTTATCATGAGATGGTTTGGGCTATGGTCCCCACGCGGCCCCAATGCGGATTAGAACTTCACACACCACCTTTAATTGCTTTGCTGATGCGTGCAGGTTTCCTTACTATGTTTTCCTTCACCGAAAAGTTCAATGGTAAATTCAAATTGAATTTCACACATAAATACTTAATTTCAGAGCTGCGAGCCGGATTCGAACCCCCGAACCTCTGCATGAGAGGCGGTAGTTCAAAGCACTAGGCTACCACGGCTTATAGTGAGCTCGTCAAGCCAAGATTTATCAAGACCGGGGTTTGATGAAAATGGCACCTCGTAATACGTTTGGAGTAGCGTACGATATCGACTCAATCGTATCGTGGAATTATTAAAGGCATGGATGAAGTCAACCTGTCAATTTCGTGCAGCTGTTATCTGCTTGCGACTTGTTAACGCAGTCATGAACACCAAGATAATAATGATCTAGTCATAACATGCCGTGTGTTAGTCTGGATACAACTCAAGAACTGCTGGACCGATTTGGCAGATTGGGCGAGATACTTACTTTTTGTTACGTTTGTTTATGTATGTAAACACTTTATTTTACAAAAAACCACGACAGAGTGAGGAAAATAGGTACAAAGGCGAACTTATCCCTTTGAAAAATTTCCTCCAGTCAACCTTAGAGTAAATGTTTATCAGTGTCAAAGAAAAGTTTGTATGAATAAAAAACTTCATTATACTCGCCGTAAAGCAAAGTGACGACCGCTATCATAGAAAAATGTGTATTTGTAAATCACTTTTGTTATTAGGATTAAGCATCAGCTTAGTTTGTAAGATCATAGGATAGTTTAGTCTGAAACAAATTACATTCAACAACATCCAAGTACTTACCTAATGTTTAATCATAGTCTAAAACAGACGCACATCGCATATATAGCTTATTCGGGGAGTCATTCATTTAATGAAATTTCCCCTTAATAGTCCACGGAATTGAGACCGGGTGAAACTGCGAAATCTTCGCAAATGGTGCGAAACCACGTAACCCAACCTAATGTTACGTGGAAGATCGCGGCACTGCGCGAGTAGGTAATACCTACATAACTCTTATACGCATCGCGACGCAGATTATCTATATACTACTACTACTACTACTACTACAGCCTATTTACGGCCCACTGCTGGGCACAGGCCTCCTCTCATCACGAGAGGGTTTGGGCTATAGTCCCCACGCGGGCCCAGTGCGGATTGGGGACTTCACACACATCTTTGAATTACTTCGCAGGTGCGTGCAGGTTTCCTCACGATGTTTTCCTTCACCGAAAAGCTCAGTGGTAAATTCAAATTGAATTTCGCACATAAGTAAACAGCACAAAAGTTAGAGGTGCGAGCCGGAATCGAACCCCCGACCCTCAGCATGAGAGGCGATAGGTCGAACCACAAGGCCACCACAGCTTGTATTGGATTATCTATATATTTATCTTTATCTTTAAGTAGGTAGGTAACTAGATATACAATTAAATCTAACGAAAATAGCTCGTGGAACGCCCTCAGACTCGATAACAGCCACTCGAAATCAAAAAGAAATAAAATGGAATCACGAACGTTCGGCGGTGATGTTTTGGATTCATAATCGGCGAAGTTGTTCCCAACGCCCGAGTTGAATAATAGATTTATAATATGAGCTCGAGGTGAATTTCAAAATGTATATCGACCATTTCATTGGAGCATTTATTTCAACAAGGTATTTTGTACTTTGGGCAAGACAGTCTTCGATTGGCGGGCACGTACTTGAAGACGAACTATCCGTACTTACCTACGTACACCTCCTACTCCAAGATGGAGCAAAGACCTCGTGAAGGTCCTATGGACAAAACCTTGGTGACTTCTTTCGGCTAAAAAGATGATGATGATTTTGTATACCTCTATGTACGAGTATAAATGAACCCTTTATTGATTGTTAGTTATCGTTGTTGTTTGATTAGTTAAGTCTTAAGTTTCTTATTTAAGTACATATGTAAATTAACCCCAAAAAACCTGTAATTGGCTTTGCTACCTTACTAAAACACCCTTGTAACTATATCCATTATATGCTGTTGGTTTTTTAATTATTATTATTGGTACATTTTCATGTCACGGGCCCATGGGGACCCGGTCATTCGCATTCATGGGGCCGAAGCCAACATGAAGAGGCTTTTGGTACCTTTTACTATAAATGTGAGATGGCCGCAACTGTGGAGATCTGTCCTCCCAATACAACATGAGGCTGTACTGGCGGACAGCCCTCCCCAGTTGCCAAACTATTGCCGAGGAAGGAAGAGACTTGGAGTGGGCTATGTGGATGGGAGGTGTGGACTGGAAAATCGGGCTATGGAGTGAGATAACGGACATCTGCCTGATCAATATCTCACAAATTGAAAGCAAGGCAGACGGTGACTCGCCGCTTACGCACTAGCCAAGAGGCTAGCCTTCGTGGGCCCCCTATACAGGCCACCGCACGGGTGGCGAGGGAGCAACACTGATGTAAGCAGCTAAGGGTGTGGAGAGGTGTGCACCGGTTTCGCCATCGCGGGTCGCGCCTCGTGCGCACCCGGAGTGGGTTTCCCCGTTATTACGCAGATTGAGCACTTCCACCCTTTCAAGCATATAGCTCCTGCGCTCCACTCTGGGCGGCCAACTAAGGCAATCCAGAGGCGGGGGAGGTGTGTAGCTGTGTGTATGTGTGTGTGTATGGCGCATGTGTGTGTGTGCCCCCAGGAGTCTCGGGTGCGAGGTGTCGCCGCTCACCCTCGGCCCGCCACAGGCCGCCCTGCGCTGACTGACTGCACCGGTGGTACAACACCAGGTAGGCGATGGGGTCGTCACATCCCTACGCCGTTATTATTATTATTATTATTACGAGCCCATTGTGTCCCACTGCTGGGCAAAGGCCTCCCCCCACTTTTTCCACTGCTCTCGATCTTGTGCAGTCTCTGTCCAGTTCCTTATTAAGGAATCGATTTCATCCCGCCATCGCCGACGAGGTATGCCTCTTCTCCTATTGGAATTGTTGGGCTTCCATTCGGTGGTTGCTTTGGCCCACAATTCGTTCAGCATGCGACAGACATGACCAGCCCAGTCCCACTTCAGTTTGGCCGCCTTCTGAGCTACGTCAACTATTTGTGTCCTGGAGCGTAGGGTAGTGTTCCAGATACGATCCCTACGTTTAACACCTAATATGCTATGCTCCATAGCTCGTTGACAAACTCCAAGCTTGAACTTCTGAGAATCTGTCAAAGACCAAGTCTGAGCGCCGTAGATTGGAAGTATGCACATACATGTCCATGAGTTTCCGCTTGAGACACATAGGCAAATCGCCTTTCATTAGGTGTTTCATGGACCAATAGCTCTTCCAGGCATTACCGGTCCGCCTGTCGACCTCTTTTTCCTGTCTTGTCTGGAAAGATACTAATTGGCCCAAATACAGATACTCATGGACATATGCAATTTGTTCTCCGTTTATCTCAATCCTACGGTGTGCGCTGTTGCTCATGAGTTTGGTCTTTGACATATTCATCGTTAGTCCCACTTCGGAGCTTGCATTGCTTAGGTCTTCAAGCATATCTCCGAGCTCAGAAGCTGTGGAAGAGAATAAGACGATGACTGTTTTTTAATAAAATAAATAAATATGATACTACGAGCTTTTACCCGCGACTTCGTCTGCAGGGAACTTAACACTATATTTTCAAAGCCCTTTTTCCAGGATACTTTTAAAACCTTTTCCGGGATTACGGGATTTGTGGGATTCCTGGGATTTCTATACAAAGTCCTCTTCCGGGGTCCCTCTAGTGAGTTTCCAGGATTTCCGGGATAATAGGTGGCCTATAGCTTATCCCAGGTCACAAAGTATCTGTTTTTTTCCAAATTTCATGCATATTGATTGAGCCGTTTTACCGTGATTGAGCAACAAACATCCAAATATCTAAGCATCCAAACACAGAAACTTTCAGCTTTATTATATTAGTAAGATACGCCTAAATTTAATGCTTGATATACGTGTGTAGCTTCTGTTTGATAGTGGTACTTGTACGGTAACAGACAATGAGACCATTTCGGTGTACAATAAATCAACCGGCATGATTAATAGGAATTAGCGCAGTCACATCATTATGATATTGTCCATAATGCTATGCTAATGTAACGCAATCTGCTTAATTAACAATTATAACTCAATATATTCTTATATAAAATAATCTTCAAAGAGGAGAGCGAGTCCCGAGCTCAGTAAAACAAGGACGTTTATTGCTGAACCATCTTTGTGTTTCCAACCATTTCCCATTATTACTTAAAGGAATAGTAATCGTAAGGGATTCTTTTGACTTCACGCTTTGCATATTCATACTTCCACTTAAATAGAGCGAGCGGAACAAGGAAAATTTGCATAAAAAGAGTCCAATGGCCCCGTATACTCTCTTTGTAAGGCTCAAGTGTCTCTCGAATTTTGGCCGTCAGAGCGTTCTACTTACATAATGAAATGTCATAGAAGGAGTCTCTAGAACTTGTATGTCCGCTTGTATCAAACAATAAAATAAATTCATGAGGGTAAGTAAGTATAAATTTATCAATTTATACTTACTAATAATGTAAGTACTTTTTGTCTCATGAATGAGTAATTGTGGTTTGTCTGAAACAACTGTCATACAAAAAAGTTAAGGGAAAACTGTTTTCTAATAAGTAAGTATGTCTTAAAATAATTAACAACAATTATTTTGATATTTAATTTAAAGTTAAGATTACAAGGTGATATATTTAAAAATAATCAAGCTTCAATCATTACCTTTATTTTCCTATCCCGGTATCTACTGCGTTAATTCTGCACAAGACTTAGTATAGAATTAATTTAGAAGGTATATATAGAAAACGCTTCACTGGATATAAGATATTTATGTCTATGTCATGTCATAATACATACAGCACACATCAAATTATCATCATTCAAATTTACTGAACCTATTACACAGGTCAGCGCCTCTCCGGGTCTTAGTCGGCCATATTGATTTACGCTATGATAGTTATAGAAGATGTTATCTTGAATTAGCAACCTTAACCAGCCTAATGTGCAGACTATAAAAAAATAACTTACAACTTAAGGGTTGATTTATGTACCCCGATAAAAATATTTTTTTATTAAAAAAGTATTTTATTATTTTCTCACTGTC
The DNA here is from genome assembly GCA_963971205.1 of Aethes cnicana. Taxonomy (NCBI): domain Eukaryota; kingdom Metazoa; phylum Arthropoda; class Insecta; order Lepidoptera; family Tortricidae; genus Aethes; species Aethes cnicana. The sequence continues at coordinate 6,666,028 of OZ020286.1, forward strand.
TGCATCCGCGAAGTACGTAAGTAATTCAAAGATGTGTGTGAAGTCTCCAATCCGCATTGCACCAGTAGTAGTAGTAGTAGTTAATGTCTTAGTTTTTAGTAAGTAGGTTCTGCAAAATACCTTCCGAATTTCCCTTTAAATATACCTAACCTCCTAAACTTTTGAACCAATGCAGTTTGCAAAAGTAGAGTTTCATTCGGATCCATAAGCTAATGTTTGATTAAAATCGGATGTCGGACGGAACAGTTATCGTCATTTTTATTTCTCACGCGGATGAAGTCGCAGGGCACATTTACCTAATTATAATAATAATTAGGTTATATTCGTAAGATCAATTTAAGCGATAGAACGAAATGAAAATTCTGTAAAACGACTAATGACCCAGTCGTAAAATGTCGCTTTGTTAACGCTCCGCGAAAGTCAAAAGACAAAGTCGAGTCGGCATGATAAATAAAGACTTGAAAGCCGCAAAAAACATTGCGTTTACAGAGAGCTTCACTTTAAGGACGATTCGTGTTATGATAGTCTTTAGTTTCATTACTTATCAAACAAAAAATAATTTAAATTGTTTAAGAGCTACTATGAGGCCACAGATAGACACATTAATGTAATTTTAAGTTTGCGGAAATATTTCAAAAGACATCGACCCTTAGCCGCATCCTTTTGACTAAAAGCTTATTGACTTTATGAAGCGCAAGTTACTAATAAAGGATAACTTACCGTGTGACTGAACCCGGACCAGGGTAAATCAAACAAAAAATGTCATAAAGCGCGACCCGAAGGCAGCCAATTTCCCTCTGAAAAGGAAATGGCCGTTGTGACGACATGCAGCAAATCCCACGCATGAAACCTTTCAGTGTGCAGCGCCGAATACCAATTGCTAAACCACATAAAAAAACCCACGGTATCCAGCAAAGTTGAGATGATGATAATATGTTAATTAAGCTAAGTCTTAAAAACACAATATTTTCTCGCTAATAAGTAGCCAGTTTCAATATTTCTCTTTTGACAAGTGAGTAGCGAACTTGAACAAATTGGAGAGTAACCCGCTTTATAAAGGGATGAACTGAAAGTAAAGCCAAGTAAAGTAGTGTTTCTGCTGATACTTGCGCTGAATCAAATATTTGGAGTGGTTCATACAGAAACCGAATAGCTACGTGGCTGAGGTCAAGGTATCTTTTTCAATTAGGTTCATTAAACTCATATATAGGTTACCTATTTATTTTTAATTATTTAATCATTCTAGAACTTTATTTTATCGCTTTCTAGTGTTAGTTACTGGCGTTTTAAATGCAATTACTCTATACAGCACCAATAGATATGTGCCGAAATTATTATAAATTTTGCCAAAAAAGCAACACATTCATTTGATTTGACTTAGAAAAGCGTTCTAACTGATATGGAAAAAATACCCACAGCTGTGGCGGTGCGATGGAAACTAGTTAACGCCAACAACTTCAGTGAAACAAAAGTGTTACTAACAGTTAGAAAAACTTTCTAACTAAAGCTTGTTACAGTTACATAAGACGAGACCTAATCAAATTAAAAGTTGTTGAACGTTCAACAAGAAACTTTCCGATGCTGTCATTTTAAAACTAGCGCTTCACTTCGTATAAATTATAATTTACCTTCAAGTTGACGAACTGCGCTCGCGAATAAATTTGGTACAGTGAAGTAGTTGCTGATGACACTTCTGTGTGCGAGCACCGTGTAGTCAGGGTCTAAAGTAGCTTGGCATTTTAGAACCGTGTCGCAGTTAGTCACATAACAAATTCAAACTATTCTCATTCTACTCGTACCTACTTGTCACTATGACCTGGCATCTTAATGGAGGATACTTGTAGTATTGTTTTTACTATATGTTATAATTATGTATGCATTAATCGTCTACGCTGAGTATGTATATTTTACGTCACCAATGGCCGTGAAGTGTGATTTTCTGCCCGCTACGCGGAGAGAAAATCTCACTTTCTGGCCAAAGCAAGACGTAAAACTTTTGACAAACCACGGGCGGTAATTCGTAAAGCCCCAGATCGCATATTTATGGCCCTCACCTTCGGTTCGGGTCACAAACACCTGCGATCTGGGACATTAACGAATTCACTGCCCTAGGTCTGTAATGTACTATTACTTACACACTAAGTAATCTGCCGCTGTGTTTCGGTAGATGACGGAGTTAGAGATCCGGTGTATTACGAGCAAAGAGTCATTAAACCTAGTCCTCAGGGTTGTCCACAGGCCAGAGAGACTTAGTGGTAGGCAGGGAGCCTGCACTAAAAATAACAGGAATATTTAAAGTTATTCATGACAGACATTTATTTTCTTATTTAACTGAAAACTATAAAGCATTGGATGACGCAAAATTCCAATATACCGAGCCATATTAAACTCACAAATAATGTTCCTAGATTCAATTTAGTAGGAAAAAAGGTTAACTGAAATTTGTGTTTCATGTCATTCAATCTCTTTTAGCCCATTTCAGCCGAATATTTGCTTTTTTGTAAAATTTCTATCAGGAATTTAGCATTTGACATGAAATGAAATGTGGAACCAGTCCGCTGTAAATTTATTTCCAATAAAGACGTACATCCAGACGGCATGGCACTTTATAACGGTTTGATGCAGTCTTTTGGTGCATTTCTGCTATGAAATTGAAATACAGTTGTGCATCGAAGACTTATACTTCATGTGAAGATCGTTCAAGCGCGAACACGTCAACAATGATGTTTTATTACTGGAACTACATAAAACCTATTCGTTCACGATTGATTTCATATCATTGGTATAGGCAAACGAGCACACAGCCCACCTGATGGTAAGTGATCACTGCGTCCCATGGACACCGAAATCCTATGATCCCCATTAAGAAACCATAAGAACTCGAATGCGTAGCCTACCCTGAGGCCTAAGATGGAATGCCTCAGTGCCAGAAATTTATCATAGCCTGTTCTCACAGTGACAAGTTTTATGATTTAGTCTCCACCACGCGGGCAAAGTGCGTACTAAACTAAGTAGGTACTTATAAGTATCGTAACTCAGAGGTGCGAACCAAATTTGAACTTCAGGTACATCTGCATGAGAGGCGGAAGTTCAAACGACTAGGCTACCACGGCTTGTTGATTTCTTTCACCTATTTAGTAACGTTGTTTAGTAACCCAGTCCGTGTAGTTGAGTGAGTCCAGTACATTATATCGACGATATATTAACGCGTTCACTGCCACTTCTGTTTTACGAACTTTCGCCAGGTGCCACATCTGTCATTAAGGGAAAATTGCAACGCACATGTGCGTTCAAGGCACTGCGGGAAAGTCAGCAAAACACATATATGCGTCGGTGAAAATGAATGCGTTAATTCCAATTCCACCTGCATAACCAATAAACGAGGTAAAGAAGAAATATCCTGTTCAAATTGACAATGGTTAATTTTATAACTTTCATGAAAAAAAGCATAGAAAATTGTCGAAGTACAGAAATTCAATCATCAAATTTTGTTTGGAAGTGAACCAACCATTGACCTATAATAACATGGACGAACAGTGCCTAACAGAGTATGTCAAAATATATGGAGCAAACTGACATTAGAAAATACGTTCGTGTCAAGATAAATGTTTTATACAAAAGTAAACCTAACACTATAAGATTCAAGTGTCAAATTTACTGAGCGCAAACGGGCACCCGTTTTGACGGGCCATTTTTCTCCGGATGATTGTGAATTCTTACTTATCAATGGAACCAACCAAGCGTCATGGATCAATTCTCTACAACTGGCTCAAAGTCACCTCAAAGTTGTCAATTATTGCAACGTCAAATGCAACTGCAGTTCGCCGGCTATTGATCTAATGAAGATGCATCAGAATCAGCACACCGATGGTAATTCGCAAGCGTCAGACTCAAGCGGGGGAATTTAATGAACACATTTTCTTGTTAACAACTCGAATAGTTCGAGACTGATAGATCACTATCATTCCCTTCCTTTTGACCGCCTAATCAGTACTGAGTTTTCACTGAAATAAATGTATTTGTTTCGAAGATGAAAGATAATAGTGTATCTGGCCAAAGCGTTTAAATGTGTACAGATTAAAGATTCAGATTTGCGTACCTGATGATACTATGTAAAATACATTATTAGATAGATGGTTAATGTTAGATATATTTTAAAAATCGTTTGATCTCAAGTCCGTGGAAATATCGGGATAAAATTACTATATGTTATTTCCAGGGTTCAAAACTCCATATCTCATCAAAATCGGTCCCGCCGTTTTGACATGAAGAAGGGACAAACAAACACACTTTCACATTCATACAGCGACTCTACCTATAGAAGACGTAGAAATAATAGAGTCACTCACTATACACAATTTCGATTCTACAGCGACTCTATTTGCTTACGTACAATAATATGGAAGGCAAACCACCATCCCATAGCCATTAGTTCTCGGTATTACTTTTGCGTTTTATATTCTTTGTGTACATATTTTTGTCTTGATTTTTTGCTGCACAATTTTTTTATTAGGCAAAGTAACGCGTTTGACCTGTAGATAAATAAAATAGAAAAATACCGTGCATTAAGATTACTAATAGCAACTAATCACGATGCAATTTACAAGCCATCTCGCGTACAACATGTCCGGTATTAGTGAAGTGTTAATAAATGAGAACAAGATGAATGAAGGCTAACCTTGTCGGGCTTTAGTTAATTTCATCTGGAGACTATCCCCGTGGGCACAGGGACGGCAGCAGGTCCTGCGAAACATATAACATCGTAAGGCCGGCTTGCACCAACGCCGATAACCTCAGTTCAGCCTCTAAGGCGCACTTTCACTAAGCCTATTTCATTTTATCCAGCGGTTTAAACGTGAAGCTGAAGAGGTATCTGACGGAAAGACTTACTTTTCACATTTAGGTATAATAGGTATTAGTATGGATGTGTATTTTATAAGGCTAATCATGTAAAGTAACAAATCTCCAGTCGCTGGTTGATAACAAAAATCAACAGCCTAGAAATTAAGGGGAAAAAATCTTAGGAAAAAGCTAGGTCAAATAAAATCATTAATAATGAAAAGCGTTGACAAAATGACTGTTTAAAATAGAAAACTAACACCCATATAAAATTGCCAATAATTTTCAGATAAATGACCGATTATCTTCAAATAAGTTAAGTTTAAATAAGACTCGACCTAACCTATAAAACAAAACGATACACACACACATACAGATCTGTGCCCCTAGTGAAAAAGGGTATAAGTCTGATTTTGGCCAAATTGAGTTATATACACCAAAAAATTTGAAAAAAAAATCCGCATCGGTTGGTGTAAACGGATCTAAGTTATCTTGTAAATTAACAAAGTTATGGTCGTGTTAAAGGGTATAAATGACACAAATGACCATGACGCGGAGGGTATATATTGACATATATTCTTATCAACATTGAAAGCATATTATTATTTCGTGCAAAATGATATGAGTAAAGTTACATCTTACGATTTCGTATGTTCGTTGTGTTGAATGATATGACTACACTTATCTGTTTTAGGAATGCTTAGTGCTTAAGGATCGATGTCTACTTATATCGGTTTACACTAATAATGTGACATTACTAAGAGAACAAATCAACTTAAACCCGTATTCACGCCATTATTTTGATAGTTGCTAGCACAAGTCGACATATACCGCCATAGGTTACAAAAAAATACGTGTAAAACGATACAAGCGTAAAAGTGATGCCCCCGCGCACGCCCGCGGAGAGAGGAGACTTGCTTCCACCGGTTTCCCGCGACCTTCACGAGGTCGTCGCTCCATCTTGTTGGAGGCCTACCGACAGCTCGTCTCCCGGTTCGCGGGCGCCACTCGAGAACTTTCCGGCCCCATCGGCCATCAGTCCTGCGAGCAATGTGCCCCGCCCACTGCCACTTAAGGCTCGCAATTCTTCGGGCTATGTCGGTGACCCTAGTTCTACTGCGGATATCCTCATTTCTGATTCTATCACGCAGAGAAACCCCGAGCATAGCCCTCTCCATTGCCCTCTGAGTGATTTTGAGCCTTCTTATGAGGCCCATCGTAAGCGCCCACGTCTCGGAACCATAAGTCATCACTGGCAACACACACTGGTCGAAGACTTTCGACTTGAGACACTGCGGTAATTTGGACGAAAAGACACTGCGAAGCTTCCCGAACGCTGCCCAGCCGAGTCGGATTCGACGATTGACCTCTTTCTCGAAGTTGGACCTACCTAACTGGACTGTTTGTCCCAGGTATACATAGTGGTCAACAAGTTCGAGCGCAGAGCCTCCGATTATTACGGGAGTTGGTACAACATGGACATTAGACATGATTTTCGTCTTGTCCATGTTCATTTTAAGACCAACTCGATCGGAAACTCTGCTGAGGTCAGCGAGCATAGTACTGAGGTCTTCCATGGTCTCAGCCATGACTACAATATCGTCGGCAAACCGAAGGTGAGAGATGTACTCGCCATTAACATTGATGCCTCGACCTTTCCAGTCCAGCACCTTAAAAGCATCTTCCAATGCAGCGGTGAACAGCTTCGGAGAGATCACGTCTCCTTGTCTGACTCCCCGCTGCAGTGGAATAGGCTTCGTGGGCTGGTCCTGTAGTCGGACGGACATGGTGGCGTTTTCGTACAAACACTTCAACACTTCGATGTACCGGTAGTCAACTTGGCACCTCTGGAGAGACTGCAGCACAGCCCAAGTCTCGATCGAATCGAAGGCTTTCTCGTAGTCCACAAATGCAAGGCAAAGGGGGAGGTTATACTCTTCAGTCTTCTGTATAACCTGCCGCAACGCATGTATGTGGTCTACGGTACTATAGCCCTTTCGGAAACCGGCTTGTTCGGGAGGCTGGAATTCGTCAAACCTGCGCGCGAGACGGTTCGTAATGACTCTCGAAAACAGCTTGTAGACATGAATCAAACCCGTGTTGAGCGTTGGAAATTACGTCATGTTTTGCTAAAAAATGATTAATCCTCGTGACAATTAGTTTTTCGACTATCTTATTTTCTACAGATAATATAGCTATCGGCCTATAGTTAGAATATTCCAGATGGCTACCTTGCTTATAGATTGGACGAATAATCGCTTTCTTCAAGTTATCCGGGTACTTTCCCGTTTGCACAGACATATTGACGAATTTAGCCAAAACTGGACTAATATCTTTTTTAACAACCTTAAGGTCACGTACTCTAATCCCGTCTATACCCGGCGACTTACGACAGTGAAGGTGATCTATAATTTTTTCTACCTCATAAGGTGAAACCCTTTGGAAATAGAAAGATGCATCGCATATATTCGCATAAACCGTACGGTCCAAAAAAGTTAATTTGCAATGATGTTTTATTTTGTCTATCTCCTGAGTAAAGGTATGACTAAAATTAGTACATATGTTACACACTTTCTCCACTTTTCCTAAATATCTCATAATGACTTCATCTAAACTATTCTGCTTGTTACCTATCCAACCATTTAGCACTGCCCATATTTTCCTACAGTCCCCATTACACTCTGCTATTTCTTTTTTTCTAGACTTATTTTTTTCTATATTTATTAATTTATTGGTCTTATTTCTATGTCGTGTGTAACATTACCGGTTTCCAGTATATTTATATTTATGTCCCCTGCTATGACAAGGTCTTCCCTCAACGAGATCTTGTTTATTTGCGCTTCTAACTCTTGTATGAAATGTAGTTTATTTTTTCCCGGCGATCTATATAATCCTATGACATGCAGGTTATTCTTTTGCGTTTTTATGTTACAATGCAGCATTTCTACTGCATATGTCTTTATGCTCTTGACATCTACAGACCATTTAGATTTTATGTACATAAGCAGACCTCCACCACGCTGTGCTTCTCTGGTGTATGCAAAATGTTGATAACCATTTCTGTGCCCCTAGTGAAAAACTATATATTTCGAAAATTGCTACTTTACAGGAGAGCGAAAAAACAAAACGAGATTGTTTTACACCGCACTGTGCCATAAAAAAAGGCCTTCTGCTGAGTTTGTTGCGGCGTTTCTTCTCAAGCAATGGGTCTAGGAAGCGCTGGTAAATTCATTTCTGTTAAATTCATTTAAAAGTGACGTGTAAAAGTGCCCAGATGTGGCCTATTTGCTGAATAAATATTTTCATTTTCATTTTCATTTTCGTGCCTTTTCTTCATTTCAAGCTATGAAATCGATACAACTCAAAAGCACTATTAATATAACTCTTTTTATATCGAAACTGACTTTGCTGATATGATGAATAAACAGGTACAAGTCGATATTTTTGTACTTAAATACAAAATGTGTATGTTATGTGATAGTTATGAACTAGACAACTAAATTTTTATTAGGAAGTTTAGTAAAAAAAACAAAACAAAAAGAGTTATTTTAAAAATGACGCAATGAATATCCTTATTCACTTATATAAAAAATACGTGAAAAGAGGTACTACTTTAGTTATATCTCAGAAAAGCTTAAGTTCAAATGGATACAAGTCAATTATTTTATTATTCGTTAATTTTACACAAAATCTAAAAATACAACATAAAATATAGCATTTTTTAGACATAAACTGCATTTTAAGTTATGTATCATTCTTGACCATTATGGCACAGTGCGGTGTAAAACAATCTCGTTTTGTTTTTTCGCTCTCCTGTAAAGTAGCAATTTTCGAAATATATCGTTTTTCACTAGGGGCACAGAGATACACAGTACACACCCACGAAAATATATAACAATCCACTTTTTGGGTGTTTGAAAAACGAGACGACAGTGTTCTACTGTAGTATAAATACAAGCTGGATTTTGTCACCACAGTCGGTCCCTCGTCCATTTGATAAATTGATGTCCTGCACTGTGACGTATTAATATAAAGCTAAACATCCTGTTAGCCCGAGCCTCTATCTGTTACTTCTCAATACGATACGAGGTCGACGGATCATAGATGAACTTCAACATAAATGCAAGTAGTTAAAATCAACATAGTTCAAAACGTGGAAATGTTGAAAGAAACGTGGAATTTATACCCATTTATGATTTCAATAGGTACGGTGCCACTTTTTGTTCTGTTGCTTTTTACTCAAAGATTTTAGTAGGTAAATAATAATGATTTCATATTGACAGTACGACGTCACTGCCTATTGGGTCGGCTTTGGGGAGCCAGCGATTTTATATTACACGAAAAGCTACCTATAGGTATGTAGAGATCGATAGAGGTGCCAAATCCGAATAGCTTATTGGCAGTTATTTTGCAAATCCAGCTATAAGGTGCCTTTTCAATACACGGCTCATTGTTTTCGGAACTTGATTTTTACGCTGCTGTTTCTGCGTGTAGCAAGACACAACTTAAAAGGCAAGCGACGAAGCACTTAAGCCGTTGATGCAGCGTTTATTATTGCTTAATCCACGCGTCTTCTTAGTTGTGTAAACCTGTACACACTGGAATTTCCAATATCTCTTCAACGGAGCAATGGAGGATATTACGATTGCGTAATTTGTGTGAGATGTTCATTTGGTGGCCCGGGATTTTCAATACGGTCGCGGTCACCAATTCAAGATGGTGGCCATTTCAATCTCGTCCTGCCAATGAAATCGTACTTGAATAGCAATCTCCACGAGATACCTAGGTACTTCCATTTTCTCGTCTGTCATTGGCAATATTAAAATGCCAGATTGAATAAACTTTTTACAGAAAATAAACTTCCGAGTCAATTATAGCATGGAGATATCGCAATAATTATGAAGATATGCAGCTATGTTTAAAAATAGGTACTATGCTTAGCCGCCATCAGATAATAGCTGAACAAACAGGGGTGATCATAACTATCTGAACATATGCACTCAACGTCTTGACTTTAAGATCTTGTTGAAATATTTACAATACAGATCACCTTGTTTGTTTCATACGTACATCTGACTGCACTAGTGGAGAACTTAAAAAGGAAAAAAAATATTATGTTGGTATCAATTGCATTTTTTGTTAGAAAATATTTTATTTCCTAAACCTCAATAGGTACCTAGTTCACTTAATATATTTACTAAATTCTACTCCAAAATATGAGCGTTATTCAGTTATGTAAATATTATACCAAATTTGCTTAACACTCCGTCTGGGTTAGGTATAAGACGTCAAACGAGGACTAAACCCTGTTTACCTAAGCACTTAAACCACTGAAGATTATTGAGCAACATCATCCCAGTATCATAAACTGGAATTTACATACAATATTTATAAAGTTATCTGGAATATACTCTGGTTTATTTTGTTGTTACTTCGTTCGCGTGGATTTCGCTAAGAGTGTTCCCGCAGGAACTATGCATTTTCCGGTATAAAACTAGCCTATAAATGTTGTCCAGTGTAATAATTGCTTTGTGGAAATCCAACTACTACTTTTGGAATTCAATCGTGTCATACATACCTACATACAAACAAAACAACATTTTCTAAAAAAAACTTATAATATAGGTAAGTAAATAAATAACACGTACGTATTAGAACATAGTATACATCATACACCTAGTCCTGAACTTTAGTAACATGAAAGTTTCTGTGTGGAGTTAGTACGGATGGATATTTTTAGACCTTCACGCACTAATTACTGAACGGAGTTTAGCGAATTTTCCCAGATATGAGACCTAGCTAGATCGATTTCTCACCCCCTTATATTCCAAATTTCACCGAAATCGCTAGAGCCGTTTTCGAGAACGCGATTACAAAAAGCAAATTTTATTTCAACTGTTATGATAGGTGGCACTTTTTAGTATATAAAGCACCCTCGTACCTACAACACAAGAAATTCCATCATTAATCTACTGGGATGCTGACAACTAATGTGACTAGGAAACTGATAGCGGTCTAAAATAGGCTAAATTCCCCTGGATCGTGTTTTTTTTTGTGAAAAATCAAACTTGTTTAATTTTAACAATATGAATATTGTCAACTTCTCACAGTGTAAGTATGAAATTGTCCTTGCTCTTATGCTCTCCAAGATAATTAGAAACGTTTTTGCTTAGCTAGCGTGCATTTAAAATATGGTTATCTGATAAGAAAATACCTATGCTCACCCCATGCTTATGGCGATTGTTATATATATAATCGCAACCTACGATGAACAAGGGTTATTTAAATTAAATTCAATGCATAGACTGCATTGCAACCCATGAGAGAAATACTCGAAAATACCTACTGTACCTCGATGTTTTTACTACTGAAGAAATCATGGAATTGAACGTTACTGAAGTACAAAAAAACACAGGATAATCCAGAAAAAACTCTTCCAAGGGGCAAAATAATTTAAGACGACTAAATCCAACTTTGAAATCCTACTGCCAAATAATTATTGACATTCCAAAATTATTATCACTCCTCTAAACAGATATTATTATTTATCTTATGCGACAAAGCGCGTAAGTAGGTTTCTTCAGATCCTTTGGTACGTAAATGGGACCCTTTTCAAACTTGGCGAGTAAATAATATTACCAGACAGGCAAATAGGCTAAACGGTATTTGCAGAGTATTATTGATGGAGAGGCTTGTTCTGGCATTCTTAAGAGCCCGCCTGCGACTTGACCTTTTGATAAATTGTTTCGCGTCTGACTGAATAGTTGGGTAAACTAAGGCCGGCTCTTGCAAGATTTCCTAAACATTACTTTCATTGCTAAAATACTTCACGAGATAAAGTTCCTTAATGTAGTTCGATGCCTGTCCTTCAAGTAGATAAGAGGAAGAGACTTGACAAAAGTCATTGAAAGCCCACTGAAAGTTGTATTTCATCGAAACACGCAACTAAACGGATAATGCTACATGTAGAGGTCATTACTAGCTTTTACCATAGACTTGGTCCGGGTGGAAATCGGTTGGAAAATTCTCGCGGTAGCTACTTGTGCATTATTCCGTGATGCAAAGTATCCTTTGTCCATCCTCCACTACTACTACTACTACAACAGCCTATTTACGGCCCACTGCTGGACACAGGCCTCCTCTCATCACGAGAGGGTTTGGGCTATAGTCCCCACGCGGGCCCAGTGCGGATTGGGGACTTCACACACATCTTTGAATTACTTCGCAGATGAATGCAGGTTTCCTCACGATGTTTTCCTTCACCGAAAAGCTCAGTGGTAAATTCAAATTGAATTTCGCACATAAGTATACTTAGAGGTGCGAGCCGGAATCGAACCCCCGACCCTCTGCATGAGAGGCGGTAGGTCGAACCACTAGGCCACCACGGCTTCAGGTGCCAGTGCCCATCCCAAATAAACTTACCTATTTGAAGGAGAGTGGAATCAGCTAAATAAAAGGTTACATAATTTGAAAATTTCACATTAATACGAAACAACAAATATTGTATCGTTTCCCTCAGCCATGAGCACTTTTTTGTACGAAATCACTCTTTGCTGCCCTTATATCATTGAAAGTCTGTAAATATTCACATCGACTGTTGCCGAAATTGTATTTTCCCTTGAGACCCCGCTTTTAACGAGTTAATCCTTCATGACAAACTTGCACAGCTAACAGATATTTGCGGAGTTCTCATAGAGGTAGAAAGAGTTAAATCGTAAACAAATACTTAGATGAAAAAAGAAAATTCGATTGCTATCCATACATCGAACTATATTCGTGATTCGGAAGGGGATTCAAGATCCCCTCGGAGATCCCGATCCCGTCTGAATGTTGGCATGTCGGCAATGCGGCCATTAGATAGGTATTTTTATAAAATATTTTCTAATTTGAATTATGTTTGTTTGTGTACCTATGTTTGGTAGTTGTATTAAAGTCCTCGAATCAGAAGTTTGTTTCATTTAGTTCCCTCGGGAACTTAATTATTTTTTACATTACTCAGAGCGCCACCCTCAATATTTTTTATTCTCGTAATCGTAGTCATTCCATAATTTTGTAGTGGTCCATAGATTACACTTACCTCCCAAATTTCAACTATACCATACAGTACCCAAAGTCTCCCAGAAAAATAGCTGTAACATACGGACGGACAGACAGACAGACAGACAAACATGACAAAATTATAAGGGTTCTGTTATACCATTTGGCTAAGAAATCCTAAAATTGGCGTCTTCAAAAAATGTGGAGCGTCCATGTATTTATGGTATCTTTACTTTTCATCATAGTTCGACCATGTATACGAAAAATCTTTGAATCTTATGTAACTTTTTGGTTTGTTTCATTCATTTTTCCGTAACTTAGTTTGAAACCATGAGATGAATTACCTATAACAAAGATTTACTCAACAATTTGTCGCATTACTCATTTCTTTTCTGGGCTCACCCCCATAAGTGTCGTCTAATTGAAAAGTTGGAGGGTCCTCAAAACTTTTCAATGTCTTATTAAGTAGCGGCGAAAGGGTTGAATGTAACTTCTCAGAAAGAAACCGTGGGGAGTAACTTCTAAAACAATATAATGCACGTTGAAAACGAATGGAAAATGAAATTATCCTAGAGGGGATTTAATGTAGGATATCTACATATTAACAGTTCGTGAAAATAAATGAAAAAATATTCTATGTTGTTCCCAGGGCCTGTCTCTATCTGTCTGGCTGTTACCTCTTCACGCTTGCCGCTGGTCTGATTTAGATGAATTTTGGCATCGAGGTAGTTCGAGTACTTTTTATCCCGTAAAAAACACATATATCTATTTCCCGCGGGAACGCGATAACCGAATTCCACGCGGGCTAAGTCGCGGGCAGAAGCTAGTTTAATATATTAGTATAGAAGAATGGATAAATAAAATATGGACGTCGTCGATATTTTAAAAAAGTGTCAATTGATTTGACAGAGCATCACAAGTCTGGCTCTTACATTAAAAGACCATCCATCAAATATTGCCAAAAATATTGCTGTAACATGCCAATTTTTTTTAATCTCTGCGTAAATTTGGAGGATCAGCAATCTTCGATAAACGAAAATCCATTTCGACTTTCAAACTTCAAGCTACACACAAACCAGATCCTATAAATAATGTTTGGTTTTACATGCTTGTTTAATCACGTCATTACTAGAACAAAATACTAAGAGAAAACAATAAAAAATAGTTATACATTTTATAGTTAGAGATCAATACATTTGGCTCCTTTAGGAATTCAACAAAACAATCTCTGGCAAATATATGCCTAAGTAGCGGCCGTCCCTTGCTCCCTAGGGCCACGAAAGCGGCTCCATCCAATTCTTGCGGCCGCGAACGATATTCTGGCTACATGGTTATGGTTGTAGGCTCTAGTTAGTTTCGCACTTGGCTCATTTATGTGCAGCCCGTGTAGCCGCAGTCCTGGACGATATGGGTGGCTGTTTCTTCAGCCGACAAAATTTCTGCCTAGTGAAGGAAAACATTCCCCGCGGGACTGAGGATGGGCCTCGTCGGTAGCACTAAGTTTTCCAAGTGTAAACCTGAATATAAACTAAGTAATCTCAAGCAACATTATAACGTTTAAAAAACGAAGATATACGTGCGCGTCTGCGATTTTTGATTGTTAATGTGTATTCAATAGGCTTCAATAAATTCGATTTAATTGATCTTCGTTTAGCCATAGAAAAGTAAGGTAAATGATGTATGACGAAATGTAAGGAAATTACAAATACAAATTCGTTTATTCTTCATAATAATATGGAACATGCATTATTTTATTAGCTTAACAAATCACACAGTTACTATGTAGTTTAACAGATAGGCATGTTTCAGTCTAGAAATTTAGAATTTTTCAGTCTAGTTTTTTTAGCCTAACACAATCAATTAATTAGATATGCATTAAAATACTGCGCTTCTCCATTTTCACTCGAACTAAAATATATACCTACTTCCATCTTAAGACAACCAATCGGTCAGAATTTTTCTAACAGTGCGTGTGCGGGATCTAGTACAAATTGTAAGCACCGGATCGTTTTGGAATTTTTCGGCGGGTCTAAATAAAACATTAGCTTTATTTATGTAGATAAATCAGGATAAGAAGTACCGTGGTACTTACATATCAAAATAAAATGTTTATCAATTAAGCTAACAAAACCCCAGTTGATTAGCTTCCTTGGTACCTTCTGTAACACATTCAAGTAAACCTATTGTCGGAGGCATTCTTCGGTATAATTACGTCTAACAAAGAAAGTGTCGATACGCCAATGGTTTCCAATTTGTCTTGGGCATTGTTCGATTGTGACGGGCCAATTTGTTTTCCAGGCCATTCCAAGCTGCGCTGCAATCAGTTTCGTCATATTTTCAGGACGCAATCATCTTTATTAGCTCAGCGATCGAAAACTAGTAAGTCATAGACGCTGATAACGAGCAGCAAATTTATTTGAATAATGAATGAAATGTTTTTCTTTAGGTACTTAATGCTTTGAAAAATGAAAACCGAAGTTTAGTGACCTTGCTAAAAGAAAACACAGTTTGGCAGTTCACGTCAAGTTACCACTACTGAACAACTTAGGTACCTATTTCATTAGGTATTATTTAATTATAAACATTTATTTTATAAATAGTGAATAGTTGATTCAGAAAAGAACAAGTTAAAAAAATAAAAATATACTACAAATAGCATTTAAATTTACAGAAAAAAATAAAAACAAAGCTAAACAATAACCTAAAAACCTAAATTAGAGCCTTTCGGAAGGGTTCCCTTCGCGCAGGCAGCATTCCCTCGCTGTATGGCAATAGCCAGTCTTTGCGTGAGAAAGCTGCCGGCGCGAGGGTCTCCCGTTGCCTCCCTCAAGCGCTTCCCTAGATCCCTGTGGAGCCCCAGCGCCACTTTGCCCCATGACCCCATAGTCTCCACCCCGAAGGCCAGAACTCATAGCTCAAGCCGAGCTATATTTATTTATTTTATTGTTTATTTGCGATGTGTGACGTTCCTTCACTAAAATATATTATTTATATTTTTAACCAAACTTCACAGATAGGATTTTAGAAAACTTTTAAGACCGTTTAATCTCATTTCCTTTAAGCGAACATTCGAAAATGTAGAAGATGCTAATATAGATAAGTTAGTTACCTAAAATGTAACGTCGGAGATTATTAATTCGAAGTATAATAAATTAATTCAAGCGTATTCTATTTAAGATCTTCAAAGCAAACCGCCATTAGAGAGTTATATTTACAGTTAAACTTAGATAGTATCCGACTTTAACTTTTGTTCATTTTACATGAATACGATTAATTTATAATATCCAAAAACTTACATTTTGCTCATAGGTAAATATGTCATAGCAAAAGAACTTAAAACTGTATGAGATTTCTAAGTTTTCGCGGAATTCTCGGGAGCTTTGTCTCACCTCGGTCCATACATCACAGCGTTAGTTATCTGTTCCAGCGACGTTGATTGATGCGCCCCTAAACAAACCAACTGAAAAGCCGTTTGTTTGAAAACTCTCAGAGTATTTGCTAAATTAACACGTTTCTGGGAAAAACAAGGAAGATCGGTTACATAGTGTTTTTTTATAGTGTTCGTGTATTGTTCGATTGATTTTTATGGATGTGGAAATTATAACCTTTTTTTTAATCTAGGTACTATTTGAAAAAGATTTTTTTTTAATGCACGGCTATATAAATACGGACAAAGTAAGTGATAAAGTGGGTATTATTAAATTAACATATTTTTTGTAAAAAACAAAGAAAATCGGTTACATTGTATTTTTTATTGTGTTCGGGTATTTTTATGATTGATACCTATTTAAGGTTATGGTACGTAAAAATGACCTTTCTTGCTTTTAATCTTTTTTTTATTTGTTTACATATTTTTTAATTTACATTTGATTTTTAGAACGTGTGCCTACGACAGCAAGCATTTAAATGATATTGACATATTCTCATGCCCCCGTGTTTCGTTTAAAACTGCAGTTTCTAAATTGTATTAAAAAGAAAAATAGTTTTAAGTTCGATAGGTTTTGATTGTATGTTGCATGTTGTTTAGTTTTGCTAATAATGCTCACACTCGTTTTGTTTCTCAGTGAGATATGTTTAGGGAAGCAACTTAACCTATAGCATATTCCTGTTTACATTATACGAACTAACTAACTAGGCTGGCTCAGCGACCCAAATTGGATCTTGGCCTCCGAAACAAGTTTTCGCCACTGTGCCCTGTCCTGCGCCACCTCCTGCCAGTTGCTGACTTGGAGGCTCCGCAGGTCCGCTTCGACGACGTCCCTCCAGCGATATCTAGGTCGCCCCACCGGGCGACGTCCAGTCGGACGACCTGTATACGCTCTTTTCACTGGCCGATCCTCTGCCGTTCTCTCAACGTGGCCAAGCCAGCGAAGTCGGTGAGCTTTGGTTTCCCTTACTTTGTTGGGTTGGCACACTAGGTCTTCAATTTCGACGTTTTTCCAAATTAGCCAACTGCCGTCTTCCCTTTTGGTGGGACCCAGGATCTTACGAAGGACTTTTTGTTCGGCGACTAACAGTCTGTTTTCTTCTTTAAGACACATTATCTGAGTATATTATTTTTGTTTTGTTCCTGTGTTATCTTCCTATAAGTAAATAAATGTAGGTACTAGTATAAAAATACGGGTAAAGTACGAAGTAAGTCAGTGATGGAGTAGGCAGGTTTTAATTGTATATTGTTTCGTAAATGAGGCGTGATGAATATACACTCAACAGCAATGAAAAACGGTCACTTTGGATGGAAAATCCTATACAAAGTTACACGTTTTCATTGCTGTTGAGTGTATACAGGTATATATATATATACTAGCCGTTTCATCCCGCGTAGACTTAGAATTTTTTTGCATACCCGGTGATCATTTACATATAGATGGTTATAGAAGTATCAAAAAACTGGTTTGACCCGTGGGATACCCGTTCCCGTAGAAATATTAGGATGAAAAAGGTATCCTATGTTATTCCCAGGGTCTCAAAGTATATCCATACCAAATCTCATCCAAATCAGTCCACTTGGTGCGACGTGAAGGAAGGACAAACAAACAAACGAACACACTTTCACATTTATAATATTAAATATTTATTACGGAATATCTTCTTTTATTTTTAAAATATCTGCATGTTAAATCCCTATTTAATTAACAATGTAAATAATTTTACTTTCTTTTTTCAAGATAATATAAACTCACTATGTACGTAAGTACAAGACTTAACGCATTCACTGCCACTTCTGTTTTACGAAGTTTCGCCAGGTGCCACATCTGTCATTAAGGGAACATTGCAACGCACATGTGCGTTCAAGGCACTGCGGGAAAGTCAGCAAAACGCATATACTATGCGTCGGTGGCAGTGAATGCGTTAATTCATGCGAAAGGAATATTTCACTCCATATTCCCCATTCCAAAGAATGAGTGCGACATTATTAATCGTATGTACCGCAATATGGAAGCATTTTTCACCCTCAAGTGCACATTAAACTGTAAACAACCCCGGGCGGCGATCTCCTACTACTAATAAATCTGTAGAAAGTCTGTAAGTTAAAAATAAAAGCAACAAAGAAGTTGAGCACACTTAATACGGTGCTTTCATAAATAACTAGCTTCTGCCCACAACTTCATTCGCGTGGAATTCGGACTCAAACAATCTCCCACTTTATTTTCATCCAAATCGGTCCAGGAGTTTAAGCGAAAAGATGTTGCTTTCGCATTTATGGTATCAGTAGGGTATAGAGGTATTTAAGTAAATATGACACTCTATTGTCGTCTAATATTCGACAAATTGCTATTCATCGGTTCAAATTAACACAGTCATTATAATACCTGTAGTTTTATGCGTACAAAATATTTCCAGGTAGTAAATTTATGTTGGCAACAAAGTCGCGGGTAACAGCTAGGTATTTTAATAAACGGAGACTCTTTGAAGCGTAAGTTCAGTTGGTGCTTTTTATAAATAATACGCTTGGGATTCTTGCTTCATATTATTAGACTCAATGAGAGTTGGCTTCATATTTACAAACGGTTTCCTCATATTACTAGAGCTAATTAATACGAAGGCACCAGGAAGACTTTTTTTTTAATTCTGTATTACATTTTTATGAGAATACCAGCTGATGCCTGCGACTTTGTCCCGCGTAGACTTGGAATTTGCGTACCCGATGATACTATGCATAGGTAGTTATAGAAGTATTGAAAAAACTGGTTAACCCGTGGTAAACCCGTTCACGTGGAAATATCGGGATAAAAAGTATCCTATGTTATTCCAAGGGTCTCAAACTATCTCCATACCAAATTCCATCCAGATTGGTCCAGTCGTTGGGACGTGAAGGAAGGACAAACAAACAAACACACTTTCACATTTATAATACTTCGTTAATTCATAATACTGCTTTGTTTAGTAGCAGTTTAGGCTTTGAAGATTTATCTAAATTGTCTCCCACCCGAAATTATTTTAAAAACCAGCCGCCGTAAGTTGATGAACTTCGTAATCTTTTCCTATTAGCGTCTGGAGATGAGGAAGTTTCGCCATTATCCCAACTTCGATGTAACTTCATACAACATTTACATGCGCCTATAAGCCCGCATGTTAATTTCTCACGGTTAATAACTTCCATTTACCTTGAAGTAGTTTGAATGAACTAGTTAATATTAAACACAGCGTTAAATGTTAGGTGGTACCTATCTCATCATCATCATCATCATCATTTCAGCCGAAAGACGTCCACTGCTGGACATAGGCCTCCCCCAAGGCTCGCCACTCAGACCGGTCCTGTGCTACTTGCTTCCACCGGTTTCCCGCGACCTTCACGAGGTCGTCGCTCCATCTTGTTGGAGGCCTACCGACAGCTCGTCTCCCGGTTCGCGGGCGCCACTCGAGAACTTTCCGGCCCCATCGGCCATCAGTCCTGCGAGCAATGTGCCCCGCCCACTGCCACTTAAGGCTCGCAATTCTTCGGGCTATGTCGGTGACCCTAGTTCTACTGCGGATATCCTCATTTCTGATTCTATCACGCAGAGAAACCCCGAGCATAGCCCTCTCCATTGCCTTGTGAGTGACTTTGAGCCTTCTTATGAGGCCCATCGTAAGCGCCCACGTCTCGGAACCATAAGTCATCACTGGCAACACACACTGGTCGAAGACTTTCGACTTGAGACACTGCGGTAATTTGGACGAAAAGACACAAAGACACAGACGCAAAGCTTCCCGAACGCCTGCCCAGCCGAGTCGGGTACCTATCTAGAAATCTGAAAAGAAGAGTGTTATTACCCGACTGCGCTAGAAGGGGGGGGTTATGTTTTTCGAGTGTATGTATGTACATATGTATATTTCTTTGGCACGCTCTGTAGCCTAAATGGCTGGACGGATTTTAGCTTGCGAGGTATCGTTAGATTCGTCTTAATCGTGAGAGTGACAGTGGGTACATCAAAATTGCAAAAATAAAATGGCTGACTTTTGGAGGCATTTTAAACGTTTCCAAATATATTTTTTTGTCAAAGCTTATCGATTTGAGTATCTGAATAAAGGGTTTTATGAACGGATTACAAAAATATATAATCTGACATCAAAAGCTTTTTTGCAGTCGGGTGTTATTATTTCAAAAATCGAGTTATACATTACGCACATCTTACGGATGAATATGATTTTTTTTATACATGTTTATTTTGTTGTTCTTCCACGCACTACCAACTGGACGAATTTTAAATTAACTGGTTAAGCGTAGATAATAAGTCAAAATGATATAAATCTACTTTTCATGTACTTCCCACAAAATTTTCAGGTTTCTAACTAAGCAAAGTGCAAAGAATAAATCCATTTTCAACTGAAAATGACTTTTAACATGAATACGACCGAAATAAATGTTGGTATTATTTCAATGAATTAGCGGGCTCATCAATCAATCATTGTTCGCCTGAAAAATGAACGGCGTCACCAAAATTTACAAGTGAAGAATGATTAGAGCTCCGCCGAAACCACGTTACATTGTTCAAACAATGTCAGAATACAGATAAATTTCTTAGAGTAAACTCATACGTTCTTATGATTATGAATGTGATATGGTTTCCAAGACTAGATTTCTATGGCCTGATTTATTTTATTTAAGGCCAGTGAACATTCGTCGAATTAAAATTTTGTATGTACCGAGACATACAAAATTTTAATTTGTTTCGGAATTGTCTTGAATTATGAATAAAATATTGCCAAATTTGTAAAGAGCGCATCAGCTAATGCCCACACAAATGGAGTCACATATTACTTATATTATTTTATATTTGAATTTCGGCATCACCACTTTAAATTGAAGGGCTTCAAACTTCTCCTTTTAGCTTTTATACACGCAACTAAATCTAACATTTTGTTAATATGTGGAAAAAAATCTTGCTAAGTGAGTGTGCAATCTAAAATCTCCATACCAGAGTAATATTTTCTCTTATGTCTTCATTGAAAATAAATATTAACAATCATGCATAACCCATGCATGAATGTTAATATTGATTGAGATGACACCCGGATTGGATTTTCATCAATCATATGAAAATAGCTAATATACCTGGTCATTGGCAGCATTATTTAAGACGTGAGTGTCGGCCAATAAAGACCTTGGCTTTGTATTGTCTTATTTTTTGCCGTAACGCCACGAATGGTGTGAAATTTTGCTAATGGGCTACTACAAACAAGGCGTCGGCGTGACTTGGACGATTTCCAGCTCATGTTGGACATTGGCCAATTGAATCCTCTTGTTTTAATCTGGCAATGACTATCGGGAGTGTCATTAATTCAGATCAATCAGGATGTCATCCACAAACTGTAAATATAGGTCATGTTTAATTGAATTGACCGACTCACTCCCCTGTCAAATCAGTAGTAGAGTTTCAAAATCTGTTCAATTGTATAACTGGCTTTTGCCCGAGACAAGAGCAAGAGTCTGCTTTGAATATCAGGGAAAATTCTTCATTTCCTAAAAGGATGATTTCATAGGTATAATATAGTCCATACACGTCACAGTGTGCCCACCCACTTTTTTGTCATTTGGCTACGGAATCCTAAAAAAGGCATGAAATATGCTTAATATACTCTATGAAGAAGCATAAAATGCCGGTTTATTATGTAAATATTAATTATTGTGTGACTACTGTCCAGTTATTAACAACTTCACCTGAGAACTTTTGACAAAACCACATTCATCCATTCATTCATTTAGGTAATATAATACCAGTAAAGTATCCCATACCGGACCGGAGGCTTCTACAAACGAGGCCACGAAATAGAACGTTTAATTAACTGGTAGTTTTGAGATATCTACGTTATTCCGTTACATTTCGAGCTTGCTGTCTATGGACTAAAGCAGAAGTTAATTGTTTCAGCATTCTAAGGGGTTCTTGGAATTTAAAGCACTTTTCAAAGGTATTAACAAACCGAAGCATATCTTAATAACAGTGTTTTACACCAGCGATGATTTATTACACAATTGACAACATTCAAAATGTTTAGGCATAATTTTATTCGAAAACCATTTCGTTAACCTTGTCTATGAGTCAGAGTCAATAAAAAGTTTCAGATACCTAGTTGTTTTGTTCATAACTTTTAGAGAAAAACGTGTTTTAGTAGTAACTGGTGCATGAAGTCATAAATATCATGTAGCGGCTAAAGGATGGGTGCTACGCGTAGAACTATTTTCGAGATCAAAACGGGTGGCCTCAAATAAACTTAATTTTACGTAGAAATATTTCCATTTTAAAAACCACACGCTGTGATGATTTAAGTATTTCTTGGTGATCTTAAAACTACATTTTAAATAAGCAAAATGATTATACTTTCTTACGAAAATACAAAACCTAACTAATCTGTCCTTGATTTTTGATCTCGAATTAGCAAACCGAGTATTGGTACCAATTCCACTTTCGACTTACGCCCTTTTAGAAGAAGTTCTCAAATTTCAATTTTATGTACGAAAAAGAAATAAATACGTGTATTTTTAAAATTTTACAACTTCTTAGATGGTTAAAAAATAGAAGCGCTAAAAAATAAATGTTTGTCAACTTTCGAGAAGAAGGTTAATTAACTAAAACATCGTTACGTCAATTACTATCGACAGAAATAACATGAACTACCAAATAAAATGCCTAAATGGCTTCAAATTCATCTAACAACCTTAATTGTTTATATGGGTTTAATTTAAAAAAAAATACGTTCTAAAGTAAATGAAAAATTATTCGACTTAAATCGTACAGAACTAAGGCTTAATATGCCTATCTAAATTATTCCTCTACTTCGTACCATATCCATGTTTTGTTTAAAAAAAATTAAGTCCTAAATCAGCACTGGGCCCGCTTGGGGTCGAAATCCCAAACCCTCTCGTGCCCAGCAGTGTTACGTAAATAGGCTGTTGGTGGGCGATCATTTTTCTACTCTCGTCATAACTCATACTGGCCCATTTTATAACGATCGCGATGGGTACTCGAATGCATATTGGTAGCTGTTCTTGTTTCACAGAGCAGTGATCAATCAGGCAACCAAACCAAGACCGAGACGGGAAAAAATGAAGACACTTGTGGAGTTGCTACCTTCAAGCGCTACGTGCTATACTTTAAATTGACTAATGCAGCCCTCAGAACTTTGTGCGTAAAATCGTAAATAAGATTATTTTATTTAGTTACAAAAACTATTTGATGTACAACGTAGTATCTTGATTTCCCCATAGGATACGTATGAATTCTATAAGTACAGATTTTGTGTAACGACAACAACCACTCAGAACGTTCGTTTCACAATAACAAGTTTTATTTTATTTTATAATTTGATAAGGGATTCAAATTAATTTTGCTCTAGCAATATCATCAACCTTCGTCATACTGCAAGTAATACACCCGTAAGTAAAAGGATAGCGTTGTTCCAGTTTGAGTTGACAGATTAATTACAATTTTAATTTGATAATTGCTATCCGTTTACTTTGGACAAGTTTAATCAATTTCCCCTTCAATATTTGACTTACATATTTCTGTAACAACGCAAAAGGGTAGACAAACATATCAAAAATGTTTTGTGTGTGGTGGTCAAACGATTTTTTACAGTTGCAGTATAAGTAAATGTGATTTGATGTTTTCAAATATTTACTACAACAGCCTATTAACGGCCCACTGCTGGGCACAGGCCTCCTCTCATCACGAGAGGGTTGGGCTATAGTCCCCACGCGGGCCCAGTGCGGATTGGAGACTTCACACACATCCTTGAATTACTTCGCAGATGCGTGCAGGTTTCCTCACGATGTTTTCCTTCACCGAAAAGCTCAGTGGTAAATTCAAATTGAATTTCGCACATAATTTTTAGAGGTGCGAGCCGGATTTGAACCTGAACCACTAAGCCACCACGGCTCTCTTCAAATATTTACGGTCACACATTAAATTTGTCAATAAGGTAGGTTGAATAGGTATTGTGAGTAGTAGTTGAAGGATTTTTAAATAAAAATTAAAACCAGATCCAATGATAGCATTATTATTTTGATATTTTATGTAAAAAATGGAGTCGAACATAATTTAAACGGTATTTTAAGGTTGTCTGGAAGAGATCGCTAGTAAGCGATAACCCCGCCTGCTGTATGCCATACCTTTTATGTAATTACATTATGTGTGTACCTTGAATGTGTGGTGTTGAATAAAGTCTATAATATAGACTTTATTCAACACCACACATTTGTTGTATTTATTGTAAACGATGAATAAGCGTATGCTCATTTATTAACCAGGAAAAAGCTTAGAAGTTAGCACTACAATTTCCGAAGTTCAGATAAGTCTAGTAAATAATTTATTTATTTTATTAATTAACCAAAAAACACTTACCGCCGGCTGAAGCCATTAATCATTCATAAGAGTCCTCGCCGTGCGTGTGTCTTATTCTAAAAATATATTCAACTTCATAGATCTCTCGTATCCCTGCAGAAGTCACGTAATGAAACATGTAATCCGTTGGGTTTTGTATTAATAACTTAGTGAACGGTAATGTTTTTTAAAAGCACGAGCAGAATGCATACATTCTGCTCTGAGATAGAGAGCTGAGATTGAAGCTGTTATTCGTCAATCTCATATCTATAAATGTATATCGTAAGATGAGTACCTACAAGTAAATAGGTAACTATAATCGACATACTGGTATATTATTTTCATCATTGCACTCAACATGAAACCGATATTTAAAGATCATTAAAAATAAAATCAGAGAAACATAATACAAAAAAAGAACGTGTGCGACCTATGTAGGTAAAAATATTATTCAGAACAAACTGATCATCATCATCATCATCATTTCAGCCGAAAGACGTCCACTACTGGACATTGGCCTCCCCCAAGGCTCGCCACTCAGGCCGGTCCTGTGCTACTTGCTTCCACCAGTTTCCCGCGACCTTCTCGAGGTCGTCGCTCCATCTTGTTGGAGGCCTACCGACAGCTCGTCTCCCGGTTCGCGGGCGCCACTCGAGAACTTTCCGGCCCCATCGACCATCAGTCCTGCGAGCAATGTGCCCCGCCCACAGAACAAACAGATAACTATGAATAATTTTGAAACCCTTTATTTACGTTAGCAAATACTAACCACCACTGCCACCACTACTAGTAACCACAAGAGATATCATATTAAGAGACTCTTCAGCCATCTCGAATAAGAAAACCCAAGGACCTCATTTAAAAAAATAATTCGCAAAGCAAGTGGTGGACTCTCGGAGTTATATTGCCCGACTCGACTCAATGATATGCCCGCCGCAACTGGAACGGTTGGAATGCACAAACTATGTGCAAATACGTAGCTGAATCTCTTCGCCTCTCGTGAAGATATTTTAAGTATAAAAATGTCTTTGCATCTTCCTTATAATTCCCGTGTACGCGGAGTTTCACGCGAATGCAGCGCTCCTTGTTAACGCTGAAAATAAGAAAAATCATGTGATTTATGACGGCGCTACTCCAGTTCTCTCGTTAAGTTTTGAAATAACGATAAAAGTAATAAGTACTCGTATTACGTAAAACTACGGTGAAAAATTTTTAGCGCTCTTTTTTATAAAGGACTAGTTGTGCCCCGCGACTTCGTCTGCGTGGAATACAAAATTGCGGATAACTTTTTTTTTCGATATCCGATTTTAATCAAACATAGCTTAATATGTAGCTCAAAATGATGCTCTATTTTTTAAAACTTCATTCAAATCGGTTCAGTAGTTTCGTTTACCTACCTCTAACTATCAGACAGACAGAAAGAAAGAATGGGACTGATAACGACAATGAATAAATCATAATAATATCAATTATACAGGCTAAATCATGAAACTATTTTCCTCAAATTAAGCTGAGCAACAATGAAAGTTGGTCCATTATTGAGAAATAACAAATATCTGCGGCAATAAATCAATAAAATAAGAAAGAAAGCGCTCTTACATTGTTTGCAGTCACTCACTGAATACTCAGCTTTTCTAATTAAATATTTTCATATCTTCAAGTTGTTGTGACTTCGCATTGTTGCGACTTTGTTATTTAAGTAGTTGACTCTATCGAAGCTTCGGAATAAATTGAAATTGAGCCAACACGGAAACATTATTAATATTAAGCACTTGGAGGGCGACGATTTTTTAAGAATACAGATTATTATGTTTGTTTCTTTGTAGATTTAGATATATCTTTCCAATTTTATATCATAGTAGGTTCTGCCCGCGAATTCTGCCGTAGAATTCGGTTATAGCGTTCCGAGATGAATATATCCTTCCTCAAGACTTGATTTTTTTCCATACCAAATTTCTTCCAAAACGGTCTAGTGGTTTCAGCGTGAAGAGGTCACAGACAGACAGATAGACAGAGTTGCTTTCGCGTGTACAATATGAGTAAAAAAGTATGAATTTATTGATTAGCTAAAGATCAGAAGTGGTCACAGCCACCGAAAGGTAGTTCACGGGTTCTTGTAAGGCAGAAGCGTCACCAATGCGTCGTCGGCATCGAAGAGGGTTCTCCTATATTTTTACGAGTATATAAGTATCCATACCAATATTATAAATGCGAAAGTAACTCAGAGTCTGTTACCTCTTCACGCTTCAACCGCCAGACCGATTTAGATGAAATTTGGAATGGAGATACTTCGAATCCCAAGGAAGAACATATGCTATTTATCCCGAAAAAATGCATAGTTTCCGCGATAACGCGATAACCGAATTCCACACGGACGAAGTCGCGGACAGAAGCTAGTTATTGAATAAAATCACGTTTCTATCGTTGAATGAGTTCTTTTTACTCGATTATTTTTATTGAAATCAGCTGTAAAGCTTAGATCCAATTTCAAAGGAAGAATTTTCTCTCGTATTCAGGTACAGCGACGCTAACAACAGCCCACGAAGCCATCAACGTGGTTAATTTATGACACAAACTGTGCCGATTTCCCCGGTTTTGCCAGTTTTGTACACAAAAGCAGTAAATTGCTTCGGGTTACAGACATTGGTAACTGCAACGCTGCTCTGCAGTTAAGAGTCCCCTGGACGCTCTTTTCTCCGTACAAACGTAGTTATTTACGCATTTTATTTCGAAAACTACTTATCAGATTTACACCAAATTTTACAAGTAATAGTGAATCACATATTAGTGTCTAAAATACACTTTCATTGTAATTGAATAACAAAGAAACTAGGACCATTTCAGTTTCCTCCATACAAACTTCAAAATTCAGTTTTTTCTGTGTATTGTTTTACCACGACTACTACTAATTTTGGACACTCACAATAATGATTTTATTATGTGTACCAAATTTGGAGTCAATCCGTTTAACCATTTGGAAATAAAAGCGTAAAGAACTACGTTTGTATGAAAAGTCGAAAAACGCCGTGCGTACCTACAGGGGACTCTTAATACTAGCTCGCTAGTACGTTCATATCTTTGTTCAATCGATACCGCATTCGTTAAAGATAGGTAAGTTTTATAGTTGTCATCCACGAAGCAAACTTAACGTAACTTAATCTTCACCGCTCACTCATATTTGCCACTAGTTTCTGCACGCAACTTCACCCGCTTGTAATTCGGTTATCGCGTTCCCGTGGGATTTTAGGGGAATCCTCTCTTAGTGCTCCCATATAAGTAAGGACTACTCCTTACGCAGACTGTCTTACAGCCCGTCCACACGGAGACATCCAGGAACTGTTTTTGCAGGATCCGATTTCGTGGCAACAGTACCTATTTCAATGCACGCGTTTACACAAACACACGTTTTTTTTGTAGGATTCTTGTTCCGAGCGTGTGTGAACGCGTGCATTGAAATAGGTACTGTTGCCACAAAATCGGATCCTGCAAAAAACGGATGTCTCCGTGTAAACGGGCTGTTAAGCGGGTAACACCACGGGTCAAGGCGATTGGTGTTATAATAAAAACGCTCGCCGTTACCACTGGGCGCGCGAATTCATGACCGAGCCACTCCATAAAAACCGAACGTAAACTGCACACAAATATTATTATGGTGTACAAATATGCCCGCGTACTGCGTGATTGCCCATTCGGACCTGTTTTGCCATGTTAAGATGCCATACGTTCGCCGCAAGGGTGTGTGGTATCTGTGTTGTGTATGTATATGTACTGTCCCGTAAGCGTCTGTGTGCACAGATGTGATTTTTAGATGGCTATGTTTTCGTAAACATTTGAATTCCTCACAGGACGGTGAATTACTGGTTCGACAAAGGTCCGGCCTCGTGTTATACCTATAGGTAACGAAATTACCCTGCAATATTGTTTTCCGTCTCGATGGGCTTGGTTCAATGAAATAGGCATTTTTATTGTAAGGCCTGTTTAACGGCCTTGATGAGAAAGCATGTTTTCGCTTCGAAAGACCTAGTACCTACCTACTATTTTAGGACGTAAAGATAATCGACTCCATTTATGGAGATACATAGTTGGAGAACCGGGAAAGGACACAGCACAGGGTACTTTTTAGTTCCCGAATAAACGCATATTTTCCGGGAACGCGATAACCGAATTCCACGCAGGAGAAGTCGCGGGCAGAAGCTAGTATTTTGATAAAGAGCAGCTCATTGGCCTCCTGTGGTGTTATAAAACTAATTGAGTTGAGAGTGCGAATGAAGCCTCCAAATTATAATGAACAAATCATGAATATTTTTAAACGAAACTATTTTGTTATTTTTGTATAAATACCAGAAGGTTTATTTCTGTGTTCTGTTTATTTATTTATTCATCTAGACATTAAAAAAATAGTTTTACATAATTTGAACCTCGTTTTCACATGCACGCAGAATTTTTAATTAAACGATATCAGTGACCAAAAATCAAGGACAAAAAATTAAGGACAGGTTTAAAAGGTATAGAAAATATAACCAGTTTGATGCCTTATAAGCAAAAATGACCCAAATGTTTACACCATCAATAGTAAAAACATCAATACGATTGCCTAACATCCAGACAATTATTATCTCATCGGACCAATTGGTTAAATTATGAATAAAGGTTATTCGTTTACTTAGTGATTCGCCGTTTAAACCAACCGTTCTAATATTATGAAAATTCTTGAAGCTGTTCCCTCCGATATTGAAAATTTGTAGGTTATGAAAAAAATCCGCTCTGTGTTGGCCTCATTTCATTTCACTAGGATACTTGAACTTTAGAACGCCTTGTAGCATATAATCATTACCCCTAAACGGCATGTGTTATGCTATGTATGTAAGAAAAATACAATATTTTGCTAGTGGAAGAAAACTATACCAAACATTTTGCTGGTGGTAGGATTTGATGCATGGGTTTTGTCCAACTATCTTTCCCGCAAACCTGCCGCGAAATAGTAGTAGTAGATTCTAGTAATCACTAATCTACTACTGTTACGGCACGACACAAATTAGAAGGCGCGCGGTGAAGCACTTAAGTCGTTGCCGCAGAGTCTATTATTGCTTAATCCACGCGCCTTCTAAGTTGTGTAAACTTGTAAGCTCGTAGGCCTCGTGCACGGGGCCTGTTAGTGGTTTGGTAGCCGCGCAATGCTACGTACAGAACTACTACTACGCAATCCGTTTCTTTTAAGTCATTAAGAGTATTATGTTACTAGTAAAGATATTGTTTTTAGATATTTCATTTAGCGTTTTTTTATTTGTACAGATATTTCAAAAACAGGTCTCCTAATATTATTATAGTCCAGTTGTGTGACTTGTGTGTCTTCATTTGAAATTTTGCTGAATCATAGTTAAAATATGTAACAGCCTCATAGTAAATTAAGCGTACCTACTTTTAGGTAAATTATAGCGTTTGTGTAGCAGTGTTTTTTTTTATAAAAAAAGGATGCGCTCGTATGCCACAAATCATAAAAAAACATATTTGTTACGAGATTATGTAAATAAGTAAGTAAGTTACACTTTTTTTGTACAAAAACACAGTAATACAAAACCACAAAACAGAAAAGGGACAAATGTACAAAGGCGAGCTTATCCCTGTAAGCAATTTCTTCCAGCTAACCTTTGAGTAGTGGAGAGGAAACATGCGCGTGAGTAGACAAATAAATTATGTAATACTTCTGTACTAATAATAAGTATGTAAATAAAATAAATATAAATAAATTACATTATGTCTACTATTCCTTGATTGTGTGGTGTTCAATAAAGTATATTGTATTGTATTGTAGGTATATAAAAAAAGTCGCGTCTGTAACTTGAAAATTAAAAGAAACTATCAAGTCGAGGGGACTATATTAAAACATACTGAACAAAAAAATATATCCTCTTATGAAATTATTTGTTATCTTCCTTGTATTTCTGTAGTTTCTTTCTGATATTGATGCACCTACTCATTTTTCTTTCTGTTTGGCCTTATGGTTGACTGGTAGAGAATGCCTTTAGGCATTAAGTCCGCCAATCGTATACATTTTGTATGTGCAATGAAGTTTAAATAAATAAATAAATAAATAAAAAATAAACGTTTTTTAGAAAAAAAATACTTTATGTATGTATATCCGGATATAACTCGAAAACTACTTGGTCAGATTGCAACGAAATATGGTAAGGGGGTAGCTTATAATACTGGTATAGGCTACTTTTCAGACACTTTTAATGGAACAAGTATACCTGGGACAAACGGTTCAGTAAGGTAGGACCAACTTCGAGAAAGAAGTCATTCCTCAAAGGGCATTGAATAGGGTGGGCAACTGCGGTAGCGGGCGCAATGTGCTCTTTACTCGGACTCATGGCCGGTGGTACCAGGAATTTCTCGAATGGCATCAGCGCACCGGAAAACGTGGTGTGGAACGACGACCTGGTGAAGATCGCGGGAATACGGTAGATGCAAATGTCGCAACACCGTCTGAATGGCCAACCATGGTGGAGGGAGGCCTATGTCCAGCAGTGGACGACTTCCGGCTAACATGATGATGATGGTGATTTGTGTGACGTTTTGTTGTTTTATATTTATCAATTGTAATTTTTTGACAGCCCCGAAGACCTTCGTTGTTCAGAGGAAAGTGAACTTGGGCAACTTTATTCGCGGACTCCAAAGAAAATCTGGTTTAAGTAAGTACTTAAGCAATTACTACAGCCAGAATTTTTAATCTTCTCATTATGACCAAGAGCCTCCCGAGATTACGAGGGGAAATTACGAGATTAAGTACACGGCACAAGGTACGTATATTAATTATGAAGATAAATAATTTTGAAAATTCATTGCGAAAAACAGCTGCCAGCTTTAAAACAGCAGCGACCATCTGGGATCTGGGAATAACAAAAATATTTATTTATTCAAGTCAGAGAATAAATATTCGCCTCAATAACATGTAAGAAATATTGAGTTGGTGAGTACCTACAAAATTGTAACATACCTACATATAAATTTGCCTCTACAATCAAAATAAGTAATGTTATCTACTTGATACACCGCTCCGTATCAAACACGAGTCAGCCTATTTCATCTTGTTTCGAATTCAAATAAGCATCTCGATTCGCCGCATTACAGAATTTTTATGAGTGATGTCTTTGATAGAATCATGGATAAATTGTTGAAATGTTTGACATGAACCAAAAGAATAAGACGATAAGGGTTACGATGGCTCGTATTGAAGTGTTTCTGCTTGGTGGGCTAAGCGTATTCGGGTCACGAAACAACACCCCCCTGATAACTTATTGTATCTTTGTGCCCAAAGCCAATTAAGTGGATTCGACGTACCCTGTTACTAGTTAGTCCAGCAACTGAGTTATAGCTTGGGTGAAAAGGACTAACATGATTTTTCCCATGGGATACTTAACCCATGAGAGTAGATTGACTTTTCTCCCACGTAAGGCAGCAACGCACAGTGGTCCCGCGCCCTAAGAGGTGCGGTCGAAACTACACGAACGGTTCCTATGTCTAAATTTTACTGATTAGATTATCTAAATTGAAGTAAATAGACAAATTATTAAAAATAAAAGCCAAATATCAACCAAAAAACTTTTTATTTTATATAAACACATAAAAATATTCGCCAAAATAAAAATATTTTTTTACATTGTTTTTATATTACAAAAAATATTCAAACTATGATTCAAACGTGAAAATCTGTCTACAGTATTACATCTAGTATTTGCAGAAACATATTTTCACCTTATATGTACCTAAAATTTAAATAATTATCTACATAATATGATAAGCGCCTGACACCACAAAAAATCTAATAAATCTATATATCTAACAAACTAATAACTGATTTACATAAAGTTGCCTTATTTTACAAGGGAGCTTCCTAAGACTAGTTATAAGAGGGTCAGAATTCAAAAGAAGTCTATTTAAAAGGTCAGAGTTAGTAATCTCTCTTGAGAACTTTCTCGTGTTATTTAACCTAAACGTTTTTATATTCTTATTCGTCGACTCGGCTGCTTCTTCAGAGAGTTCTCCTATACACAGCATCATATTATCGATGACTTCAGACCCATGAATGAGAACTTTATGAACTGAAGCTGGCATATTATACCATGGATACTCCTGAACAAGCATCCGAGCCGTTTCTGTAGCAAACATTTTAAATCTATCAGAGTTAATTTTAAATCCTGATGAAATAGAACTTAATATAGTGCCACACCTGTCTATCAAGTCTTTTTTAAGACCTGTGATTTCCGCCGAAACTGCCGAGTTAGCAAAAAACTTGCGCCCCGTGTTACCATCGTTGGAGGTACCGCTTCCTCCGCTACGTGGCTTGTCAACGATCAAGCCCAATTTCTGCTTGAACTCTTTCTGAATACGTGTCTTTCTGGCCGCTAATAATTGCTTTGCTTCCGTTGAGCGTGCCAGGTTTTAAAATCGAGACGGTACGACACATGGATCATGTATTTGAAGAACCTTATCCACGAATGAAGCTGCTGGAATATATGGAAATGATGCTGTGGAAATATATGGAAATATAGTAACATTTTGATGCGAGCTAAAAATATCGAGCAAGAATCAGAAAATCTATATTATAACAACCTTACAAACAATATATAAAAGGACTTAAGGGATTTTTAAGACATACCTGGAACACCTATTCTACCATTATATGTTGAAAAATAATTTAAATACAGTTTGCAATTTGAATAAATGTCTATAGACACCATATATATGAAGTACCTTAAGAGCTTTTCTTTTGCGAAATACATATCTCAACACAATGAGATAAAAAACTCAGCACTTGGACCGGACTCTTTTAAAATAAAACAAAAATGTTATTTTATCTACCCATTTAGTTTTAAATCCCCGGTTATTCAATTCAAGCTATTAAAATAAATTATTAGTAAAACATCGGGGGTTATGACTAGTGTGTATTTAGTATTAGTATTGACAAAGTTCAAAGGATTCCGCGGATGTTTTATTATTTTTTGGAAAATATTCCGTACCTAACAATTTACAATCATTAGAGTACTATATAAAATTATAAATATAAACAATAATCATAATAACATTAATAACTCATGGAATAGTACATTATTGCAGAGGCCGCCAAGTAGCGCATTGCCGGACGAGTCAGTTAGAAGGCTGAGCGAAGCGAAGCCTTCTATCAGTACGAGTCCGGCAATCGCAATTGCGGCCGAGGTATATATAATGGTTTTCTCAAACAGCGAGGAAATACGTAAGGTCAGTCGGGGCAAGTGCGCCAGGATGGGGTAAGTGCGCCTAACATAAATATATCGAAACCTATAAATATTACTCAACTAGTAGTTGGCTGTTTGCAAGGCATAAGGGCGAAATAAATTTAGGCGCACTTACCCCACATCAGTATTTACTACTTCCATGATCGTGGATGATTTGGCCACGGAAGTTGTACTTATTA
Source organism: Aethes cnicana (assembly GCA_963971205.1). Lineage (NCBI taxonomy): Eukaryota > Metazoa > Arthropoda > Insecta > Lepidoptera > Tortricidae > Aethes > Aethes cnicana. Next base: position 6,700,162 of record OZ020286.1, read on the forward strand.
CCTCCATGGATTTGTCAGTTTCTAGAGGTGTCTCAAATAGCAAGCGAATTAAAAAAAAACACACACGACAATAATGTTTTTGCTGGCCAAGGCCGGCAATGGACAGCCTCGCGTCTTCTTTTTTTGAAAGTAACACGAAAATTTCCGAGCATGTTTGAGAAAAATATTTAAATGGAAACAAATATCTGACCTAAATATTTCGGCTGTTTCCGCGATGCTTTCTTTCACAGGTTTGCGTAATTGGAGTTGATAAATGTTATTGATTAATAGTTTTTTTTAATTCTTAGATTTATTCAATTATTTTTAAATTTTCTTACAGGACAGGGATTTATAATCTCTTTAGAGAACCGCTTGCCAAAGTTTGTTTTTAAAACATTCTTAAACGTCACCTTACATAATTTATCATCTAATCTGCCAAAGGACTTCAAAGAACTGATGATTTATTCATATTGAATATTCGGGCATTTTGAAGACATTTTAAAGTAAGTAATGTTATTAGTTTAAAACAAGTCGAAATTATTACCTAGGTAACAGCAGTGTACCGAGCCACCAAAATTATTATTTTTAAACTAGTAAAGATATCGCTTATATTGCCACTAAAAAAGTAATCCATACTAATATTACAAATGTGAAAGTGTGTTTGTTTGATTTCCTTTCTTCATGTAGGTATTACGTCGAACGGATTGAACCGATTTGGGTGAAATTTGGTATACACCGTGTTTATGTTGATATGCGTTAACTTCGGCATGCTAATATGACATTAACATAAACGATACCGCAAATGAATTTTAGTTGACAAAGATTATTTTTTTCTATAGCTTTTTCATACAAAATAAATAAATATTGCAATGACGACTAATGCATAAGGCCCTTTAGAGTAAGACAAAAGTTACCGTCAACTGGGGGCGAATTATATCTCACTATTCGAAATGATTTCATTCACAGATTCATACAAAAATGAGAGATTGTATTCCAATCTGCACTGGGACCGCGTGGGGACTATAGCCCAAGCCCTCTCGTGACGAGAGGAGGCCTGTGCCCAGCAGTGGGACGCAAATAGGCTGCAGTAGTAGTAGTATTGAAATTTCCTATACGACATTATCACGCACGATGAGTTCGAGATAAGGGTACTGTCACAGTTTCATATTATCATATTGACCTGACACATAAAGTAAATAGATTAACTTTCATCAAACTAAATTAAACCTTCATTCGCTTGATAAGTAAAGCGATCGATACTTATTTATACTGTCGGAAACTTTTCAATCCGTAGCAATCTTCGGAAACAACTATACTTAAATCGAATCACTTGCTTTAAATATACCTTTACTCACTTTTAATTAAACACTATCCTTAGATTCGACACCGAACTTGTTAACGAGATTAAATCATTGGTTTCTGTCTCTCAAACGATTAATTGTTCGGTATGACTGAGACAGCAATATCACGTCGGAATCTGTTGCCTCTAGAGAAATTGGTGACGAGGTGTCGTTGAGAGGTTTAGCTCCAGGGTTTTATTACACCCTGTATTTCATACCACTGGAGCTTAAAGCTCCTGTTAATTGAAAACCGTATCGCTATCTCAGGTAAGTAATGAATTTTCCGTTTAATTATTTTTGATGTTTAAATCATGGCTTATAGGTTTTTTTTTTACATTTATGGACGCAGGCCTCTCATAAGGCTCGCCACATTCATCTGCGCCACCTGTAAGTGCATGAGATCATACTTCGATACTAAATATTATAAACGTGAAAGTATATTTCACGTCGAAGGAACTGGACCGATTTGAATGAAATTCGGTATGGAAATATGTTTGAGCCCTGGGAATTACGAAGAATACTTCTTATCCCGGTATTTTAACGGCAAGAGGTTTGCAACGGGTCTAACCAGTTTTTCAATACTTCTGTAATTACAACCATCTATATGTGTAGCTGTTGCCTACACCTACGGCTTCCAAAACAGACGTCTCAATAGCTGGGCCCGTTTACTAAGACTGCTGTAGCCGAGGGTATAGGTGGCGATAAACTGCAGTCACACAGCAACGCCTACAAGATTTTGTGTCTGCGAAGGAGTCTAAGATTTATTTTGTAACAATGATAATTCAGTACTTACAGCCGTGACAGCAATACAGGCCTCTGTTGGCAAGCGCCCAAGGGCCGTGAAGGGTGTGTATCTGTAGTGTGTAAAGTGTAGGTCTGAATTCCCTTCACCGGCCTGCTCGTTCCGCCGGGCCGCCAAGAGTTTTCGCACGCAAACAACCGCGCTCCCAAAGGATTACACAAAATGTCAAGTAACTAATCACAATTCAAGCTTTCTACACTCAAAACGCTCGTACGCGTTGTAGATTACAATTTATATCTCAAATATCTCAATAAACCACGCAGCGTCTCAAAAGGTTATTCTTACATTTTCTTTACAAAGACAATATGACGTCTGTCAAAATAGTACCTCAAAAAGCCACAGCTTCGCTAGTATCTATCAAGGGCTGCGTTCCGAATCGCGCTCAGTATTCGGTTCCGAACAATCCCCCACTCCAGTCAGATCCATTCTGACTGCTAATAAATGGGGAGGCGGGCTAGGCTCGCCACCGCTCGTTTCAAAACCGAATCTCCGACCATGACCTCAGCAACTCTGGGAATCCCGTCAGGCCCATAGAACAACTCTACAATGCGTCCACGACGCCAATACAAGGGCAACAAATTTGATTCCTTAACCAGAACAAGATCTCCAACTTTGGGAGGATCAGTTTTGTCGGTCCACTTAACGCGCTGCTGCAGAATATGCAAATATTCCAGCGACCAACGATGCCAGAAACTCTGAGTCATCTGCTGGAGCAATTCAAAACGGCTCAAACGTGATGATTTTACTTCCCTGATGGGATATTCAGGCAGGGCGTTAAGGGGCCGACCAATCAAAAAGTGACCAGGAGTCAATGCTTCCAGGTCATTTGGGTCTGACGAGATTGGGCAGAGAGGTCGCGAGTTGAGGACGGCCTCAATTTTGCAAAATACCGTCGCAAGTTCCTCGAACGTTAATATCGTTTCGCCAATAACTCGTCGGAGATGCGTCTTTGTAACCTTTACAACGGCCTCAAAAATTCCACCCCAATGGGGGCAAGCTGGGGGGTCAAATTGCCACCTAATGCCCATTCGGGACATTGCAATCCTCAAAATATCCTTATGACTATTCAAATAGTTACAAACTTCGTTCAAATAACGATCAGTGCCCTTATAATTAGTGCCGTTATCAGAGCGGATCAAGGACGGTAGTCCCCGGCGAGATACAAATCTACCTAGCGTTGCAAGAAATGCTTCCGTGCTGAGGGCACTTACCAGTTCCAAGTGAACTGCTTTGGTGGCCAGGCAGACAAACACACACAAATATGCCTTGACAGACCGAGCGTTGCGAAGCTGAGAGGTCTTCACCAAAAAGGGGCCAGCAAAATCGGTACCCACGCACGCAAATGGCCGACTCTCCGAGACTCTGTCGGACGGCAAATCACCCATCATCGGCTGTGTGGGTGCGGCCTTCAACCGATAGCACGGCATGCACTTAAAAATGACGCCACGAATAGTGCGTCTGGCCGACAAGATCCAAAATTCACGCTGCAAAATGGCTAGAAGGGTATGGCAGCCTGCGTGAGCGTTAGCAATGTGTCGATCTGACACCAACAAATTCACAAAGGCTCCTCCTTTAGGGAGCAACAAGGGGTGGCGAGCCCCATACGGCAAATTCGAGTTTCGAAGTCGTCCACCGACTCGAAGCAGACCCGACTCGTCCAGGAATGGATTCAAACGAGCAAGGGGACCCTTCACAGGCGTTCCTCTTTTCAGGGATTCAATAGTCGGTTCAAAGTGCTCTGTTTGCACTACACTAACCCAAAACATCAAGGCCTCTTGGCGTTCCAATGGCGACAAAACTGACGTCAAGTCCTTATTCAGTGGGTTCCGTCCGGTGCGTATGAAACGCCGGATCCAACCGGTAACCCCAATCAATTTTGACAGAGAGCTATATCTGTCCAACAACAGATTCAAATTGTACGCAGGTTGCGTCTCCACAACGCCAACACGCAAGCCTGGTAATTCCTCTGGAGAGGAGAACCGATTCTGGGGCCAGGACGCCTCAGGGTGCGTCAACCAATCTGGTCCCCACCAAAGAGAATGGTTCACAAGCGCAGGAGCCTCGCAGCCTCGCGAAGCGCAGTCCGCGGGATTCAATTCTCCTGGCACATGTCTCCAGATCAGCGGGGTCTCAGAGCTCTGGATCTGTGAGACTCGATTCGCAACAAAAACCTCCAAGTTATGTAGCGAGGTGCGAAGCCAACAAAGAACGATCTCACTATCAGTCCACGCAAATACTTCCGAGATCTCAACGGTACAACCCAAAGTACCACAAACATGATTGAGAAGCCTAGTAAGGAGGGCTGCTCCCGACAGTTCCAACTTAGGAATCGTCAACCTAGTCCGAATAGGGGCCACCTTACTTTTGGCCATCACCAAATGAACTCCCACGTGACCGGATGAACTAACAGTCCGCAAAAATACCACGGCCGCATATCCTCGTTCGGATGCGTCACAGAAACCGTGGAGACTGACTCGACACTTGCCAGCCGGCAAAAATAATCTAGGCAAGAGAATCCGGTTCACGTCCGGAAGTGAGGACACAAACGAACACCATTCTCTCAACAACTCTCCCTGGAGAGGTTCGTCCCAAGGCACTTCCGCAATCCAAAGCTTCTGCAAAAAGCACTTAGCCAGAAAAATGACTGGTGTGATCCATCCATTGGGATCGAAGATCCGAGCAGTAGTCGACAAGACCGAGCGTTTCGTCCAGTTCTTCGGGAAGTCCAACTCCACCTGATAAGTGAAGACATCCTGGACGGGCTGGTACTGTATACCAAGGACCGCAATCAAGTTAGGGTTGTCAGCATCTTCAAACAGGAGAGGGTCCTGTTGATGTTCCACTGGAAGATCACACAAAAAGTCGGGGCAATTTGACAACCACTTACGCAATTCGTAACCTCCCGACTTTAGGATTGCAATCAACTCGTCCCGCAAAATCAAAGCCTCCGCGACGGTAGAGGCCCCAGTGCAGACGTCATCGACGTACACCGAATCTCCCAAGATGGCCGCCGCCCGGGGATAGTTCAATCGCTCACGATGAGCCAATTCCAACAACGTTCGAATAGCAATGTAGGGACTAGACTTAAGTCCGTACGTGGTAGTGTTCAACTCGTACACTTGCATCGGATCACAAGATCGCTCACGCCACAAGATCAATTGGTACCGCCGGTCATCTCGGTGCACCACCGATTGTCTGAACATCATTCGGATGTCAGCCACAAAGACAATTTGATGACGGCGGAAGTTGGTGAGAATATCCGAGATGTCCCTATGCAGTTTGGGACCGGAATGCAAACACTGGTTCAAAGAAACCCCATTCGAAGTAGGGGCCGAGCCGTCAAAAACTACTCTTATCTTCCCACCGCGGAGTCTTCAAAACCGCGTGGTGAGGCAAGAAGTAGTGCTCGAGCGAGCGCCAATCAATGTCGGAAGGGGACATATGTCCCAAATCCTCATACTCGCGCATAAAGTCAATGTACTTAGTACGAAAGTCCGGATCCCTCTTCATTCGGCGTTCCATGGACAACAACCTTTTTGCTGCCAAGGCATGAGACTGACCGAGAGGGGGGCGTGCAGCCCTGAAAGGCAACCGAGTGACAAAACGACCATCAGCGCGGCGACCAGTATTATTCTGGTACGACAATTCACACTCTTCTTCCGCTGGGTCGACTCTGGGAGCATTGGGGGGCTCTTCGACCTCCCAGAAACGCTGGACTGCGTCAGAGAGTGAGAGCCCTATTGCAACAGTTTGGTCTTCAACCCGTGGGACAGTACCCCTCAACACGGGACCACAAAAACTATATCCAAAAATAGTGCGTAACGCAATTAACCCGTACGGTTGCAAAACCCGCTTTTCCCCGGACAAAATCAAACCCAACACGTCTACTCCCAGGAGTAGGTCTACGGGTCCAGGTACAAACCACTGAGGGTCAGCGGGAGTCAAATCCGACGTCAAATTTACCACAGCAGGGGAGATAGTCACCTGCGGGTTTCTGCCCAAAATATCATTCAGAATGACCGCCTTGGCCACAATGGACGGCCCACAATTTACAGGCGAAAAACAAACCTTGACTTCACCCTTTGGTCCTTCCACCTGAAGGCCACCAATGCCGTGGATCACTACAGGGTGAGGTCTACATGGGAGGCCCAATCTCTCCACCAAATAAGAGGACGCAAGACAACCCTGGGCACCCGAATCCAAAAGGGCACGTACAAACAGGGAGTCGCCCTTCGGGCCCCAGACTCTGACACAAACAGTCGGCAGAAGAACTGTCTCAGGTTGGGCGGCGGTGGTGGGAGAGAGGGCGGCAACTACCTATTGGGGGGCATCGCGTGATGGCGATGCCCGATACGAGTGGAGGTAGTGCTCCACTGGTACCTCATGGCGTCTGCTCGGCAATCCTCGGCTCGGCGCGTAGTAGGCGCTACTGCGACCGAATTGGGGCGGGCGGCGTTCCAAACGCGGTCTCTCGCAGAGCGGTGGGGAGAACCGCGGAGGCGTGGTGCGGCGCTGAACCGCTGCAAATCTCTCCTGCTGTTGAGGAGAGGGGGGAGGGGGTCCCCCGCCCGTGGGCGGCAAGCCCCGACGAGGCTCCCTTTGGGGATGGTGGGGATGTGGGCCCCCGCCCGTGGGGGAATTCCACCCCGCATCATCAACCCGAACACCACCATTCCTATTGGCACACAAAACCGGGTGGTGCTTCCCCTGGCAGTTCGGGCACGGCTCTGGCCGTGAACAGTCCCGCTGCAGATGCTGCCCCAAGCAGGAGTAGCACCACCGGCGATCATTCGCAATGCCTCGTCGATCTTTCACCTTCCTATTGAGGAATTGAGGACACGCAGAAACAAAATGGCCGTCAGCATTACAATATACGCAACGAGGGCCCTGGGCCGTTGCGTATCTGAGGGTTGGGCGGCGTGGCTCAACCACCCCTCGAGGGGGGGGGCGAGCGACAACACGACGCTGTTCTGGAGGAGGCCGCGCTGGGGCCGGGGACGGGCCTTCAACGCCAGCGTTGTCCAATAAGCGGCACTCCTCTTCCAAAAACGCCAACAAATCTGCAAATGGCGGCAACTGCGTGGCACTGTCACCACCATGTTTTTGCTCAAAACGGACTTTCAAGTCCGTAGGCAAACGCGACAAAACAATGTGCAACAACATAAAGGACCATTCATCGATAGGCAGACCGAGCCGCCGCAAAGCATTCAATGCCACCACCATGGGGTTGACCAAGTCCACTCTCAAAGTGGCAACCCTATGGACGTAGGGCAACGACAACAGCTGTGCAACATGGGTATCTGCCAACCGCCTAATGTTGGCATACCGCTTCACCAATAGTTCCTTGGCAGTGGGGTAGTTTTGGTCGGTGACCGCCAAATGTGAGACAAGACCGAGGGCCTCTCCCTTTAATGTGGAGAACAAGTAGGCCAACTTCTGACTCGGTGCCAAGTCCGTCCTAGCATCTACCAGACTGGTGAATAAGTCATGGTAGGCGGTCCAACCTTTCAAATCCCCATCAAAATGTGGCAAGTCAAGAGTAGGTAAACGCCCCAAAAGAGCCATGGGTGGAGGTGTTCTGGTTTCCTCAGTCAATGCACCCCGCTCTACCCTGCTGGCGGCTTGGGCAATACTGTCCGTCAAATCATAAAACTGTGTGATGTCGGCCTCCACACAGTCATCCAGCTTTGGATCCTCGGTGTCCAAAAGCTCCGTATAGCAACTTTGTACAATTTTGCTCCGCTCCGTCAACTCTGCCGATCTTCGGAGCAAAGCATCAAAACGATCTGGTCGATCTATCAACGCAGCAGCTGAAGCCGCCCATCTCAACTCCGCTTTGATTCGGGCAACTAATTTTGACATACTTGTCCAAAACAACAAACAAAGCAAAAGGTATATAATTAAATTTAAATTCTATTGTTCAACAATCTAAACCACAAAAAAAGAATTAAATTTAAATTATTTTGTCAGCAACGGAACCCTGCAAAGTTGCCTGCAGATCCCTAAATCAATTGCTATTACAGTGAGAACCTACAACAATTAACAATATTAGTTCAAAACTATAATTGATTTAAACTATAATTTAAATTATATTAATTAGTACAGAACCCTATTTTAATATAAAATTAACTAGGAATCCCCAAATTCAACTAAAATACATTTACAATACAAAGGTGTCTATTAATAGCAAAGGCCAAACCAATTCAATCAACTAGAGCAACTACTTCCATATGCACGAAACTACCCTGTTTTTTCATATGTATCAACTACCTACCAAATTTGACTTTTATCAATTTACATTAAAATTCACAAAAATAGGTGAGATTATATCTCCTCAACAATCTTTAGTGCAAACTAGTTACTTAACATAGAAATATCAATCAATTTTCAACAATGATTTACCAATTCTCTATCTTTGCCCGTAGCAACCCGAACATCAAAAAATAGATTTATCCAAGAAAAGGTAAATTTAATGAACTGATTCCAACTGTGTGGGTTTATACCCATCAAACACAGTGGACTTGACTCTAAACAAGACTTCTAGACACCGTCGTGTAACAGGCAAAACCAAAAATTACTAATTAAATGCCCTGTTCTACGACTCGTGTGGATCTCAAAAACCCACGCTGTGCTACCAAAATTGTGTTGCCTACACCTACGGCTTCCAAAACAGACGTCTCAATAGCTGGGCCCGTTTACTAAGACTGCTGTAGCCGAGGGTATAGGTGGCGATAAACTGCAGTCACACAGCAACGCCTACAAGATTTTGTGTCTGCGAAGGAGTCTAAGATTTATTTTGTAACAATGATAATTCAGTACTTACAGCCGTGACAGCAATACAGACCTCTGTTGGCAAGCGCCCAAGGGCCGTGAAGGGTGTGTATCTGTAGTGTGTAAAGTGTAGGTCTGAATTCCCTTCACCGGCCTGCTCGTTCCGCCGGGCCGCCAAGAGTTTACGCACGCAAACAACCGCGCTCCCAAAGGATTACACAAAATGTCAAGTAACTAATCACAATTCAAGCTTTCTACACTCAAAACGCTCGTACGCGTTGTAGATTACAATTTATATCTCAAATATCTCAATAAACCACGCAGCGTCTCAAAAGGTTATTCTTACATTTTCTTTACAAAGACAATATGACGTCTGTCAAAATAGTACCTCAAAAAGCCACAGCTTCGCTAGTATCTATCAAGGGCTGCGTTCCGAATCGCGCTCAGTATTCGGTTCCGAACAGTAGCATTATCGGGTAAGCAAATTCTAAGTATATGCGGAATGAAGTCGCGGGCGACGGCTAGTTTAGCTGCTTAGAATAAAAACTGTTAAGTATTAATCGCATTTGTTTACCTGACATGAGTGACACTTCCGCTGCACAAATTACTTTTGGCAACAGTATTTTCAATTGTTGCCCGATAATCATGTCTATTGTCCTTACTGTAGCAAAACAAACACGCCTGATGGGCCGCCTGCTGCTCGTTTAGCTTTAATAATACGGGGTCGATAGGTCGTCCGTCAAACACGTTTGCACTTGACATGAGTTCCACATTCTCGTGATGGTTTATTCATGGGCCTGTGAGCCACTCCAAACTGAGAGCAGGCACGATGGATTATTCTGGATACACTGGAGCCACGTGCGCACTCGCACTGAAATACTTCCTAGGAATTATATTTATCTAACTTCCATGGATATATTATAGGAACAAGGGACGCAGGGATTTTGACATTGGAGCTTTTCGTTCGCTCTAGTATAGGCTCCGGTTTCACCAAAAAGTGCGATCCCCTTATATCTCAGAGAGTTGTGAAGATATGATATTCAAAAGACGCGTACTTACAAGAGCTGTAAGGTGCAAAAAAAAATATTTGAGAAAATCAAAAACAAAAAAGTTATGGTAGAAATAGTGAAAAAAAATCTATTTATTCCGAATTTTTGACTTTGGCGCTCGATATTTTGGAAACGAAGAATGATATTAAAAACTTGAGAAAATCTCCTCTGGACAATTCAGTCAGCTACAATTTGATCCTAAAACAAAGACGATCGGGTTAAGGGTTTGCCCTTGCCCTTGCCGTTAGCCTAACCTTTTTGCAAAAAGTTAAAAAGTCGAAACGACATTACACATTTTTCATTTACAATGTGCTTGATAGTCGCGTGAGGTACGAAATCTGTGAATTTTTTCAATGTACTTGCAAAATATGATCCCGCCAGTTTATTCTCAGAATTTGTCATATTTCATTTTATTTTGTCGAATTTCAACAGAGGCTTTCGTAGCATCCTACAAAATTTTGTAGGTTCTTCTATTATACATCGTCACATTAGAAACAGCATACCTTTATACTAAAAGTGTGGATGTAATTGGCACAAGACCGGTCTGTGTAGCATGCCTTGGGGCAGCCTATGTCCAGAAGGTGGAAAATTTTCGACTGAAAATATTAAACTATAGTGATATTGTTGGCGCTCTGTCAAGAAGAGAAACTTTATTTAGTTAACGGCTTGTGATCAGCTTATCTTGTGCATATTTGAAAATGGTTTAACATTTTATTCCAAACCAGAACCATTACGGGGGAATGAAAACAGTCGCAGACAGACGACTGAGCTTTGATTTGTAATAGCAATTAATCGGATTTTAAACCTAAGCGTGACATAGGACGGGGCTAGGCCAGCGCAAATATCATCTGTCTTCCATTAATTATAGTACGTACGTTGACAGTCTTTTAGAACAGATTTAATCAGAATTTATTGTATTTCATGCATAAATAATCATAAAAACCGGCCAAGAAGCGGGTTAAACTCGCGTGGAGAGGGTTCCGACCCTTGATTATTTTCAATTACGTCTTTTTCAAACCGTTTCACAGGATAAGCTCTTTTATATCATTATGATAGATTTCAAATACCATGGACTTCTTAATAATTTTCCTGTAATCTATAGGTCAATAATTATCCTCCGTATTTTTTCCAAAAAAAAAAAAAAAAAATATATTTGAGATCTTCATAAGAAGTACTTTCATTTGATATGTCACACGATATAGTTAAAACTTCATTGATATTTTTTTCAAATTTAGCCCCGAAAAATAGGGTCTCTGTTTAAAATTCATTTATTTTCGTTACACGTCCGTCTTTGGGTCACAAACTTACATATATGTACCAAATTTCTCCAACTTAATCGGTCCAGTAGTTTCGGAGAAAATCGACTGTGACAGACGGACAGACAGACACACGAGTGATCCTATAAGTATCCCTAAAAATCTATTAAATGTAAGAATATAATTTAATCACTTCATTTGGCATTTCTTCATGGATAATCGTAATGTAACTCGATAATTGATGTTATGTGAAGGACGGACTGTATTCGTACGAATATGTTGCTGGTATGATATTATTGGGCTTGTTGTGTACGAACGAACATTCACGACCTACTTAATAAACATTAGGAACTTACAGATAAGGCTGATTCAATTCTTAGTTAGTAAAAATATTAAAAGAAAATGTATCAAAGATTACGAAAAGTTATTTCCATTATATTACCAGTGGACAAAAAAAAAACTTTCTTTATTAGTCTGGAAAGCTATTGTAGTAAAAGGTATAAAAATAAGTTAAATACTAGGAGTGTAACTGAAAAAAAAATAGTTAAACCGAAAGCAAAAAAAAACTATTAGTGAAAGATCGTCCGAATGTATTGTGCCAAAAACGGTACCAAAATAAAATAAGTTTATTAAGATAGAAAATTCAATTAAGTATAAATGTAAGTATTGAAATCAAAATGAAAGGATTTTCTTCTTGATAACAAATTAAAAATGTGACAGAACTAGTATAAAACGGGTTATCGAGGGGATACCTACCGGCATACCTATTTTTAGAAAGTCCTTTTAGATTAAAAAAGTCATATATTATTTGTTTAATAAATAGATTACATATTTATTGATAAAATCGAGCGCGTCTCGCCATCAAACGTAACAGTTTGACGAGTAAGTAAATTAAATATTTATTGTAATAAATGTAAGTATTTTTTTTTAATCAGAAAAACAATCTAGGGCATAAAGGCATACAATCATAATCCTCTGGATTGGTAACCTTTTGTAATCTTCTGATACATTATATATTCTCTATTCACTACTATCAGCCATGTAACATCTTTTAATGTGTTTTTGGCACAATATATTAGGTCTAAGTTAGTGATAATACGTTTATTTATTCCTCATCATATGCAGCAAATCAACCTCTCATCAAATGTTCTGTTTAAATGTTTGTACATCGAAAACTCTTACGAAAATAGTAATTATTATATTATATTTCAAAATGTTCACGCTTCCAAAGGCGCTCAGGAAATTGCTGAACCTTCTGACACAACGACGTTATATGTTAAACATTCTTGCTAATTTCGATTGCTATAACGAAGAACTATTATGAACACCCACGACGCTCTACTTTTAACGTACGAACCTTAGCTTTTTTTATTTTAGAGAACATGATGTAAGTTTTCCTGGCGTTTGCCAAATAGCTCTACTTATAGCATTTTAACCGACCTCATTTTGTCGAAGACTTCTCTTATGGAATTTATTTGTTGTCAAAATGTCCAATTTGAATTTGCTCTCTAAAACACTCTCCACTTCTTGTAACCCTCGTAACTAATTATTATTTATTGACTATTTTTTATTCTTTTATTTTATTGTTTTTAGCACATAACATTATTTATTAATGAGTATTTTTTATATTTATATATAATTATGTGGACGCACTAGCAGTCTCTTGCGGTATAACCCGCATTGGTTCCATTTTCCCCATATTTATTTTGACATAGACATTCGCTAAAAAACTATTTTTCAATTACACCTAAGAGAGTAAAAAAAGGATTGATAGTTTGTACGATTATAATTAAGACTACGTGAAAAGATATTAGAATACTTTGTATCCCGAGAAACGCATAGTTCCCGTAGGAATGCTTTAAGTAAGTAATCAAATTGGACGCGGACGATGACGCTTGAAAAAAAATGGTTGTGATATTTTCTTTAGCCATGATGTAAATCAAGATATCATCCACGTATTTTTTCATTTGAAAGAGTACTTTCATTGCAACTTGGGTAGGTGATTAAAATTCAACATATGCGAACAGCACAGAGGTAAAGACCGTGAGGACAATATTATATTATCAAAATTGTACCCGTGGACTGGTCCCGCGTGTACAAGACGTGCGGATTTTAGGAATACTTTCTACGTACACACCGTCAGCGGGACACGTCGTATAACAACGCCCGGGGCAGCGGCATCAACCTGGCACGGAACCGACTTTTACGTGAAATGCAGAAACATTTTTTCCATTTTAGCTTGTACCATTTTCAAACCACTAAGCTCGTGATTCAAAGCATGCGCAAGTGCTGTAAACAATTTCGCTGTCTGTATTATGCACACCAATATCTCTGTAAACATCATGAAAAGTTAAAACGTTCCTATGGGTTAATTTACTTAGGTAAAGACCTCTTCAAAAACAGAAGTTTTCATTTACATTCGAACGGGATGGACTTAAATGTCCATTTAGCCGATATAAAAGAACAGAACAACAATTTTATTGAATGACGTGACGTTACATAAATTTAAAAATTGCAAGGAGCTCTAACAATTCCGTAGCCAAATATTTGCCATTTACAAATAACGAAACCCTTATATTTATTTAAATTCGTGAAAACATGACCTAAAGAATGTTAGTACAGTTTTGCGACATGTTTTATACGTCGTAAAAAAGTGATTTGTCGTAAGTAGTAAACATTTTCGACATTACAAGATTAGCTTTACTTCGCAGTACATTTTCGATGGATTTGTATACCTATTATACTACTCCAATACTATTCATATTTTGTCGTTATGGCCGGATACATTTGCCCTTTGACTGTATTTCAAATGTCATCGAAACAACTCATCCCCAGACAAGGTTATTGTCGTATCTCTGTTTACATATAGTGTCTATTAGGTAAATTATATCCTTTGTTCCCTCATATGAGGGCACTCCAAGTTTGTAGATGCATGCGAAGCCTCTAATAATACAACGATTACGCTTCTCTTGTGGTCGCCGAACACTAAAATCAAATTAGTTGATTCCCTTTTACTAGAGCGTCGCGCTTGCTCTATCGACTGAACTGGGAAATGGTGGCGGCCTGTGTGTTTGTTGGCCTACCAATAATTATAACAGACGTACGTTTCTGTCCCAATGATATGTTAACACATGAAAATTGCATAGCGTATGTCATTCATTTCAGCAACTGATTTCGTTAATGAATTTCCAAAAATGTAGAAACCACTTTTCTGTTTAACAAAATCTTTCATTTTAACTCAATTAATTCATAGGTAAATCTTCATTTCAGGTACCTAACGCATTCACGCGAGTTCAATCGATTAATACTTACCTATCAGTAAAACGAACCATCTAATTATAAACGATATAAACATTCGCAGGTTGTTAACATTAACCAACATTACATGTGAAATGAATGCTAATAATTTAATTTATTATATATATCGTACTCTGGAATAAATTAGATTAAAAATTCAGTCAAACCAACCATACCACAGGTTGTGTACGTACCTATTAGAAATTCTGACTCAACTAATGTTAATAGCAAATCATACACACGAATCAACTCGGTGTTTGTCTCAAAGCCGACGTGAATGTATTGAATGAAGTTGAGAGTTACCTGTAAGGCAAGCGCGACGGCGACGGGTAACTTGAGAACTCGCAGAACTACTCCAAACTGTAAATTAAGATTAGAAGTAACCTGCTGCAGTCGGAGCTTCTCGGAAATATTAGCCGACATCGCGGGTGTTTCTTGGCGAGCGCTTTGTAAACTATTTGCTTTAAAGATTAGGATCACTTCTGCCTGAGTTTTATTGATGTGGCTGAACATCTGCCGGGTATTGCATTGCATCTTACTTATTACTAGAGCTGGTGCGAACCGGGAGACGAGCTGTCGGTAGGCCTCCAACAAGATGGAGCGACGACCTCGTGAAGGTCGCGGGAAACCGGTGGAAGCACGTAGCACAGGACCGGTCTGAGTGGCGAGCCTTTGGGGGAGGCCTATGTCCAGCAGTGGACGTCTTTCGGCTGAAATGATGACTAGAGCTGGTAGCAGCAGAGTGGGATAATAAAATTCAATTACCACTACCTTACTATCTACTACCTATTTATTTATTCCATTGTGAAAAGTTCAGGAAGGCAGCTAAAGTAGAGGCATTTGCTATAGTCATCATCATTATGATTTTGGGTTGCTATATGGTAAATTTAGGTACCTGCCTACTTACATATTACTACTACTACTACTACAGCCTATTTGCGTCCCACTGCTGGGCACAGGCCTCCTCTCATCACGAGAGGGTTTGGGCTATAGTCCCCACGCGGGCCCAGTGCGGATTGGGGACTTCACACATATCTTTGAACTACTTCGCAGATGCGTGCAGGTTTCCTCACGATGTTTTCCTTCACCGAAAATCTCAGTGGTAAATTCAAATTGAATTTCGCACATAAGTAAACATAGAGGTGCGAGCCGGAATCGAATCCCCGACCCTCTGCATTAGAGGCGGTAGGTCGAACCACTAGGCCACCACGTCGCTTGACATCAGTCAGTCATCATCATCATGATTTTGGGTTGCTTTATGGTAAATTTAGGTACCTGCCTACTTACATATTAAAACACCGATATAGGTCCCCTATATAAAAAAAAACAAGTTGAAGGGAAGTCGAGTCCATTCCTATCAAATTAATGGCATGTCAAATCTGAACATACTAAGTATTATTGGAATTTAATTTCAATTAACAATGGTTTTATATTGTCAATAAGCATTTTTTTCGCTGGTGGTATGACCTGATGCAGGGTCCGTCCGGATCACCGCCACTATCCTACCCGCTAACCTGATTCCAAATAGCAGTAGGTACTCGCGCTGTTGTGTTCCGCTAAGGAACCTCGCCCACAGCGACTTTTTGTAGCGACGCTGTCGCTCTACTCACATCGCTATCCTTTTTAGGGTTCCGAAGTCCACAAGGAACCCTTATAGTTTCGCCATGTCCGTCCGTCCGTCCGTCTGTCCGCACTATTGCTCGGAGATGCTTAGGTCTAGAGAGCTGTAATTTGGCATGAATATGCATGTTAGTTACGCTGACAAAGTGGTACAATAAAATTTTGAAATATATTTTTTTATAGGGTACCTCCCCTACTCGTAAAGTGGGGATGTATTTTTTTTTCTTGCGTACCCCATGGTGCGGCATATCGTTGAATAGGTCTTAAAAAAATATTGTGGGTTTGTTAAAACCATTTTTTCATTAAGTGATGCGTTTGTGAAATATTAAGCTTTAAAGTGCTATTTTTTGTTAGAGTCACGTGTCCCCCCCCCCCCCTGCCAGCTAAATGGTGGTATTTGGATGGCTGAAAAAAATCACGGTTGTGGCATATATAACGTAGTTGAAAGGAAAACTATCAGAGCTAAGTAGGCTGTACAAACTTACGAGTAATAGTCGACCAACTTATAATGATGATTTTTCTCGAGCGGCAGGGGCGTCGGGCGGGCACGTCATACCACAGGCTAGCTAGATGCTAATAAGTCTTAGAAAGGTACTGTGGGCATCCTCAACTTCGGAACCCTATAATTTGCGCGTGGCCCGACACGCACTTGGCCGGTTTTTACTCTTTGATGTTAAAGAAGGATAGCGATATGAGCAGCGTGGTAGCATCGCTAGAAAAAGTCGCCGTGGGCAAGGCCCCTAAGAGGGTAAGAGAGCCGGTGAAATTATTGGCATAGAAGCATTTAATCTTAGTGCTCTTATGATTCCTTCATGTCCATGGTCCACTTACAAATCTTACAATTAGTTGGCCCATAATTATGCTCGTTTGCCTAGCAATGGCGTGAAAAACAGGAATCAGTTATTGGTACATACATAATTTCGATACACTTCGTAAGGATCCAAGTTAATCAACCTTGCGGAAATTCAGGTAGGCATGTACCTACTTACCTAATTGTATTAAACTACGTAAGACAATAATAATTATTTTAGTCCGTTATTAGTTTAGTAGCTCAAACTCATTTATGTGATGGTAGGGTTGGTTAGTGCTGAAATATTTAAATTAGTATTAATATTGTTAACTCAGTAGCGGGTTCTGGTAATGGATATTGGGTAGATACCAATGATACTTCTTTATTACAGCCTAAACGTCCCACTGCTGATCACATGCCTCCTGTTATGTCAAGAGGGTATTGGGCTATAATGCGGAACCAATGCTATTTAAAATTAGTTAAAAACTGGATTTGTACCTATGACGGCACAAGAGGCGTTAGGTAAAACCACTAGGCTTCCGCGGATTGGGTAACCAATAACAATCACAAAGCGCAATGCCTTTTTAACAAATTTTATATTCAATGAAAGGCATAGTTGCAGTTTGCATAAGGTAATACATATGCATGAAGAGCCATGACAGGCGTGGAGGCGCCCGGTGCATGTAAATTCAATGGGCGAATTGCCGGGCCAAAATAACACAGCAGAAAACAAGTGTGACAAATCCGTTTTATTTACAACACGTTGACTGATTTCTCGCTACCCTAGAAACCTACGTAATTTTACATCACCCTTGCCAGTAAAGTGGGATTTTCTGCCCGCTACGCGGAGAGAAAATCTCACTTCTTGTCCAAGGCAAGACGTAAAACTTTTGACAAACCACGGGCGGTAATTCGTAAAGCCCCAGATCGCATATTTATGTCCCTCACCTTCGGTTCGGGCCACAGAAACCTGCGATCTGGGACATTTACGAATTCACCACCCTAGGTCTGTAATGTACTATTAATGCATTCGGAATTAATAAAAAGCATTGTATAATTTTCTCGTTTACTGCAATTAACGAGCCGGAAGATACTTCCGGATCACTATTGCGGTTCAGTAATTAATTATTTTAATGCGAAAGTAGCAAGCTGGGTTCGTTTGCAATGAAATTCAGAAACTCTGCATTTCAAGTCAATAAATCTTAAAAAGTTATTTGTCTACTACTACTACAGCCTATTTACGTCCCACTGCTGGGCACAGGCCTCCTCTCATCACGAGAGGGTTTGGACTATAGTCCCCACGCGGGCCCAGTGCGGATTGGGGACTTCACACACATCTTTGAATTACTTCGCAGATGCGTGCAGGTTTCCTCGCACATAAGAAAACTTAGAGGTGCGAGCCGGAATCGAACCCCCGACCCTCTGCATGAGAGGCGGTAGGTCGAACCACTAGGCCACCACGGCTTCAAAAAGTTATTTGTAATAGTCATTAATTTGCAAGGATTGGTGTATATAAACCTTTATGCACGTCAGAGTGCTTGAAGCACTTATTTCATTAGTAATATGTACTTTCTTTACACTATCTTAATCTCTGCTATTTCCCATCCATTGTGAATAAAATAAGAGTGATTGATTACTCATGATAAATAATCTCGCACTTTTCACATTTAAGTCTTAAATACGAGGCCTCGACCTTTCGGTAGGACTCCGACAAGATGGGCGACAACCTAGAGGAGGTCGCGGGAATCCGGTGGATGCGTGCGGCGGAGGGCCGGACTATGTGGCAATTAAATTCAATCATTTATTCAGCAAATTGGTCACATACGTGCACTTTTACACGTCAGAAAGTTAATTAGATCTAGCAGCGCTTGCTAGCCCATTGAGAACAAGACAGCCAAAAAAAAAGTAAATGCAATCGCGTAAAAACTATTTATATTTTACCTCGACGTTTCGGCCGCGATGCAACGGCCGTGGTCACGAGAAGACTCGTGACCACGGCCACTCTTTGTGTCTTCTCGTGACCACGGCCGTTGCATCGCGGCCGAAACGTCGAGGTAAAATATAAATAGTTTTTACGCGATTAAGTCCCGGTGATAGTGTGTTTAATATGAGTGTGTATCGCGAAAGTTTGAGAATGTAAATGCAATCGATTCTATTCTTGATTCTGAACAATCTGTTGTTCGTTTTTCAGTGGGTTATGTTATATAAACGTTGAATAGGTACTCGATTTCAAGAACAGAGAACAGTTTCCTTGATAACGATGATGATAAGAGAGAACTATCAAAATATAAAGATACCATTTTATTATTATAGGTACTTTTGTATAAAAAACACATGTGAAACAAATTCATTCTCACCCAAATAAATAAAATAAGGCAGTAAACCGAGCAGCGTAGCCAAAATATACCTACGAGGTTTGCACATTGTTTCTTTCATTTTGAAGAAGAAGAAGAAGAAGAAAGACATTTATTCGCTGCACAGAAGACACAGTTTACAGCAAAAAAAAATACACAAAAAATTCACAAAAAACCCCGGAACTATCCCATGCAAATCTCCGAGGGCACGAATTGAGTTACCTACGCTTTTTATTCAAACTAACATTTTATTCATAAAAGCTGTTGAATAACTTATAAATACTTACATAGCCTGTAATCAAAATTCATCGTCATCAACTTGGATGGCTTCGTAAATTGTAATGAAAAAATGAGTAAAACATTCGTATGTTAAACGGTTACATGAAAATAAAGATTTAAATGATGTAGGTAGATAATGTACTAAAAGCTAAAAAAATATTCGGTAGGTCCTAGGTGCTATTCATCACACCACTCTCCTCGTCAATCTAGGGCATTGATTGATCAGACAAAAAAATATAATCGGAGCGTAACCAGCGTACATATGTAAATAGAATTTATTTATGATATAGCGGTTGCCTTGATAGAAATTTCACACGCCCAATGATTTTATTTATGTCTGATCAATGCCCTAAATTGAAGAGGAGAGTAGTGATAAAATATGTTATTCGCCATTTGGTAGCGGCGGCCATCTTGGATTTACAACGATACCGAATGTATCCATATTAATATTATAAATACGAAAGTAACTCTGTCTGTCTGTCTGTATGTCTGTTACCTCTTCACGCTTCAACCGCTGGACCGATTTGGATTAAATTTTGTATGGAGATAGTTGGAGTCCCGGGAAAGGACATAGGCTACTTTTTATCACAGAAAAGCGCAGTAGTTCCAGCGGGAGCGAGATAACCGAATGGGGACTATCGTTTCTTTGCTCACCAGTTGGCGCCACTGTAGACTAAGGTCCAGATGTATAGCTGTCAAAGGCGACTTTATAAGATCGACGCCGAAACTAAGTTTTAAATTTTGAATCTCCTTAAGTTTATTAATTATAAATAACTATCATCATATCGAGTAGCTATGTCACATTGTTGTGCAGTTCCGTTTTGTTCGGAATTTTTATTTTTGTTTCAAAGCGTTCACATTCATCGCCAAATAATTCATATTTGCGATAATTTCACGAAGGAGATACCTCTTCAACAGGTAAATTAAAGAAATTAATAATTTATATCACGAAGCCCGCCAAAACCAGTGAAAAGTGAATGTTATTGGACCTCACGCGACACTAGCGCCTCTAGTGGAAAATTCACACGCGATAGCCCCCATTCCACGCGGGCAAAGTCGCGGGCTGAATCTAGTTAAATTATATGTTCATCAGAACTAAAGGTGCGTACTAAATATCAGATCAATCTGTCAACAGGAAGGGGGTTAAATTTCAATTATTAGATTTGACCAAAACAAACAAATAAACAAACAGTTCAAGCTAAATAAAACTGCATGTTTAAAAATATCTGAATTAGTTGGCTTTTTGTCTCAAGTCTCAACGTAGGCACAAAATGTACCTTCTATTTACTCCCCAACAGTTGTCTCATTCTAGTAATCTATTGAGTAAGTACCTATTTGTATTCGTGACAAGATACACGGTAAGTACATGGAAACTTTCTTTTTTTGACAAGTTCGTTCGATAGCCAGCATCTCTTCTGTCCATTGTTTACAGCGTCTGTTTGTTTTTTCTATCTCCCCCAGTGTAGTTGTTTATCGACTTAAGTTTCGCGCCCGAATTTTCTTGATAGTGAACACCTTTTCATAGGGAATTGTTCACAATTTCCTCGCCTTCCGCCTGTTGGAGCTGTTGTAAAGGTGTACAATATGGCCCGGATTTTCCTTATATTTTACGTTTATTGCGAAATTATGTGTTTACTCTGCAGCATCAAAGAAGCCGTGTGTATTTATTTATTTATTTCAACAGTCGAAAGTGTTAAGCTTTGTGTCGTAGCTAAATAAAATACTTACCCATATTAGATACATACCATGGTACACTCAACAGCAGAAGTAGATAAGCTGTCCAGGTGTACAAAATGACCTACACACGACCTTAATCTTAAGACGTTAAGGGCGTGTGTAGATCATTTTGGATACCCGGCCCGTTTATCTACTTCTGCTGCTGACTGTACATACATTTTGATTACATAGAGTGCAGTTTATTTACAGTATAAAATACGATTTGTTTTTTTTTCCGGCTGCATGCAGTTTCCGAACATAGTTTTATCAGGACGTAAGTAGGTATAGCAGAACACAACTTAGAAGGCGCGCGGCGAAGCACTTAAGCCGTTGACGAAGAGTCTTTATTGCTTAATCCGCGCGCCTTCTAAGTTGTGTCGTGCTATATGAAAAAAATATTGACACCAAAATCAGACGCGCGCCAACCTTATTAAAATAATGAAATTGTCTACATGATGTACCTTTTTTTCAAGACTCTCCTGAGTTTTGTCATGGATATATTCTTATGTCGATGATTGTCATGCAAAATCATCACCAGAATCAAAATTTTAAAGAAATGGGTCCAACTTTCGATTACAAGAAGATTTTTTGGAAATATTCCCATAAAGAACGGAGTTCTGAGGTAACAAACATAAAAAAAGTACTGAACCTCTTCCTGATGATTTTTTTCAAGTCGGTTAAAAATATCATCTTAGGGAAGACATAACCCAAGTAACAATTTCTGGTTCTATAGTAGCCCATAGAACATTTCTCAAAACACCACCTTAGCCCTATAAAAGGCCATAGAAGGTTGAGTAAAGCCGATCTGGCGCAGTTATATCTCCATTTAGTGATATAGTGGAACCATAGCAGCTTTAGTTGTGACGTTTTAGGTCTGTAAAGGTGATGTAATGATGACTCTTATTACAATTTAGTGACATACGGGCCACAGTAACGCTAATGTAGTGCTTTTTTATACTGTAGTAGCGTTCGTTGATTCCCTTATAGTCCTATTTTAGTCTATAGTAGAATCCGTGATTCCTACTGAGGCGCTTTCTCGGCAAAGTTTGGTATTGTGTGTTTTTGCTGTGAACTTCATTGACGGACAACAAAAATAATTCAATTATATAAAGGAGTAATATTCTATCGCGGTAAGTTTATGTTATCTTATTTAGACATTTAATATTTCGATCAATGCTGCAAAAAGCACGTGCGAATAAAGTTTTACTGATAGAATAGTATTTGATTTGCTTAGTATTTTCAATGCGCCCTCGATTAATTGAGTTTTGAATAAAATATATTCATATTATAAAATTAAATTCACAGACATTTCTACTTTAGAGCCATTAAGTACATCCGTGGGTCTTATCGGCTCACTATAGTACCTCCGATTCCTGTCATGTCAAAGTTTGAGTATAAAAGTAACTGTTCACTTCCTTTATGTGCTTTTTTATCCTATGACCGATCTACAAACTCCATTATAGAAAGTTTTGGCCATATAAAAGAGTCATAGTCACAACTATCGTACGAGCCTATAATAGGGATTCAAAAACAATTAGAACACTTTTAAGTACTATAAAAATGTCCTAAAAATCGATTATAAAACAAAACCGCTCTATTACGGCGTCATTATGGCTACTAAAGACCATGTACTATAGAAGTGATTTGTGGAACCACAATATCGCAAAAACCTTGTATAGTAGAACGTTCATCACTGCTAAAACGCAAGATTTATAGCGGTTGTCCGGGAAACCTTATAGCGCAAATTAGATACATAATGGTGATTTCAATCACTCTTATACAGTAAAATAGCTCTTTAGTGGCTATATTTGAAGTTTTTATAGCACTTGACTATAATAGCCCTATAAAATGGTTCTATAAACCTTTACATCAACAATTTATAGGATAATTTGGCTCTTTAGCTTATAGAGCAAGAATGTGTTCCCAAACGCCTTTATACAACTGGTAGTCACCGCTAAAACCTTTATACGACGTTTACTCGACCTTTTAGTGATGATAACCCAAGTTATAGGGCCAAAATGTTACTTGGGAACGTAAGAAAAAGAGCCATCCGTAATTAACGCGTTAAGCTTAGATTAATACATTGTGTGGTGATTGGTATTGTTTAACAATTGAATTATTGAACCCTACAAGTGCCGAATTCAAATTCAAATTCAATCATTTATTCAGCAAATTGGCCACATAGGGGCACTTTTATATGTCAGAAATATAATTTACCAGCACTTCCTAGACCCATTGCTTGAGAAAAAGCGCCGCAACAAACTCAAGCAGAAGGCCTTTTTTTAAAACTTCCACATAGTTATAAAATTTACATTTACATTACATGTATAAAATACACATATAGGTACGTACTAAAATTACATTGAAGGGATGTATAGTCCCTAACTTAAACTTAAATCTAAGATCTTAGAGATGTATATAGTCTCCAAGGGTCCAGAAAAAAAAGTATGGAGATGGCCTCCATTGTCAAATAAATATAAATTCCATAGATGTCGACAGTCTCAAAATGTCAATAAATAATGAAATACATCATCTATAAAAGAGTTCATTTATACATGTCAATAAGAACATGATGAGGTATCTCGCTTAAAATGTTTGACTTAGTAATATAAGCTAATGATTATTTTTAAACGTCCTTGCCGGTTCCAGTTATAATAAGAAAAACGTTTTTGCGTTAAACCTTTCATACGAAATACTTTTAATCAAAACAAAGGGCGAATACGCTTACAAACGTAGACATAAGCGGCCTATGGACACATTTTTTTAATTAAATTTAACTGGAAGTTTAATTTAAATCAAACCTTCTTAAAAAAGAAGTAAAAACATTAGTCATTGTGGTCATTATATAACATCGATAGTGATTAGCATATAGAGTGAATATAATAATATTTTAAATGCTCGAGGCCATAATCATCCTTATTTATTAATTATGAGCGGGTAAAGTTAATGGAGTCACACGCATCGCTGCGTACGGATGTAAATGACGTATCAGAGCGGTAAAATCTGGTATATTAGCCTGTTGACAAATGAGCGTGCTCCTGGGCCCGACAGGGCTGTGGTCGGGAACAGTTTCCTCTAAATTATGTACCGAAGCCTGGGATTAGAGCTGCATGCTGCGCCTAAAACTCTGAAAACATCGCTCTCCTAGTGGTTTAAAGCCTTTCTTTTCTTGGGTTCTACACATATCCGCCAGTTTCGTCTTTATACATCTACATCATAGAAATCTGATTTCTTATCCAATTCATTCTAGACCGGGAGATCTTGACACTGAATTCCGAACCATTTGTACCAGGCTGGCGAGTCTACAGGGGTATAATTACGTAATGACGAAAAGGAAAATCATGGTCATAGCGCCAGTACCGGGGGCCCAAACGCGTGAGCGTTAATCGAACGTGTCGCATAAATTACGAAAGTCGAACGATTTGTACCACAAAAAATCTTGTATTTTCCGATAGTCGATGAAAAACGAAGTAGGCGATCGCGTAATGCCATACTTCTCCGGCGCGGCCTACACCCCGCCATACCGACGCAAACATGTTAATTAAAAACCAAAAATTGAACCATTTGTACCAGGCTAATTTTTGCACGAATAAATGTCGTCGAGTAGCCATTCACGAAAATCACCATGCCATACTTTTCCGACGGGGCCAAATGGCCGCCATACCGCTCCAAAGATGTAATTTTTTTTTATCTTACAGAACGATTTGTACCAGTATGGCATTTTAATTTTTGGAAAGTATATTATACAATGTGACGACCGTTATTATAGTTGCCATACTTCTAGTAGGGGGAAAAAGTGGTGCCATACTCGATAAACTTATTTATTCGAAACGGTTTCAAATTGCGACTGTACAATACGTAAAATGATTGTTTACAGCATGTCTTCATTATGTTCTGTTCCTTTGGATACAATTCGACCTAAAATAATATCCCATATTGTACCCAATGGGGCGGAAGACTCTCATAATTGAGCAAAGATGTAAGATTTTTTTAACGAATTGTACCAGTATGGCATTAGTATTTTTGAAAAGTATATGATACAATGTAACCGTTATTATGTTTGCCATACTTCTAGTACAGGAAAAAAGTGGTGCCATACTTGAAAAACTTGTTTTTTCGACACGTTTTGAGAGTAAAATTTGGTACAGTATGACATCATTGTACTTACCTAAACAGTTTGTTTGGGTAAAATTATACCTAAAAAAATCCAATACCTACTGTAAACATGGGGTGAAAGACTGTTATCCGTCAAACTTAATCTGAATCGGCACCTCCGGCATTCTCGGCGTCCTCGTCGCTGCTTATTGTATTAGTACCTATAAATAATATAATTTATTCTCACAAGCTCAATATACAATCTTAAATCGGTAACATAAAATTATTAAGGTATTAACGACCCATCGAAAATCTGCAGGTATTACCGACCTATTTATGTCTTGCGTATTTTTTAAATTTCCAGAACTATTCCAGCTTTAGGTAGGTAATGCTACATACGTGTTTTTTCTTAAAGTATCATATGCTATTACGTTACTATATATGTCGACGGGAACTCGGAATAACACAGTAACTCTCACAGCCGTCGCACATCTTGGAAATATCAGAGGAAAACAATTCCTTATCAGTCATCCAGTAACGGAAAAGCTTTATATACCTATATAGACGACGATAGCATACCTATTATTCAACATAACATCTGGATATAAAACAACATGGCCGCTACATATGTGTTTGAAATTTTGTATTTATGTTCTTTGAAACTCTCGATAACGGGAAAAAATAATGCCATACTGGTACAAATCGTTCGAATTACACATAAAATCTTACAATTTCAAATAAATATTGTACTTATAGGCCGCCTCCTACAGGTATGGCATTATCACACTTCTATTTATGATCATACAAAGAACGAGTAAAAAAAAATACAGGATGGTACAAATCGTTCTGCAAGATAAAAAAAAATTACATCTTTGGAGCGGTATGGCGGCCATTTGACCCCGTCGGAAAAGTATGGCATGGTGATTTTCGTGAAGGGCTACTCGACGACAATTATTCGTGCAAAAATTAGCCTGGTATAAATGGTTCAATTTTTGGTTTTTAATTAACATGTTTGCGTTATGGCGGGGTGTAGGCCGCGCCGGAGAAGTATGGCATTACGCGATCGCCTACTTCGTTTTTCATCGACTATCGGAAAATACAAGATTTTTTGTGGTACAAATCGTTCGACTTTCGTAATTTATGCGACACGTTCGATTAACGTTCACGCGTTTGGGCCCCCGGTACTGGCGCTATGACCATGATTTTCCTTTTCGTCATTACGTAATTATACCCCTGTAGACTCGCCAGCCTGGTACAAATGGTTCGGAATTCAGTGTCAAGATCTCCCGGTCTATTCTCCCTTGTAGCCGCCCTTATAAATCAAACAAGCATCCCGCTTATTTTATTTGTATCCAAAAACCGACTGCTGAATTTTGTTGTGACAAGAAGAATTGATCATCTTATTAATTCGGCATCTGTCTGTATGTCCGTCCGTCAGTATGTATGTCTGTTACCTCTTCTCACTTAAACCGCTAAACCAATTTAGATGACATGTAATCAAATTCGTTCGTGTGTTCCTCATCACGAACACACAAGCAGGAGGCCTGTGCCCAGCAGTGGGACGCAAACAGGCTGTAGTAGTAGTAGTAGTAATTAAATTCCACGCAAACGAATTCGTGGGCAGATTAAAAAGGCAGCTAGTAAATAAATAAATCTCCAGTGGGAAATAAAGAAATAAATGTACCCATAATCCTCGAAGCTATCCATCACGAAACTTCCCTAAACTAGAAAGGCCTAAGTTCCTGGAAAAGGTAAACTGAGAAAGTCTTAAGTGAGTTACATAGTTTGGATGTAACGGTTGATTGTTGTAACTCCTTCGCTAAATATTAAATTTAAACTTCGCTTGGGGTTATTGTCTAACCTCTCTCTAAGTACCTTCAAATGTCCTATATTTTATACTAATAATAAAATAAATAGTAACTCTATCTCACTGTCTTTCTGTTCGTCTGTCTGTCTATTACCTCTTCAGGCTTAAACGGACTGACTTTAATTGAATATTTGAAAAAAAACTGATTATTTTTAAACTACTGAAACAATTTTATTGAAACATAATTAAAAACACGTACGTACATACTAAGTCCGATCCTAATCCAATCAGAATCAAACTTGAAAAAAAAAACTTGTTTTCGTCTTAGCGGGTTTAAAAATGAAAATTAGCGCAAAATTTGACTGTCGTGAACCGGGAGACGAATTGTCGGTAGTCTTCGACAATATGGAGCGACGACCACGTGAAGATCGCGGGAATCCGGTGGAAGCGAGTAGCGTGATGCTGTTGACTTGTTGAGTGTCAATGGACACGAGACGTTAAACAAAATAGTTGAAAACGGAGACGTTGTAAATTAAAGTAAGTGCAGCCTAGTTTCCAGTAACCCAATTACTCCGTAGATTATAGCGCGGGTGTTCTGTGTGGCAGTATTTTAAAAAGACGTCCAACGCCGAGTTCCAGCACGTTCCGCGCCAAGTCTCTCGTAAACAAAAGAAACAGACGGCGCCCGCTGTTATGTCACAGCCATATATTATATGGACAGAAGGTTAAGTAATGACAAATAATGACAAGGCGAAATCAATTTGACCTCCCATTTGATTGTGTTCCATCCAAAACTAAATTTAGTGAAACAAGAACGTTCATATCAAATAAGCAATTAACATATTGGATCTTGTAAGAATCAAATATTAGTTTTATATTAGAAAAGTATATATTTTGACCTTTTAGGATTTGATCTTCACTCATTAGCAATGAAAACGGGTTACTTTGTATAGGATTTTCCATACAAAGTGACTCGTTTTCATAGCTGTTGAAAATTGAAAAGGTGGACTACTTTAGGATAAATGAATGGAAACGAAACAGTACCGTATATTTTAATAAGTGTAAAAATCCCCATTTATATCCAAATTTATATTTATGTCCAATGATGATAGCTTTCATTCTGCTAGTGATGATAGTTCCGCTTTTTTGTCCGCTAATTCTTTAGATTCCTCTGCTGATACTCTGGAATCGTTGTTGCCACGCGAATTTCTTAACTCTCCTCATTTCAACGTGTGTCACATCAACGCTCAGAGTATTCCTTCCCACTTTGACGAAATTCTTGATACATTCTCTTCCCCCTTGATTCACGCGCTCTTAGTTTCAGAAAGTTGGCTAAAGCCTTCTTTAGATTCCGCGCTCTATGCGCTGCCTGGATACACTTTAATCAGAAATGACCGCATCGGTAAAGGTGGTGGCGGTGTCGCCATCTATCTCAAGAATGATATTCCATTTAAAGCTATTCATGTATCTCCTTCTCCCTACTCAGCTTCTGCTGAATACATTTTCCTTGAACTTAATGTTAAAGGGGTAAAGGTAGTTCTTGGTGTTGTTTATTGTCCTCCTGCGATAGACTATTTTTCTGATCTCGAAATTATTTTAGAATCCTTATGTGCTGACTACACGAATCACCTTATTATGGGTGATTTTAACACCGATCTATGCCAAGATTCCGCTCGGAGTAAAAAAATTGCCTCTGTAATCCAGTCAGTTAATCTTTCTATCCTTCCTCTGAATCCTACTCATCATTCTGGATCATCTGACACCTGGCTAGATCTTATCATCTCTTCTTCTACATCCCGCATCATTAAGCACGGTCAGCATATCGCTCCTGGTTTCTCACACCACGATCTAATTTTCGCCTCTTATAATGTCAAGCCTCCTAAATTTAAACCTACTCTTGTTCCCATGCGTAATTACTCCAAACTAGATAAAGATGCTTTACTCAATGACGTCGGTAAAATTGATTGGTCCCCTGTACTAACCGCATCTACTGTCGATGATAAAGTCGCCCATTTCAATTGCTCCGTTCTGAAGGTTTTCGACAGACACGCTCCTGTGCGCCTCGTCAAGGTTCGTCGCCTTCCAGCTCCCTGGATTTCCAGAGGGGTTCGGATGGCGATGAGAAAAAGGAACCGAGCCTTCAGACTTTTTAAGCGTGACCGGACTGATGTTAACTGGGCGTTGTTCAAGGCAGCAAGGAATAGGTGCAATCAAATGGTTCGTACCGCAAAGCGTCGTTACATTCATGAAAATGTTTCATCTTCATCTATGGCCGACACTTGGAAGTTTCTGAAATCATTGGGGCTAGGTAAAACTTCTAAATCTCCTGTGGGCACCTCGTTCTCTCTCGATGATTTGAACAATCATTTCTCTTCGTCTCTTTCTGTCGACCAGCGGATGAAGTCCTTGACACTCTCTGAGATCTCGGGGTACTCCCGGTCTGGCTTTGATCCTTTCTCATTCATTCCTTCTTCTTCTGAGGAAATCAGGAAAATTATTAACTCTATCAAGTCCAAGGCCGTGGGATGCGATGATGTGAGTCGAATCATGATTGTAACTGTCCTTGATCTTATACTGCCTATTTTAACCCACATTATTAATTTCTCCTTAGCTGCTGGGGTATTTCCATCGCTCTGGCGTAAGGCTTTTGTTATCCCCTTGCCTAAAACCAACAACCCTTCTACACTAAGCAATTTCAGGCCTATTTCCATCTTACCTTTTCTTTCTAAAGTTACCGAAGCAGTCGTTCATAAACAACTTTCACGTTATGTATCCAGTCACAATATCCTAAGCCAATTCCAGTCTGGCTTCCGGTCTGGTCACAGCACTTGTACAGCTCTACTTAAGGTTACCGAGGATATCAGATGGGGCATGGAGGATTCGTTGGTAACGGTTCTTGTCCTCGTTGATTTCTCCAACGCGTTCAATACAGTCGATCATGATATCCTCCTTGCTCTGCTTGACCACCTTAACATTTGCTCTTCTGCCCTTAGTTGGTTTTCTTCTTATCTTCGGGGTCGTCAACAGGCTGTTCGTGTGGATCGGAAGTTCTCTGATTGGCGTGAGCTTACTGTTGGTGTACCTCAGGGTGGTATACTGTCACCTCTCCTTTTTTCTATCTTTAT
This sequence comes from Aethes cnicana, assembly GCA_963971205.1. Classification (NCBI taxonomy): domain Eukaryota; kingdom Metazoa; phylum Arthropoda; class Insecta; order Lepidoptera; family Tortricidae; genus Aethes; species Aethes cnicana. Next base: position 6,730,442 of record OZ020286.1, read on the forward strand.
CAATTTTGTCGTCCCTGGTCTTCGCTGCTCCCATCACCTTTATGCTGATGACCTTCAACTTTACGACCAGTGTTTGACGTCTGACATTGCCTCTTCTGTGGATAAACTTAATAGTGATCTCCTTTATTTGCAGCAGTGGTCTGGGAAATTCGGGCTCTTTGTAAACCCGACTAAGTGTCAAGCTATCGTGATCGGTAGCTCGAGACAGCTTGCTAAGCTTAAACTGAACTCACTGCCTGCAGTCATTTTCAACAACATTGCGATCCCCTTCAGCTCTTCAGTAAAAGACCTTGGCTTACAACTAGATTCCACCTTGAGCTGGAGCACTCAGGTTTCTGCGGTAAGTCGTAAGGTAATGGGCTCTCTTCATTCTCTCAACAAATTTAAGCATTTTCTTCCTGTCAAAACCAAAACGTCTTTAATCCAAACCTTAGTTCTTCCTTTATTTGATTATGCTGACGTTTGTTACGCTGATTTGAACGAAGAGCTTTTAAACAAATTAGACCGACTTCTAAATAACTGCATTCGCTTCATCTTCTGTCTCCGTAAATTCGATCATATCTCCTTATTCCGAGCTCAGTTGAAATGGTTCCCTATCCGTCAGCGCCGTAATTTCAGAATGCTTTGCTCTCTTTGCTCCATTCTTTTTGATCCACTTTCTCCCAATTATGCTAAATCTTTTTTTCAATTTCTTGGTTCCGCTCACAACCGGGAGTTGCGTTCTGCCAGTGATCCCTTACTTGCCTTTCCCCCACATCGTACCGGGTTTGTTTCAAATTCTTTTGCTCTTCAGGCTGCTAGACTGTGGAACGGTCTCCCATTGCATGTTAGGAAGGCCCCCAGTAAACCCGCTTTTAAAAATAGACTGCGTAAATATCTCACTAAGCAGATTCCTTAGGTTTTATTTCTTTTGTCCTTATCTTTCATCACCGATTATATATATTTTTTTGTATCATCATTGCTCTTACATATATATATATATATATATAATTTATTTATTTGTATGTCTTATTTATGTAAGTATATGTAGATGTATTAAGTTTAAGTATGTTTATTTTATGTAAGTATATTTGTTCTTTGCTAGTGTCTAAGTATATTCAGTAATTTTGTTTTTTTTGGCACCGTCCCTAACCATTTTCTGCTTTGCCTAAAGGTTGACTGGTAGAGAATGCCTCAAGGCATTAAGTCCGCCTTTTGTACACTAAGTTTTCTTTATGTGCAATAAAGTTTAAATAAATAAATAAAATCGGAACATACTTGTTATTATAATTTACAACGATGACACATGACAGTCACATGATAGTCAACACGCTTTATTTGAGCTTTCCAATTTTTACTAAAATAAGAATGAATTCACGCGATGATATGAATGAATACTGTTACATGCAATTATTAAAGTGTTTTAGAGAGTAACTTCTGTATTCGTCGAAATGCTCAAAGTAATAACTTTTAAGATAACCTAAGGAAAGTCATAATGAACAAATTGTAGTAAAGTTTCTATAGCCCAAACTTGTTTAAGTACTACGTTTATCCTTATTAAAATAACTATTCTCCTACTGCGTGTTATTGACCCTGTGTTGTGACTATGGGATTATCTTTTAAGTTATTACGTAGAGCACTTGACGCTCACATTATATCTGATTGTATTGCCATAACGCGAATCGCTGCTCCACTGCCTTACGATGTACCTACCTACTGAAATACTGATGTTTATTCTCTTGAAACTACTACTATTTACTACAGCCTATTTACATCCTCTGCTGGGCACAGGCCCCCTCTCATCACGAGAGGGTTTGGGCTATAGTCCCTACGCGGGCCCAGTGCGGATTGGGGACTTTACACACATCTTTGAATTACTTCGCAGATGCGTGCAGGTTTCCTCACGATGTTTTCCTTCACCGAAAAGCTCAGTGGTAAATTGAAATTGAATTTCGCACATAAGTAAAATTAGAGGTGCGAGCCGGAATCGAACCCCCGACCCTCGGCATGAGAGGCGGTAGGTCAAACCACAAGCCGCCCACGGCTTCTCCCTCTCTCTTGAAACTGCTTAGCAATAATATCTAAATCTAATAGCATGATGCGCATAAACATGAACCATTTAAGTAATACAATGATTGAGAAGCAGGTTTTCAAAACTTTATCGAAAATTTCTATTGCTACCCATAGAGTATACGGATTCAAAATAATCCTTTATTTAAAAATTGAAAAACATGTAATTTTTAATTATTGATTAACTATAAATAATCGTGCATATCTAGTTTTAGGGTAGATAAAGAGTTTGGATATATTCAGACTATCTTATAATTCTAATAGTTCTTTATGAGATTGTTATATTCAGATTCGTAGTAGGGTAATATGAGCCTCGCGTCTTCGCATAATTTCGTTACGTTGGATCCATCGCCTGCCTAATACAATATACTAGTAAATCCAGTAAAGTTATTCCGGTGAAGGAAAACATCGCGTGATCCATGTATCTCACGTACACTACACGCATCTGCGAAGAAGGTAATTCAAATAATTATGTGTGCGAAGTGGCTAATCCGCACTGGACACGCGCGTGGGGACTAATAGCCAAAACGCGATCTCTCGTGATGAGAGAAGACGTGTGCCCAGCAGTGGGACGTAAATAGGATGTTCTGTGGTGGTAGTGGTGGTGGGTTAACATTAAGAACTCATCTTAACGATGCGCCACTTGGTCTCACATAATGCTTCAACGTATTTTACACAACGTAGTCCACAAGGAACCCTTATAGTTTCGCCATGTCCGTCCGTCTGTCCGCCCTATTGGTCGGAGATGGTTAGTTCTATAAAGCTGTAATTTGGCATGAATATACATATTAGTTACGCTGTCAAAGTGGTACAATAAAACTTTGAAATATATTTTTTTATAGGGTACCTCCCCTACTCATAAAGTGGGGATGTTTTTTTTTCTTGCGTACCCTATAGTGCGGCATATCGTTGAATAGGTATTAAAAAAATATTATGGGTTTGTCACAACCATTTTTTGATTAAGTTATGCGTTTGTGAAATATTAAGCTTTAAAGTGATTAGAGTCGAGTGCCCCCCCCCCCCCCCCACCCCTGCCAGCTAAATGGTGGTATGTGGATGGCTGCAAAAAATCACGGTTGTGGCATATATAACATAGTTGAAAGGAAAACTATCACAGCTAAGTAGGCTGTACAAATTTACGAGTCATAGTCGACCAACTTATGAAATGATTAAAAAAAACAATGATTTTTCTCGAGCGGCTCGGGCGTCGGGCGGGCACGTCATACCACAGGCTAGCTAAGATGCTAAATAAGTCTTAGAAAGGTACTGTGGGCGTCGTCAACTTCGGAACCCTATACTTTGCGCGCGGCCCGACATGCACTTGGCCGGTTTTTTTTCTCACATGTCACTTCATTAGAAAGTGCATTTCGCTACTTAGTATTATTAATTTAATAGCGGTCTAGACACAGCCACTATAACGTTGGATATACACTAATTTGGCGAGACTCAGGAACTCGCTGGCGCAAATGAGTTTCTTCACCAAATTTTGGACGGGTATTTAAGCTTGAACTTTATTTATAGAGCAATTAACAGCACTCAACACCATTAAATAAAGTTTTGTTTTTCACGGCGTGAGTGAGATTTATGTGAGATACGAATTTTTATTTCCAAATCTCTACGATTTTATTTTTCTTATATGATTACTAGCTTCTGCACGCGATTTCGTCCGCGTGGAATTCGGTTATAGCGTTCCCGCGGGAATTGAGTGTTAAACTAGAATAAATTATATACTAAAACCATCCTCTTGAATCTCTCTATCTATTAAAAAACCGCTTCAAAATCCGTTGCGTAGTTTTAAAGATCTAAGCATACATAGGGACAAACAGCAGGAAGCAACTTCTATGTAGTGATATGTAGTGATGATTTTAGAAATTTCTAAGACTATGTATTTTTTAAACAGACGCTAAAAAATACATTTTTACAATTATGAAACAATAAGTCAAATATTTATCGACATTGAATAGACTCAACATCAATGTGGAATTTCGGGAAGATAAACATTTAATAAGTACCGCCTCGGTAAAAATTCAGACTTCTGGCCAGCCTTTTTGACTTACAAAAGGAGTAAAACAAGCAGACCCGCTATCGCCGAAACTGTTCATCAGCACTCTATTTTCTTTTACTAAACTAAAACTATTAATGAAAAGTATTCATTATTGATGTTTGTGATTTACTATCACTAAAAAGCTTTAAATCAGATTTTTCCCGTTAGTTGTCTTGCAGGTTTTAATTTATTTAAATATCTACGTAATAAGAACTTATTTATTATTATTACTCGATCTGATTCCTAGTTTTTACACTCAAGGAATATTGAATAGAAATCACTTAATCTAATGAAATACTGTTTTAAAAAAATACTTTGGTTAATTTGCTATTAGCTTAATATTCTCCTTTTCATTGGAGTAAGTTAAGCTCGGTTGGCCTTTTGAATTCCAATAATAGGGTCCGCCCGTCAAAAAGGTCGTCAATGTAATGATTGATTTCGCATTAGGGTACCTATCTATACAACAATTGGGTTTATTATGAAACAGAAGACTCATAGCTTGAATGATTAAATAGGTTGCAACACAATCTTACGAGGTGGGTCGTTGTCTCTCAAAAAATGGCCAAACGTGCCCAATGTATTGAAGTTTCTCCCTTTGGCTTTCCTCAAAAAACGACTTTAATGATTACAAACTGAAAATATCCCGTAAATTGATTAAGATGAGCCAATAATTATGCAGTTAATTATTTTCACCACTTAAACATATTCATGTAAATTAAATCACATTTTCGCGGTAATTAATCAAATTGATCATGCCGACGTAACAGTCGTCATGGCTCGTTAAGTTGTGTGCTGCGCAGCGAGCAAATGAAATCTCGCCAAACGCCGCACTAACCTAATTTATTCATTCTTCAAATCAATAACGAAGGCAGGTAAGGAATTAATATGCTTCGTACAAGCAGAGCTATGATTGACTAACGAACTGCTTATTCGACAATTTATTACTAAACTTAAAATATTCAGACCTTCAATTTAAATGAGACAGAAATACGTACAAAGCTAGAATTTCGAGCAAAGTTCAGAATCTTTGCTTGTTTCTCGCAGCATTTAATCAGTTTCTAGATCTTACTGAGGACAAAAGAACATCCCATTTGTTGCCGTGCGGAGCGTCACGACAAATCTTGCTTGATCTGCAACACTCGCGTTAACGATCTCATTAGCCCTCGAACAAACAGCTACTTTCTCACATGAACTTGTTTTCAGCAAAGAAAACTTCACAAAAGATCCCCTTACTACGCCGAATTGGGCGTAACAAAAGAACAAAATTTTCTTTCCTGTCGGATACGAATAGATGAAATTTTATAAAGTAGAAGAGTGTTGCGATACCTATTGCATTTCCTTCTTATTGATTCGCAAACACCTGCCGCTCTAGAGTATTCGAGGTTTTGTTTAGGTTTTCAAATTTCTGTCGTTGATAAATCGGATCTGAAACAGCGCGTTGATTGATTGTTGGTTTTGGAATGTTTTAGTACTTAGTAATTGTTATAGTGGGCATCCACTTCAATTTCTGCGCTATTTACTAAGAGAGAACTGATGTGTTTGGTATGCTTGCCAAAACTATTATTATTGGGTTTACGTATGTAAATGTCACATACAGATATTGTGCCAACTCGCTAGTATTTGATCTCTTTAACTATATAAAAACGTTGGTAACTCGATACATTTATCAATGACGTCCTGATAAAAAAACAGTGTTGCTAAATTCTTAGAACAACGAATAACACAATGACACGAAACTCGGTTCCTAACTTAAGTTGTCTATAAGTATTATTTGCAAAGATCAAAGTTCCATCAGATCAGCTTTAAAGTTTAAAGCCCAGTAATCAATCGAATTTAAACCAAAATGTTTGACCGCAAGCTTGCGAAGTTTGCTTGCAGGAACCGGAATTGTCGCTATCGGAATCTTGAAATATCAGTTGCAGGATTTGAGGAATTATTAAATTCTCTCAGGCGTCGCGGCCCGAAGCGAACCGGAACAAAAAGCGACGGAACCCTTGGCCGATAAAATATTGCGATCAAAGTGGACCCGCGGTCGCAAGAACAAAGGTAAAGGTTAGCCAGTAGTTACTTCCGTCCACACTGTTACAATGAAAATGTAATGATATTGCCGTCATTTTATCAGAGATTAGGTATAACAAACTTGTATTGTAACTAATCGAGGTTGCTCGAACTAATTATACCATAGCTATTATTTGAAGTATGAAGACTACAAGTCCGGGTGCGATTGCAAGCTTTCAAAGGTGCGTGAGGCGTAGGGCCATTCTTTGAGGTGAGGTGGCCTTTGAGGTTTATGTCCAGCAGTGGACGTCTTTCGGTTGACATTTATAAAATCCAACGATCGTCATTACTATAGCACATTAAAATTACAAGAAATCCCCGGAAAGCTTTTCCTGAAACGGAAGACATTTCGTGACCATTTTCATGTTCAATTACATCGTAATTATTTATTATGATTTTCGATGTCAACAGTCCAGTTGTTTCCGTGTATTTTGTACATATCAGGAAACATCGATTCGACGACATTATTTCAGGCGGAGTGGGCCCGCGGACGTCGGAATGTGATTGATTCCGATGCCAATCCCGAACTAACTCGTACGAGATACCGACTTCCAGTTATTTCTCAGACCGTTCCCCGTCAAGGAAATGTCAAGGAAATTAACTACTTTTGTTCCATTGACTTAATAAAAATAATAAGGCAACTAGTGTGTGCGTTAGGATTCTTATCCAATAAACTAGACTGTGCCGATAGTTATTTCTAGATGATTTCGAGATTCTAAAATCTTATAGAATAATAGATGACCCCGCGGACTCCGTATTGCCTTAGATATTCTTTTTGGTATGAAAAATAGTTTACGTCCTATTCTCAGACCCAATGAAACACAAATCAAATTTCATAAGAATCCATCGAGCCGTTTCGGAGGAGTTGGTTACAAATACTGTGACACGAGAATTTTATATATTAGAAGATTACAATTAAGCAACACATTAATTCACATGATGGTTCTTCCATATACATGTTATAAAATGGTTTATAACATTTCAAAACGATTGTTATGTAACTTTTTATCTCAAACTACAATATTAGTAATGAAAGGTTGTGAAATAGTATTTTTGTAACGAGAAATAAAGACATAAGAAGCTTCACGTCAAAATCTGGGCACTTTTTTGAATTGTGAACGAAAACGACCTCCGGGCTCACGTCATTAAGCTCAATTTTTATTGTTTCGAAATTGACACTACTCGCTCCCGGTGTACCTACTATTACCTCCACGAATGCCATAATTATCGTTTACACCATAATAGCACTGCTGTTATGGGGAATAGACTAAAGACTTTTCTCCCAACTTATTTTGTAGGTTCTTGTAAAGGTATCCATGTACCTATATACCTAAATAGGCAATAACCGTAAGTAGAGGAGTACAAAAAAATGTTTAATATCATTAAACTCGCATAATTAGATAGCTACTGCTCTGCGGGAGCACCATTAGCATTATTAGCAAATAATAAAGACGAAAGTGCGTACCTAGTAAAAACAGGTGTACTTATAAACATTAAAATTAAATTGTGAGATAAAGATAAAATATTTCAGCATTGGGTATGAAACTCGGCTTTTTATTTCTAAAGAAAAACGATTCATGAGAAGGTGGGAATGTTATTTTCTTTTGCGAATGCGATATAGTTTTTGTTGTTAACCGGTATAACAATATGGCTCTTGGGTGTCGGCAGCGTGAAAATGCAGCTTTATGCGCCAGTGCACTTTGGAGGAAGCGCGTAAAGTGTTCTTAAGACCGTCGTCCCCAACGCGGTCATACGCAGTATACAAGTATCCCGGTTTTCATTATATTTTTTCGCGATATATCCTCGTATTTGATTCCTTTTGCGATGTGTAGGTACTATAGATACATCTATCCTCGTTATTTTTTCTTTTTCGAATCTACACTCAACAGCAATGAAAAAGGGTCACTGTGTATAGGACTTTCCATACAGAGTGACCCGATTTCATTGCTGTTGCGTGTATGTAATAATATCACGTAATTAATCGCAATCCACGGCGTTGTCAATTATACTCCATATTTACACTAAAAAAACCTTACTTATCTTAAACGGAATTTTCTTAATTGGCTAGTTCTACAAATTAGGGAATAAAATGAATGAATTTTTGGCCCAGCTCTTTTTTTTATGTAAATAAGTTAACTAATTATAATAACGTTTGATAGAATAATCTAGAATTGAAATGGCCAGGCAAAATACTCATTGTTTTGGAAGTTATTGGCATTTTTCAATTTACGGAAGACAGGGAAGTGAGAGATGGCATTTGGTTGGCCGTGATTTTCTAAGGTTTTTAAATCTTAGAATCGACTTAATAGTAAACATTATAGTAAGTGTGGTATTTATAAGATAAATACAAATATTATATACTTACCCTTACAATTACTATATAACCTTAAGGTCATAGTGTCAATTATCACAAATAATAAATATCTATTATTCTACGACCTGGTCCAACCAAAATTCCTCAATTTGTAGAACTAGCCAATTATAGGTTATTGTAAAATTTCGTTTCTTCGCTTCCTGTTAAATTTGCCTAACTCGAGATGCTTGAATTTAGCGGGCGGCAGCCGAGCATCTCGGAGTAGCCTTGGGCGTTAAAGAATAAGTAAAAGTATGATGGCGCTCTAGAAAAACCTATATCAACACTGGGTTTTAATTACGCGGAATTTCGCCAAAACAAAAAAGCTCTTTATGTAAATAAAAAGATCTCTATTTATTTGTATGTATGTTATATTTTATTTGTAATTCAAAAACTTTCCTAATGAATAGATAAAACAAATTAAATAAAAAAATAAAAACCAACTTCAAACTCCGACACCCTACAAAGTCGGTGTCAAGTTCACTATAACATCGTCATTAGCTTTGGGTCGGTTCACTTGACACCGACTTTGTAGGCTGTCGGAGTTTGAAGTCGGCTTTTTTTTCGGCTACTGTTTCCAAACATGGGTATGATGGGACGAAAAGGGACTCGAGCCAGTAAACTGAAAATATACTGTTGTCTATTTGGATACAGAAAAAATCGAATAAGTTAACTATCTAATTAACACTACTACTACTACTACAGCCTATTTGCGTCCCACTGCTGGGCACAGGCCTCCTCTCATCACGAGAGGGTTTGGGCTATAGTCCCCACGCGGGCCCAGTGCGGATTGGGGACTTCACACACATCTTTGAATTACTTCGCAGATGCGTGCAGGTTTCCTCACGATGTTTTCCTTAACCGAAAAGCTCAGTGGTAAATTCAAATTGAATTTCGCACATTAGGTAAACTGAGAGGTGCGAGCCGGAATCGAACCCCCGACCCTCTGCATGAGAGGCGGTAGGTCGAACCACTAGGCCACCACGGTCTAATTAACAAGGTGAGTTTTTCCCACCGACAAAATTATTTCAGTGACAAAGTTAAATTATTATTTTAAAGGTCACACAAAACGATGTGCCTACAAGCGAGCATCATACGTTTCGTTCCAAACCGCTTCCTACCAGATTGCAGGTACATTAATAATGATAATTTATTCATAATTTGCTTAGGGGTCTTTTAATAGCATTCATTATCAGGGATCCCAGTTTTACAGGCGGTCTGTTTGGCGCTTCATACGTTTTTATATGCAATTAACCTTTATTTCGGGTAAATTGGCGGGAATTAGGTACGCCAAGCGGAGCGGTGCCGCGGTGTTCCGCTCAGTTCTTGGTTGAGCTGGGAACAAATGGGAAAGCGGCGTAGGTAGTTTTTGCTGCTTTAAATCGGAATCCAGACCCAATACAGAAAAATGTTCTTACCTCTATGAATCAAGATTGGCGGCCGGATTGGTCCAGTTGGTAGTGACCCTGCCTCCTGTTCCGAAGGTCGCGGGTTCGAGTCCCGCTCGGGGCAAATTTTGTGTGATGAACACGAATGTTTGTACTCGAGTCATGGATGTTTAGTATTTATATATGTATGTGTTTCTCTATATAAGTATTTATATCGTTGTCTAGCACCCGTAGTACAAGCTTGCTTAGTTTGGGGCTAGGTCAATATGTGTGAAATGTCCCAAGATATTTATTTTTTTATTTTATTTATTTTTTAAGATATAAAAGGACTGTAGATACTTATTCATGCTATACAAAACAAAAGTTACAAAAGCTTTTCAGGCTTAAAACATGCACTACTTTGCAGGCTGACTCAACAAGAACAGTATGTTACTGGACAGCTATGATGAATTGCTCATATGTATTATTTTCTATGGAGCGCGTTGAGTCGAATGTTAAAAGCAATCTATAGGTACTAATAATAACTCTTTTTTGAAGAAGTCGCTTCTGTAACTAGAAAATTAAAAGAGACTATCAATCGAGGGACTATAATTTTATGTACTAACGATACTGAACACAAAAAACGCTTTTTAGAAAAAATCTCTGTATGTATTGTATGTATGTATGTCCGGATTTAACTCGAAAACTACTAGACGGATTGCAACAAAAGTTGTTATGGGGATAGCTGGTTAGCTGGTCAACTTATAAATAGTCTACTTTCCATCCCCGATACAGCGGAAACGCCAATACCGAATTCCACGCGGACGAAGTCGCGGGCAGAAGCTAGTCCTATACCTAATAATTTTAAAAGCATGCAAAACTTTTACTATGTCGTATCAATGAAGGATTTTTTTTTTAAGTATTTATTTATCATAAAAAAAAATCCAGTTAGATAGGCTAATCAAAATTAACCAAGTCACGAGGATGCGCAAATGAACCCGAATAACAAGATTGCCTTTTTGCGATATCAGTGGAGCCTACGCTGACGCAGAAAGATTTATTACGTCTAGATACCGAGACTGGTACACAAATTCGCAGCACCATTTAGTTGTTGCAAGAATTTGTTGTAGGACGCCGCGTTGGATGTGTGGTAACTGCTAAGCACGAAGTTTATAGCCGAAAAAAAGAAACGTAAGTTTATAGTCTATGCTCAGGCTAACTCAAGGTAGGTAATATGAGAACGGAGTGCGATTCGGGTTCCTCCTCGTGTGGTCAAGTGCTGCCAGTCCTTTCGGATTCGTCTAGGGGAACGGGAGTGTTTGATGCCGGTGCACCCTGGGATATTGAAGGCTGATGGCTAATACCCGACAAGGGGGGAGGGGGGGGGGTTTAGCCTCGGGAGTGTTTCTCTGCACGTCCCTTTGATTTAAGCAAAGGGCGTTTCAGAGGAGACGAGTGGGGACGTTGCCCTTTTCAGGGCGACGTTTGTGCGGCCCCGGTCACCTGCTGACTGGGGCCTCACTTGGAGGTTGCAGCCCGTAAGGGCTGCTTTCGTGGGGTGGGGTTGCGGGGGAAGAGGATTGTCGGTGTTACGACGCGCCGTTCTCCCTTGCTTATTGCTTAATTAAAAATTGCTTCTTCCTTCTATACTTAATGGAGACAGAAAGTCTTCAAATTTTAGTTAGTTCCTCACAAGAAAACCACTGTCATTGGTTTGTACCAATTGCAATTGTCTGCAATTGAGAAAAAAAATGCTACGGTCTACAACGCTATGATGGTCGCGAGATTTCTGTGGCAGTGTAGAACTGGTCGGTGGCGAAGTTTGATAGAGGACTAATTTCCAGCGGTGGACAAGGACATCTTTAGGATGAAACGATGATGATGATGAGACGAATAACTGGCGTCATTTTGTTAAACACAAATTTAAAAAAAACACTTCATTAAACACCATGAAGTATAATTTTCCATGTGAGTTATTTACATAAAGTTTTGATTGGAACGTTTATCCGTTATAAGGTTTCTTGTATGAAGAAAATTGAATATCACAACATCAAAGATCTTCATACGTTCGCAAATTTTTAAATTGAATCCACGAGAAAACAAATTAAAATAGCGTTTGATATTTTCAGTGATAATCACATCTGTAAATAAACCTCATACCAAGTTGTACGAAGGATGTTTTTTCTCAGAAATTAACTTAATCTGACTCATACTTCGCAATTTTTTTATGGACACTGCGAAACTTCATGTAGGATGTTTATTTTTGTACAAATGAAGTTTTTTCCAGCGGATGTGAAGATAAACTAAAAGCTATCTCTGGCGGGCAGGCGGTCGGCCGCAAATAAAGTATATATCCTCAGTAGGAAAACTTTCTTGTTCCGGGGTCGGTTAACAGATACTGTATTAGGGTCCGCCTTAATAGAAAGAACTCGTTAAAAATGTATATACTGGATCTATTAGATATTTTACGATGTGGTACAATACTAGCTAATATTAACTTTCATTAAAAAAATACAAATAAGTGAATATAAAATACTAAAATGAACCCATATTTTGTGGCGGGGTAAAATCATAAGAAACGATTTTCAACCATTGAAGATGAATTGAATTCGACGCCTTGAAACTTCCTGGTGATGTGTGAACCGTCCGCGCGAAAACTTCATTTCATTTCGTAAACTTTTTTCTTCAAAACCATTCTCAGCGCCGGCTATCGCCGCAAGCTCGGATACGACACGCTTTACATTTTTGCGGAGTGCTTTAAGTTTTTCGTTGAGATCGTAAATTTTTACAATTTTAGCGCTCTGAAAAGAGGCATCTCATCACGGAGGCATCATTCAGAGTCTCTGAAGCGTTTTTTTCTCTCTACTTAGTTTGTCAATAATAGATAAGCTTAAGTATAATATATCTCATCAACTCGCTTCCTTTTACGGTCTGCATTATCAGTCAGTGGGGTGATAAGCGGCAAACGAGCCGACGCCGGCGCAAACCGCTATCATTTTTTATAACGCAATATGCCGCTCGTAAATACCCGGGCCCTTCGCGCAGGTTATTTGCTTTTGTCTTACGGACTGAGAGCCCGCGGACTTAACGAATGCTTTTGATTGTCTGATGTAACGACCTTATTTCGCATTGAAATTTAAGATTCCGTTCCAAACAATGTCTCACTTTTCCTCAAAAGTCCTAAGGGCTCTTGTATTTTTAAAATATTTTTATATATTTTAATTAGTTAAATTAGTATATTCAAGGTCGTCTGTCAGTTTAACCAATATTCTACCATGAATTATTGAAGACGCTCATGTTCATTTATACACATTTTATTTAAATATGAAATTATTCCGCTCTGTATAATGTTTACCTACACACCATCTCCTACATATTTACTTACTAAATATCAAAGCATTAATATGTTACATACAACTTGAAATCTTTCATTTTCGTCTCCTCTTAGTATTTTTAAAATAGATAATTTTCTGAACAGTCTCGGAAACCAAATCACAAGATTCACGGACCTATCGGTTAACAGTGAACAAATCGATCGACAGATCAAAGACGCATTAAAGTCTCAGTGCTAACTTATTACGATAGAAGAGTTTGAGCTTCTTAAGCCCTGACACGTGACTGATGCTTGGATTACGTCGGTACTCGAGGACGCCGCCGACCAAGCCACACGAGATAAAGAATTTCATAAAAAATCTCAATCTTCACGTTATTTAACATTGCTACAACAGTAAGTAAGTAGTAAGTAAAAAATAAGTAAAACTAATAGTTAGTAGTGCCGCGACGTTTTCCGCGTTAAATTCGGTTATAACTTTCCTGTGGGAACTAGGGTACTTGTGCATTTTTTTTCTAGATAAAATGTAATAGACTCTTGCACTATCGCTATACCATACCAAATTATAAGAAATGAAATAAACGTCACATTCTCTGGCACGAGAGGTAGGTTAATACTCGTAGCTGCACGCTTTATAATTCATAATGAGCAAGGTGAAGAAAAAAAGACGCGCTAGCCGCAGAAATAAGTCGTAGCTGGGAAACATTCGCGAGTGCACGGGGTAGGTAGTCATGTTTCGTATCGCAACGGACCGCAAGGCGTACAAGAAGCTAGCGGCCAACCATAAGGACTGAAGAGGCCCGCTAAGAGAGGGTGATATGAGACGATTTCTTAGTAGTAAAATAACTGTTATCTTCTTTTTACATATAACTAGCTGACCCCGCGGACTTCGTACCGCCTTGTATTTTTTTTGGGTGTGAAAATTAGCTTACGTCCTATTCTCCGACTTACTGAACATACACACCAAATTTCATAAGAATCAGTCGAGCCGTTTCGGAGGAGTTCGGTTACAAACACTGTGACACGAGAATTTTATTTATTAGAAAATTAGAAAATGAATTGCCGTGTGTTAGTCTGGTTAAGGCTCGAGAACCGCTGGACCGATTCGGCTGATTCTTTTTTGTTTTATTCCCCGTGATTTTAGGAAAGGCTTAAAAAGAAAAAAAATCGGGAAAAATGTAAAGGAACAGTTAAAAAGAGACAATTAACTTTGGTGATAGGTACGAAGTGCACCGGCCCGACTAGTTTTATATAAAATTCTATAACACGATTCGTTATTTAATTATCAAGTATACCTACATTCTTACAAAATAAAAAAATAAGAATCAAAATTCTACACTAAATAAGTACATCTTCCAGAAAATTCCAATGTCTGTAAATGCGGCCCCTAAGATATTCCTTGCTCGCCTTACCTAATCTCTTATTTTGCGTAAACATTAAGCTAATGTTTTCCCAATAAATTCTGCTTATGATGGGCTTTTATACAATCTGTACCTGTCCTACGAATTTACATTTACGAATTTAATAATCATGCTATAGGTCCAAACTCAGTTTACGAGTAAATTAATGCAATGTTACTTACTCCCGACCCAAATCAATGGGTAGGTAAGTACTGTAGAGTTAGTATAGCCCTCGCAGTGGCGTGCACTCCATACAGACAAAAAGACACTGTCTACCCTACCCCAACGATTACGATACCTAATAGCTTCATCTACATATAAAATATCAGTGCATTACGCATTAACTTAAATTCTTAAATCACAAAACAGCTTCATCTATCGGGTCATCATCGTATCCTTTGTACTGTTCTGTAGTCGATAATTACATCCGAAGTCCGAAGACAGTCGCAATTTCAATACTAGCGCGCGTTCAACGAGAAAGACGGACACTATTCTGTCTTCTGTCCGGAAACGTTCAATGCGTGCGTCATCATATTGGCAGTGTGCACGACGACAGCGCCAACTAGCGGGAGGCTTATGAACCAAACGCACGCAGCCCGGCGGAGTTTAGACATGTCTTTTCGAAGTAATCGCAGCGCAGCGCATTGCGTGGCAGAAATTGGAACAAACGGAAAGTCGGGAAGGAGTAGGAAGCTTTCCGTGCAATTTTCTGCTATGCATTTTGTATGTATGGTTGTTTAATATTATTTGTCGGTTTTCTATTTATCTGTTTTGATTATTAAATTATATTTCGGCTGAAATGATGTTGTTTGGTTTGTTCTTTGAAAATATTGATAGTCGTAACCAGGAAAGTTTTTTTACAATGAATATTTTGAAAAAAACTGCGGTTATTATTTAGTGGGTCTGTGCTGTGCATGTACCTATGAACCATTAAAAATGGTGCTATTTTAAAACTTTCTTTTAGCAACTTTTAATCGTATAAGGCCGGTGTAGGTACAATCGGCAAGATAATCGAGTTTGAATACGAATTACTAATACTATTCTTGGCCCCCGGGGTGCACTGTTTATTCTGCTTCCATTGTTTAGATACATGGATATTTGGATTGATATAAATATACGCCATTATTAATCGAAAAGACGAAAAATATGCTGAATAGGTATCTATTTGGGAAGTCTAATATTATTTTATGTTTTGTTGTCTACCCTGTCTAAAAGCTCTGTGCACGCCACTGAGCCCTCGCTATACTAACTCGTTAGGAGCGTAGTTTTGTAAACGTTCTAGAATAACTGATTATTTGAATATTAAAAAAGAAAGCGATTCTAGAACGTATAGTATTAGTCTGAAGCTCGTTGTAGCAACGCGCACATGTAAACGTAGGCCCCATTTTAAAGAATATAAAGTATACTTATATCTCTTTTTTTTATTTAACTTCAAGGAGTACCTCGCACTACCATCTGACGATCCCCCAGTTTCTTGTCACATGGTGGAGGTGCGAAATTCTTTTCATCCATATTAAAATTCCTCGTTGGAGTCGCAATGTGTTTCAGAATACAGAAGAGGAGCGAGAGAAAATGATGCCAGCCAAGATGGGACAAAATCGCTGCATGATGCGCGATACCAAGCATGCAGAAATATTGTGGGCGCGATGTCCATTTCCACGTCGTGCAATTCACAAACAGAAGATATTACGATGACAATCAAACGAGCGTGAAGTTTATTTTTGAAAATCATTATTTTGTCATTTAGTCCCATCTTAGTTGAGAAATCATGACAGCCATCAAATTTTCATAAATATCTATTTATATTACTTTTATCACTTTAAAGAAATTGAGGACCTTTGTAACATCCATATATATTTCGAAGCATATATTGAGATTCATCCAAGAGAAGTGAATAAAATATAATACCTATCTCTATTGGACGCAATCTGAAGATTTTTCGATAAATACATCTATTGGAAGTAATCTCTGAGAATCTGCGAAGATTTGATACTACCATTTATTTTATAGATATTTTTACTTACCTGCTTCTAGTGCTATAAAGTGAAATTGAAACAATCAATATAATAAAATTTCATTTTAATGAAGCACATTATAAGTTTAAAATGCACTGATTGAAAAATATAAAAAAACAAATCGTCACTGCATTCACAATCTCATGAAGCACTGGTATAGCTGAGCACTCTATTTTTATTCGAAGAGACGAGAAGTTTCTTGAAGTCGAGATCAGAATCCCGCCGAGGATATTTTTTTCCGAAGATCTACAATTCACCTCGGAATTGGAGATGTTCCTGGATCGGACCAGATGAAGTCGATTCTTCTACTCGAATTTAATTTTATCAATTAATATAGGATTATAATTTTATACTTAATAATATTTTTCACTTTGACAGAAAGATGTCATTCTCGAAGTAATTATTTTTCTATGTTGAATATAGGGCATTTTATATTTTCAGTCAATCACCTATACAATTTAATAAAAAGGTTGTGATTGAAAATATTATTTATAGTGAGATAATAAATAAAGACCTTTATAGTTATAGGGTTACTGGCAGGTAATAATAGAAAAAGAAATAAATAGTTGATATGTCTATGTCATGAAATGTTTTGACTTGCCGTCATAAATGACAATTAAGAGTTACGTAGGAAAGGAATGTTTACGTGATTACGTAAAAACGTAAAACGTAAATAAAGATAACTTTATATATTTATCATCGTAGAGTATTTATAAATAGTAAGGTGAGTAAAGTGAAGTGGTAGAAGTGAAGTGTGATACGTAAATCTTAGCAAGGTGTATAGTTTGGTATTCATATTTTGAGTGGGTATAATGATGTGTATGGTGTATACGGTTTTAGATTATTGTTGGCCGCTTAGCTATGGCACAAACTCAATTTATGCTATAGTGCATTTGAGGGTTGGTGGATCACCTTCCAGTGCGTTAGTTATGTTGTCACGAGGTCTGGGATTTGTGTATATTTTCACATAATGTACTCGTAAAATTTTATAAAAATCTTGCTATTATTTGCTAAGTTGGAAAAGTAAATAGTACAGGAGCGTAATTTAGTATAATTGTGTTTATAATGATTTCGTAAATATCATATAGAATATCGAATATGAGTATGAGTGTAATGAATAAATATATAAACGAATATTGAGTGTAATGTACAGTGTAACAAATGGTGTAATAATAGTGTAAAAATAGAGTAATAGTGTAAAAGTAGTGTAATTAATCCTTATTCTATTCATGAAATTCCAGGGAATGGAAATTATGTGATTAAAAAAGTAGGGACCAATTCCATGAAATTGATTCATGTAAATAGATTTAAAAAATATTTCATTAGAAACTAAGTTGTATATATATTTTTGCATTTTAGATAGTGTACATATTTATGCTCATATATTTTAGTATAAGGTGAATTAAACCTTCTATCTATGCTATAATGTCTATAATAAAAGGGTAATTTGCTGTCTCTTTATTTCTGTCTGTCTATCTGTTTGTTAGTGTTAGTCTCCGGAACTATTGAATCAGTTTGAATGTAGTTTTCAAAGGTATGTGGAACATTACTTGGAGAAACATATGAGCGGTAATATTATATTTCACGCAGATGAACTCGCGGAAACATCTAATATGTTTTAATTCTATTATGACAGGGACACCTATATTTATGACTAACAATTGTTTTCTTTCAGCGGCTTCGGTGTTTAATGTTTATTTATGTTTCATGTAAAGTAAGCTCCTCTGTTGCCGATTCCTAGTGGTAGAACGAGAGATGTCAATCCGAGGGAACTTCAAGTCCTCATAACAAGGACGAAGGGAGATGGGATTCCTCTCCAACCTCTGGATTTGGTATCTCAGCCGTTCAATGAATATGGTCTGTATGAATCTTATATTTATGATAAATGGAAACGATGGAAGTGAAATTTGGTGGCAACGATGGAACTTGCTGATGTGTATACATAAATGATGTTTATACACTTAGTATGTGAAGAAATGAAAATATCTTTTGAAATATTTTGACTGTCCCTGAGATTTTGAATATTAACAATATTAACTTTCCTTAAGATTCCTTTTAATATTATAGTGTGGTATTTCAGAATTTGTTACTAATATGTTCTTTCATTTGCATGTACTTATACATTGGAGTCGGGAAGCTGCTTCGGGCAGAGGTCTGGTGTTTCTTCGAGACTTCCTGATGAAGTCACTGTTGGCCGAGGGAATCGGCGCAGCAAATCACACCACCCTGACCCAATCAGCTCCTCGCAGCATCATGAAGAAAATGAAGAATAATATTGTTATTTTTAAGTTAAATTTCTTAGGCCGTAAAAGAGCCATTCGTAGATAGTGATAAAAAAAATATATGTATAATAATAGAAGGTAAATGGTAACGGTTACATGCTAATGGTAAAACAAAGTATAAACAAAGAGAATCGTATGCCTCATTATTCTAATCAAATGATAAGGCATACGAAAAGAAGCCCTTAAGGCAATCTCATTTCTTTTTCATAGTCTCTAAATCATGACGCATGAGAACGAGACGTGTCAGCCCTTCTGGCCAATTGACATTCTGTCATACCTTCTATCTCTTACTCATGCCAAATGATTGGAAACACTGTATTAAGAACTTTTCTTAGGATGGATTGATTCAAACTTTCTGAATAGAGATAATTTTAAATATTTTGTGATGGAACTAAAATATTATTTCCGTATTTCTGTATAGAATGTCAAGTCGGTAGCCATATTTGATGACCGTAAGTTTATCAACAGTGATTGAATCAATCCAGAACCAATTAATGTTATGCGATCATAAAATAAAAGAGATCGAATAACATAGCCCATCCGGCTTAGATAAATCATCACAGGGATTTTTTTTTAGCTGGGTTTTTGTGCTAAGCAATTATCTGATCCTACTATAAGACTGTCAGGGAATGATGGTTGTTACTCTGAGTAAGGAGGTGATGATATATGTAATCCCAGCTAGGTAGGGTCGTAGCAGCTTTTTCTCTATCTTTTCTCCCCTTTTCGGAGAGGGAGGAGAGATGTAGAGTTAGTATAGCCCTCGCTATACTAACTCGTTAGGAGCGTAGTTTGTAAACGTTCTAGAATAACTGATTATTTGAATATTAAAAAAGAAAGCGATTCTAGAACGTATAGTATTAGTCTGAAGCTCGTTGTAGCAACGCGCACATGTAAACGTAGGCCCCATTTTAAAGAATATAAAGTGTCCATGTGACAAGAAACTGGGGGATCGTCAGATGGTAGTGCGAGGTACTCCTTGAAGTTAAATAAAAAAAAGAGATATAAGTATACTTTATATTCTTTAAAATGGGGCCTACGTTTACATGTGCGCGTTGCTACAACGAGCTTCAGACTAATACTATACGTTCTAGAATCGCTTTCTTTTTTAATATTCAAATAATCAGTTATTCTAGAACGTTTACAAACTACGCTCCTAACGAGTTAGTATAGCGAGGGCTATACTAACTCTACAGTACTTACCTACCTAAGTACTTATATTATTGACCGAGCGTACCTACGAGACATCTCCGTTTCAGCTTCGGTAAGAATGCTTTCGTAGTTTTGTTCGGACTGTTTTCGGCTGTCTTCCTCTACGGGTCCCTTGATTTTTCAACCGATACTCCAGTTTTTTTTTTCAACATGTTTCAGTTCAGTTCAGTTCAAGTGACAACACCAGCCAGCAATTGCTGCAAGGACCCAAGGTCGGATTCTGAGGGCAATGGGGGGCCATCTTAGTGATCAAGGGGGTGGCTGGGAGATGCATGCTATCACATGATGGTTACCTAGGCATGCAAATGCCGAACGAAGCTACTGCACATCTTGCGGCATGCCACCTTAGCGTATCACGCTACTCCCAGCCTCGGCCAAAAAGATCCTTGAGACTGCGTCCCCTTACCCTCAAAATACGTGGCCTCTATCCGAGCTACCGGTGCGCCAAGTAGACACGGACGGAAGTGTAGGTGGAGCGGGAGCTTGGAGAGACAGGAGGGTGTAGAGCCAGCCCGTATACAGGAAACGTAAAACCAGCATGGGGAGGATAGATACTGTACTTTGTGTGTATATATAATAAGCAAAAAGGTTAAGTCTTATTCTCTTCTCGTTTTCTGTTATCCGGACGTTCTTGGATCGAAGTTCTTGAACGTTGCGCGTATGCCGCTTTACATGGAGATGGTGGCAATACGGAATGAGGATGGCTTAAAATTATCTTGTACGGTTCCCGCAGTCCATCGAAGTCTTTGATTGTTGCGCGTATATCGCTCTATGGAGATGGTTAGGTTAGGTTAGGTAAGTTCCGAAGTCAAACGAAGTCCTTGATCCGGAACGGAATGGGGCTGGCTACAAGTTATGTTGCGCAGGTCCCGCAGTCAATCGAAGTCCTTGATCCGGAACGCAGTGAGGCTGGCTTCAAGTTATGTTGCGCAGGTCCCGCAGTCAATCGAAGTCCTTGATCCGGAACGGAGTGAGGCTGACTTCAAGTTATCTTGCGCAGGTCCCGCAGTCAATCAAAGTCCTTGATCCGGAACGCATTGAGGCTGGCTTCAAGTTATCTTGCGCAGGTCCCGCAGTCAATCGAAGTCCTTGATCCGGAGCGGAGTGTGGCTGGTTTCGAGTTATCTTGCGCAGGTCCCGCAGTCAATCGAAGTCCTTGATCCGGAACGCAGTGAGGCTGGCTTCAAGTTATCTTGCGCAGGTCCCGCAGTCAATCGAAGTCCTTGATCCGGAGCGGAGTGAGTCTGGCTTCAAGTATCTTGCGCAGGTCTCGCAATCAATCGAAGTCCTTTATCCGCAACGGAGTGAGGCTGGCTTCAAGTTATCTTGCGCAGGTCCCGCAGTCAATCGAAGTCCTTTATCCGGAACGGAGTGAGGCTGGCTTCAAGTTATCTTGTGCAGCTCCCGCAGTCAATAAAAGTCCTTTATCCGGAACGGAGTGAGGCTGGCTTCAAGTTATCTTGCGCAGGTCCCGCAGTCAATCGAAGTCCTTTATCCGGAACGGAGTGAGGCTGGCTTCAAGCTATCTTGCGCAGGTCCCGCAGTCAATCGAAGTCCTTTATCCGGAACGAAGTGAGGCTGGCTTCAAGCTATCTTGCGCAGGTCCCGCAGTCGATCGAAGTCCTTTATCCGGATCGGAGTGAGGCTGGCTTCAAGTTATCTTGCGCAGGTGACGGTACGGCGTGAGTCCGGTTACAATTAATCTTGTGCCGTTCCCGCAGTCAATCGAAGTCCTTGATCCGGAACGGAGTGAGGCTGGCTTCAAGTTATCTTGTGCAGGTCCCGCAGTCAATAAAAGTCCTTTATCCGGAACGGAGTGAGGCTAGCTTCAAGTTATCTTGCGCAGGTCCCGCAGTCAATCGAAGTCCTTTATCCGGAACGGAGTGTGGCTGGCTTCGAGTTATCTTGCGCAGGTCCCCCAGTCAATCGAAGTACTTCATCCGGAACGGAGTGAGGCTGGCTTCAAGTTATCTTGCGCAGGTCCCGCAGTCAATCGAAGTCCTTGATCCGGAACGCAGTGAGGCTTCAAGTTATCTTGCACAAGTCCCGCAGTCAATCGAAGTCCTTTATCCGGAACGGAGTGAGGCTGGCTTCAAGCTATCTTGCGCAGGTCCCGCAGTCGATCGAAGTTCTTTATCCGGAACGGAGTGAGGCTGGCTTCAAGTTATCTTGCGCAGGTGACGGTATGGCTTGAGTCCGGTTTCAATTGATCTTGTGCCGTTCCCGCAGTCCATCGAAGTCTTCAAATGTTGCGCGAATGTCGCTCCATGCGACAATATTGATGGTATTGGAAGTCAGCCTGGCTTCGGGTTGTCTTTTCCTGAACTCCTAAGCTGCTTGTGCTTGTGCTTAATTGATCATAATTATGTTTCTCCAAATAACATTTTTAGTTAATGTAATAAGTAATAGTTCATGGAATAGACAGTTTCCGTCTCGGCTCGGGGCATCTGTGCAAGTTCAGGCATTTTGGGATCTTGGTATCCTGTGGATTAAGCTTTTATCTAACTACTCTATGCAATAAGTATTTGATGAATAATTAATATAAACAATACCTCTTGTGCCGAGTCACTAGTTTCACCCGCTAATAATATTAGAAGTTTATCTATGGGAAGCAAACTTTAGCAGGTACTTAATGGTCGGCCAAATGTTGGGTAAGACAAAAGACACCCTATTTTTTGTCGTTGCATAAGCTGCTCTTTCAATGCGGACACTTAGGCTGCCTCTATTGGCTTGGGTTTTTTGAAACAAGTGTAAACAATTTTGATGGTCGTAGATGTAGGTAGAGTATATCAGGACGTATTTATCCGTTATCACCAAATATGTGGACCTAGTATAAGTTACGTATCTACTCTATGCAATGGGATCTGCAGATATGTTCTAATTGGTATCTGTTGTAAAATTGTAACTAGGGCTTATAAGACGTTTCTATCAATAGTAAAAATATGCAGAGAGTTTTCAACCTTGCCTACCACCGATATAGTCTTTCTAGGTTTATGTTTATCGTAACATTCGTAACTATTGTTAATCTGTTACCCGAATAATGTGGGCACATGCATGCAGTGATAAAGCTCTAGAAAATTATGAAACGGTCTCACCAAATAAGATGAAAATAATATGAGAAAGCTTCTCCGGTTCCCCGATCTCCAGTGCGGCTCCGGCTCTCCCTCTGAACAGCCCATTTCCACCAGACCACAGGTGCGTCGGCCTTGATACGGGGTTCCGCGAACATTGGCCATGCGGGACACCGAACGACGCACTTTGATTACAACAGCGAGCGTAACACATTGTTATTTGATTTTTAATACCACTAGTTTGCAAACACTAAGTAGTAATGCCCGAGGTACAGCACGCATAACCCCAAACCACTCTAAAAAACCGGCCAAGTGCGTGTCGGGCCACGCGCAAATTATAGGGTTCCGAAGTTGAGGATGCCCACAGTACCTTTCTAAGACTTATTAGCATCTAGCTAGCCTGTGGTATGACGTGCCCGCCCGACGCCCCTGCCGCTCGAGAAAAATCATCATTATAAGTTGGTCGACTATTACTCGTAAGTTTGTACAGCCTACTTAGCTCTAATAGTTTTCCTTTCAACTACGTTATATATGCCACAACCGTGATTTTTTTCAGCCATCCAAATACCACCATTTAGCTGGCAGGGGGGGGGACACGTGACTCTAACAAAAAATAGCACTTTAAAGCTTAATATTTCACAAACGCATCACTTAAACAAAAAATGGTTTTAACAAACCCACAATATTTTTTTAAGACCTATTCATATTCACATATGAAAAAAAGCACACAAAGTAAATATAATATGATGATTTTAAAATTCGCTTCCGCCATCTTCCACAATTGACAGCTCACGTCACACATGACTGTTAGGCGGTACGGAGTTGACCGGGTCAGCACGTATAAAAATAAAAGACAATATTACGTTGATACCTAATTTAAAAGTAAGCAAACAAAGTAGTATCCATAATTATCTTGTGGCATTGTGACAAAATTCACACAGGTATTTGGAGTATTTCATCGTTAAGCCACTTAAATCCATATTATAAGCATTCGACGAAAACGAGCTCAGATGCTTGAAGCTCCGCCACATCGGGGATGCAGCTTTAACACCATTGAACACGTTTTTCAAGTAATTTAAAAAAAAATAAGCTTCAAACGAATGCGATGTCAATGTTCAACAAAGAATAAAAACTTACAGCCGCAATGAAAATTTTCTGATCCACACTCTGTTACACTAATAATAAGTCTGTTGAAGTCACGTGACCGTATGTATGTATTGTATGTCCTGGTTTAACTCGAAAAATATGATCGAATTGCAACAAAATTTGGCATGGGGGTAGATTATTTACAAGGCTACTTTTTATCCCGAAAAAACGCACAGTTCCCACGGGTTATTAAATAGTTCGGGTTATTAAATTACATGCGGACGAAGTCGCGGGCAGAAGCTCTTATAAGTCCGTAGTATCATATTAACGAAAGCATTATTATTATCACTACCTAAATTATTTTTAACATTATACCGTGCGTTGATAGAATAAGCTAAAAAGTTGTAGATTCGTCTTGAAAAAGTATTTAAAAAGTGTATTTTCCAAAACGTGAATTAATTCCCGAAAGCCGTGGTGGCCTAGTGGTTTGAACTACCGCCTCTCATGCAGAGGGTCGCGGGTTCAAGTCCGGCTCGCACCTCTGAAATTATTTATGTGCGAAATTCAATTTGAATTTACCACTGAGCTTTTCGGTGAAGGAAAACATCGTGAGGAAACCTGCACGCATCTGCGAAGTAATTCAAGGATGTGTGTGAAGTCCCCAATCCGCACTGGGCCCGCGTGGGGACTATAGCCCATCCCTCTCGTGATGAGAGGAGGCCTGAGCCCAGCAGTGGGCCGTAAATAGGCTGTTGTTGTTGTAGAATCCCCATCCCATTCATCGGCTTCGCCAAGTATTCCGTCAGCGGTGCACGGCAGGGTAACGTTTGGTTGCACGTCACGAATCGCCTCTGTTTGCTGCGGCTCATTACGCCCCGCAGGACTGCCGTGCACACGGACCCACTGAGGGTTATGATGCGTGGACGTGCTTCGGTGGTGACGGGCTTTTATGTAACAGGCTCAAGTGCCTTCCTTGTTCGTGAAAAGAATATATTACTATAACTAGCTTTGTCCGCGTGGAATTTGGTAATAGCGTTCCCGCGGAAACTATGCGTTTTTTCGGGATAAAAAGAAGCCTATATATTGACCAGTGTTATAAACTACCCATGTACCAAATTTTGTTGCTATCCGACTTGTGTTCAGTGTCATTTGTATAGTCCCCTCGATTTGATCGTTTCTTTTAATTTTCATGTTATTGACGTGATTTTTATACTGTATACTTATTATTCGTATAGATAGATGAAACAAACATAACACTTACTGTTATGTTCCGGTAAGGGGTAAGAGATCCGGTGAAATTAAGGATACCATATACGGTAAGTGTACGAAAAATCGTTTCGAACGATTATTACTTACTTACTTGTATTTGATAGCTCATTTAGAAAGCGTTTGGTCGGTACAATCGACGTGCAAACAAAAACGAATCGTTTATCGTAGAGAACCATGCACTGTCGAATTTTCGTAACGATAACGTATTGCATGGGTTTTCGTCGCGATTTCCGATATCGTCTTTGACTTTTTCATACCAATGGTATAGGCAAACGAACGCACAGCCCATCTGATGGTAAGTGGTCACTGCGGCCCATGGACTGAAATTAATAGATCTCGAATGCGTTGCCTACCCTGAGGCCCAAGATGGAATGCCTCTGTGCCAGAAATTTCACCGCCTGCCTACCGGAATACAACAGTGCGGAGCACTGCCTAATACTGCTATTTGGCGGCAGGTTAGCAGGGAAAGACGGTGGTACCACCCCGGACGGACCCAGCACCAGGTCCTACCACTAACAAAAATACTTGCACTATTTATCAATGAAGCCGTGGTGGCCTAGTGGTTCGACCTACCGACTCTCATGCAGAGGGTCGGGGGTTCGATTCCGGCTCGTACCTCTAAGTTTACTTATGTGCGAAATTCAATTTGAATTAACCACTGTGCTTTTCGGTGAAGGAAAACATCGTGAGGAAACCTGCACGCATATGCGAATTAATTCAAATATGTGTGTGAAGTTCCCAATCCGCACTGGGCCCGCGTGGGGACTATAGCCCAAACCCTCTCGTGATGAGAGGAGGCCTGTGCCCAGCAGTGGGACGCAAATAGGCTGTAGTAGTAGTAGTTCCGTATATTGGACCATCTAAACTATTATCTTACTTAGTCCTCAGGACTGGAGCATTCGCAATAGTATATTTATGATTCCTTTTAATCTCTGTATAACAGAGGCCTCTCACATAGCTCTGTGTGCTTGTTTGCCAACCAATCCCATTGAAGAAAACTTAAACAAGAATATCTTATCTCGGTAGCCTTTTGAAAAAAATAATTAAAAGATTGATATAACATGATATAGCTCTCCAAAAGTGCTAATTAAGAAAATTCATCAAGAAAATGCTTTTTCAAGTGTATCCAATTCAAAACGACAATGAGGTGGCTAATTAATCAAAGTGGAATTTGAAATAAATACCTTTTTCAGACAGACCAGCAAGCAGCCTTTTCAGCATTCCGTTTCATTATTCAGATGATACTCGTAAAACTAAGCTAGATCAAATTTCGTATTTAGAACCGGGCTCTATGAACCTTTGAAAGGGTATCTGGCCGGAGCCGGCTATATATTTCAAAGTATGTTCGGCGAGCCCGGCTTCACCTCGGATATCCTTCCGTTTCATCTCCATTTTATTTTCGGCTTAGATAAGCCCATAAGATTTTTTCCCAGACAAATGAGATACGCGGCGGTCGGAGGCAAATATTTTTTTGTTCCTGCTCATACTCATTGCGCCAGTATATTATTTCGCGTCGTAGGATATTTTCGGTCATTTTTTGCCTCGTCTAAAACACTTTATGAGTTCCAAACATGTTTCTAATGCTGATCGCGTGATCTTGGGTTACGCGGAGGATAATGTCGCACACGAATGGATCTTTTTATGCGAATGCGTAATAAGATTGTAAGTCTCGCTTTCATGTAAATATCATTTTATCCAGGAGGCGTAACGTTACGCATGTTATTGCGTGTTTCTGTCGAGCTGTCATTTTGGGTAGAGCCATTACATGTCGTGTGTCGACATCAAATCAGGTTCTCTTGTATGTAAGTCCCTTTATCTTACGGGGTTATGATCGTATCAGGTAGGAATTGAATATTCAACATTACCTTGCTGGTTTCGTTTCCACCTTGCTTGCTTCAATTGATTTTTTAGCATGTTTCAGTTTTTGGCTGCTGTTTTTTAAGCCATTGATTTCAAAAGCAACAGGGATATAAGTTTGAGAACACGTAAGACTAATATCACATTTGAACTTCGATCCCTGGACAAAACTTCCGTAATATGAACATCTACTATTCGACTTTACAAAATGGAATTTAAGTATCTCGCAGTTTCAGGACAGTGGGCAAAGTCTTGTTCGAGTGCTAATTCAAAACTTTAATCACTACTAAGTACACTTGATAGAATACCTGTAGAAATTGCTTAAGGAGTTGCCCCAGAGAGGTCCTTCACCGAATGAGGCAACACGAGTGGGGAGAGTCTGTAGCACTACTCAATAGATGGCGAATCCTTTAGTGACTTGGCATATATCCGTTTGTAGCTAGGTTTTTTCGGAGTGTAGGGTAGCACAAAGAAAGAAAAAAATACTACCTAAAACGGGAAAAAACGCGACCCACGCTTGTAAATGCGAAAGTGTGTTTTTGTTTGTTCTTCCTTCACGTCGAAATGACTGGACTGATTTCGATTAAATTTGCTATGGTTAAAATAGCTAAAACCGAGTTTTCTCAGACACCTAGATAGATCAATTTGTCACCGATTCCGAATTTCGTCCAAATCGTTAGAGCCGTTTCTAAGATCGCTCTGATAAATACTTACAAGAGTAGCGCGTTTAAAGAATAAATTTATTATTTATTTATTTTAATTTTATTGCACACTAGCTTCTTTCCGTGACTTCGTCCGCGTGGAATTCGTTTAAAGCATTCCCGCGGGAACTATCTATTTTTCCGGGATAAAAAGTAGCCTATATGTTGACCAATGTTATAAACTACCCCTTTACCAAATTTTTGTTGCAATCCGTCCAAATAGTTTTCGAGATAAATCCATGGTATGTATGTACATTCATACTTACAGATTTTTTTTCTAAAAATCGTTATTTTATGTTCAGTGTCGTTTATATAGTCCCCTCGACTTGATAGTTTCTTTTAATTTTCAAGTTTCATACGCGACTTCTTCTTCGGTTAGTATAGATAAAATTCAACTTGACACCAATACGCTGTCCTGAGAAAAATGGTCTTGACAAACGGATGGAATGGAAGTCACCCTATAAGGGTTCCGTTTTTTCCTATTGAGGTACAGAAAAACTAGCGGTTGCCCGCAACTTCACCTGCATGAACTTCATACTAAACTTCCACCTCATTTTCATCCCTTTATCTGATAACTATGTCCTTTCCCGGGACCCCAACTATCTCCATGCCAAATTTCATCTCAATCGGTCCAGCGGTTGAAACGTGAAAGGTAACAGACAGACAGACAGAGTTACTTTCGCATTTACAATATTAATATGGATTTTCGGGATAAAAACCATCCTATACATATTCTTTACCGGGCTTAAGCTATCTGCAATCCAAATTACATCTAAATCATTTCAACGGTGAAGATGAAGAGGTTACACCGGAGTCACTTTCGCATTATAATATTGCCTTGGGTGCGCTAACTTTATACACAAGTACTAACTTACCTTGTAAATTCTTCTACAAAGCTTGAAGTCTACATATTTAAAAGTTACTTCTGGATTATTTGATAGAAGCCGATAAATTATTGCAAATTGACTGTCACGCACTTGAGAGCTTGGAAAAATCTGCTGAAATCATTTCTGACCCTAAATATCAATTCAGAATCCTAACATTGAATATAAGGAGCATTCAAAAGAATTTTGATGATTTTCTTATTGTACTTGCACGAATGAAAGTAAACTTTGACATTATATTACTCACAGAGTGTTGGCTCAACGATAGTATGAATATACCGCTTATGAGTGGTTACAACAGCTACCGATCTCACAAACACATAAATAAAAGTGGCGGCGTGGTAGCGTATGTGTGGAACTCGTGGAGTGCCACAGTCAGTGAACCCCCAATTGACGACTGTAACTGTCTCGAAATTTATCTTAGTCCAGATATTCTAATATACGGAATTTACCGTTCACCGTCGTTTATTTCTACGTCCAATTTCCTAGTTTCTTTAGATCAAATCCTCCAGAACTCAAATAACAAAACTATCATCCTTGCGGGTGATATAAATTTAGATATATGTAGCTACCCTCTCTCTGAATCATGTACAGACTACTTGTGCCTACTTACTGAACATCAACTTCTTCCGGCGATAACTACTCCTACCCGAGGAAATGCCTGCTTAGATCATATTTTTGTCAAAAACTATCAATCTGGTTTCGGATTAGTAACTCACTCAGATATTACAGATCACAACATATGCATGCTGGGTTTACCTAAAATTATTCCCCAAAATCAGCAAAATAGTCGCACTAAAACTGTGATAAACTACGATGCGGTCGCATTTACTCTGAAAACTGAAGCCTGGGAGTCTGTTTTCAGAGCTAATAGCGCGGATGAGGCCACGACTTCTTTTGTAGAAATACTGGATAGTGCGCTTTCTAAAAATACCAAACAAGTCAGGATATCGCGCTCTAAATTTAATCTCAAGCCATGGATTACTCCGGGCCTTATGAAATGCCAACGAAACCGAGACCTTCTTCACCTTCAAGCAAGGAAATATCCACAAAATGCCACCTTTCAAATAACATATAAAAGATACCATAATTTTTTGGCCAATTTATTAAAGAGACTAAAATCTGAGTATGAAAATACACAACTGACAAATAGTTCAAATAATCCAAAAAAACTCTGGCGAACTATAAAGGAAGTGTGCCATTTTCCAAAACCACAAAATGATGCCTCCCAGTTGATAACATCTTCAAACCATAGCGATTCACTTAATTCATGCAACCAATACTTCTCAAACATCGGCAGGGAACTTGCAAATAGTACACTCACCAAACTGAATAAATCAGAGTCATATCTTGCTAACAACTTAAAATGCACCAGCGACCCAGTAAACTCATTCTTCTTGCATCCCACTGACACAACAGAAGTTAGTCGGCTTATTAAAGATCTAAAAACTGACAGTGCCCCAGGGCTAGATGGTTACACGCCATCACTTATAAAACTGATTGAGCCATTCATAATAGATCCTTTAACTCACATTTTTAACTTAAGCATATCCACTGGTTCGTTTCCCGATTCCTGGAAGTTAGGTGTTATATCTCCAATTCATAAAGACGGCGACAAATCCAAGCCATGTAATTATAGGCCCATCACGCTTTTATCTATATTTTCTAAGATACTGGAAAAAATTGTCAACAAGCGTTTAGTAAAATACATCGAAGATAATTCCCTCATCGCTGACAATCAATTTGGGTTTCGTCAAAACAAATCCACAGAAGATGCTGTTGTTCTATTGACAAAAAACATTTCCATGTCACTAGATCAAGGCAATTGCTGTGTTGGTGTTTTTATTGACCTCACGAAAGCCTTCGACACGGTCTCTATACCCATCTTACTTAGAAAACTCGAAAAAATAGGCATCCGAGGTATTGCCCATGACTGGTTTCTCAGTTACCTTACTAATCGTCGTCATTGCGTAAGGGTAGCCTCGGCCACTAGTCAGCAACTTCCTGTGCACTATGGAGTACCCCAGGGTAGCATACTAGGTCCCACACTGTTCTTAATTTACATGAATGACATCTTTACTTCTTCAGTGCTAGGGGCGGATATAATATGTTACGCTGACGACACAGTAATTCTTTTTCATGGTGATGCCTGGGATGACGCATTTAAAGAAGCTGAGATAGGGTTGGCACAATTGGTCAAATGGCTCGATAATAATTTGTTGTCTCTTAATTCCAAAAAGACAAAATTCATCCCATTTTCTAAAAATCATACTTCCTCTCCTCAGTCTGTACATAAACTTACCATCCACTCGTGTTCCGCCGTTTTAGATAGCAAACTCCTTGAAATTCCTTGTTCCTGCCTGCCCATTGAACAAACTGACAAAATTAAATATCTTGGAGTCTTAATTGATAAAAATTTATCATTTAAACAGCATGTTGCTGAATTAAGTGCTAAAATACGAAAATCTATATTTTTCATGAAATCTCTTCGCAACTCCGCATCTAAAGAAATCCTCATGTTAATATATAAGGCCTTCTGCCAATCATCACTTTTATATTGCATGCTAGCCTGGGGTGGAATTGGGAAAACTGCCATGAAAGAACTGGAAATTGCCCAGCGGGCTGTCCTTAAGGTGATGCTGTTTAAACCTCGCAGATTTTCAACTAACATCCTTTATAAGGAAACAAATGTTTTAAGGGTGCGCCAACTATACATTTCAAAAGTTGGCGTTACCACCCACAAGCTAGTTACTAAATCCGAAAATTTTCCAACTCTTTCAACACGACGTATCTTTAGAATCCCTCTGCCGACAGTGACTTCTAGTTTCGCGAGGCGTCTCCCACCGTACTCACACTCATTCATCTACAACAAAATCTCCCAAAATATTGCGAACTTAAACCAACAGTCTATCCATAAAGCAAAACGCTCTATTGAATCGTGGTTAAAAAATCTTGACTACCAGGATACTGAAGACCTACTTGCAGTTTGGTATTAAATCCCTCCCAATCACACGCCCACACAAACACACACACACACACACACACACATACACACACACACACACACACACAGACACGCGAATAAACAAAATCCACACACATCCTACATAAATTAACTATATACAACTCACTGCTAACGAGGTACTTACACTCACCTTGATCTTAATTACAATTATTACTCACCTAATGTACCTTTGGTTGTAGTTTGTAGTTAAATAGGTACTTACTATAAAGCTGTAAGTGTTTTAAAATACACATTTAATTTAATTTAGTTAGATTAATAATATTCAGTATGTCTTCATTGGGATCCGCGATACAGGCCCAGAGCCTCGTGCGGAAACCGCTGCCAACTACTGTAACTTTTGTAAACCAACTAGTTGTCCTATTATTTGTATGACTGTATTCTGCATATTTTTCTGGTAAATAAACATTATTCTTATTCTTATTCTTATTCTTAAAATGATTTCAACAGGACATCAACCGTGTCACTCTGTTACCCAGATTTTGTCCAGAAGTGCAACACTTTCGACTGAAAACACCATTTGATACATTTTTAAAAACAATGGTTTTAGATTCTCAAGAATAAAAATCATATTCGGTCAATGTTGGAATGTCAGTTTGTGTTTACTCTACACGAAGATTGCATCCAAAGCATGCAGTATAAACAAAAATTCAACTTATGAATATTGCGGTCGAGTGTACGTGTAGATTTCCCCGGGGACCACAACACTGATAAAGTACCTACATTCACACGAAAAGTTTTGTCCCACGATGACCAACTTCCGAAGCAAATGGATTAAGATCGGTCTATGCTTCGGAACTTATTATTACTAACTGAAATCGTATGTGGAACGTCGAGGCGTATTATATATCTAACGAAAGGGTGCCGTTCACTTTGTTTACAAACTTTTAGCATTTCATTTGACTACTATTAAAACTCATAATAAACATGTTGCATAAATACAAAATGCATGATTTTGTTTTTTCATATTAATTAATTAACATAATGCTGTATAATAATAAAAACATTCTCCATAACGATCATAAGGAATAATTTTACTTGTCATAATTATACATTCAGCATACCTGATGATTAAAATTTGATCATCGTTATTTCATTAGGTACGACGACGAGCGAAGCGAGGAGGGTTAGGTAGAACTGTGACCCTAGATAGAATCGAGTTTTTTAATCGTATTGCCTGAAATATGAAGAAGAAAACATTTTTATAATACAAACTGAACATTATGCTGATTGAATGTTATGCAAATACATTACTATGCAAGTTAACTATTATTACTTTCGAAATTATGCAATTCGTTTTATGCAAAATGAAAATACGCAAATAGTTGTTATTCAAAACGTTACACACCCCTAACGTAAATGTACCCGAACTTAACTACCTACGTAGAGAAACCGAAGAACCTTGCTTGTTCTAAAGTGGCTAGAGTAGTTGTTAGTGTTCTGTAAGGAACAACGTAGAGTTATTCAAGTGTGACTGTGACGCGAATTAAAATAGGCGGCGTTGTTTTACCGACACGTGCATAAGTTGGTCGGCTTGAGGACGCAAAGTTACTGTCTCATACGGACGGCGTAAGCGTAAGAAATAAGCGGTTAGCTGGTGTAAAAGAACATGGGGCAGTTTTTTTTTTTTGACGCAACAGAACAATTTGTCGTTCAGTTCAATTGGTTGCCGTATATGTGTGGGGGTAGCTAGTTAATTTTAAAATAACTTAAGTATACTTACGACATTATTTTTAATGGGCTATTTATAAAAGTACCTATTTATTGTATTTATGCTTATTTCGAATTTTCTTATTTTTAATCAAATGTTCAATTTGTAATTTAGCAAGTATTAAAACTACTTATAAATACTAAAAAATACACAAAAATAAAACAAAATCTAAAAACGGCCCCCGCGACATGGTACCGAAGATGCTGGCAGCATTTCCCCGTTTTATGTCGATGCTCAAGCGTTGAGCGAGGAAGTTGCCAGCTCTTCGGTGACGTCGACTAATCTTTTTGAAATGTCTTTGTAAAAATCTAGAGCTTTAGGACCCCACGGACCAAATGTCTCGACACCGAAAGGTATAAAACAGAATTCGGTACCCAGAGGTCTGTATTTATTAATTTTAAGAATTTCCGCCGCTTCTGCCGCCGCTCCAGGTCTATTTATTGTTCCTTGTAAGTGAGACGGGGCCAATTTTCTTATTATGTATTGCTATTTAAATTAATCGTAGAGTTATCCAGAATTTATTGCTTTTTATTTAGTACTGTAGTAATAATAAAATTAGTTAACTACCCATTATTAGTCTATCGTCGGCACAGAAATCACACCGCGCTGCCGCTTTTCGCTTGACTTTCAACCTCTTGTAGGCAAGTAAGTTGTCTCTTACTTCAGAGCGAGCTGCATACTAAGCGACCGAGCTAAAGTTGGCCGCAACTGAAACTTGCCTCCTGCTTCCATTGCGCGTTCATTTGTACCTCCTACTAGCAGAACCGATACGGCATGTGTCTTTCTAATTTGCAGGAAAAGCAGATAAATTATTTATTTGCTATATATCACCGAAGTTGAGCCCAACTTGCTCCTTGGAGACCATAATAAATTGGACGTTGTTAGTCGCACCGCTTGCTCCAGTAACAAATCTATTTTATATCTACCTACTTAATATTTACTGTAACGATAATGCTGATATTTGTTAGAGCCCTCACCCACGGCGACTTTTTGTAGCGATGCTATCGCGCTACTTAAGTATATCGCTATCCTTTTTGACATTGGAAATTTCTTTTCATTCACTCCAGTATAGGCTCCGATTTCACGAATAAGTGCGATCCCCTTATATCTCGGAAAGTTGTGAACCTCAAACCGTGTCGAAAATATGTAGATATGATATTCAAAAAAGGCTCAAAAGACGCGTATTCACGAGAGCTGTAAGTTGCAAAAGAATTAAAGATACGGCCGAAATAGTAAAAAAAAACATTCTTTTCGAAATATTTTGATTTTGGCGCTCGATATTTTGGAAAAAAATTAGAAAAACTCCTATAGAGCATTAATTCAGCTACAATTTGAGCTTTTAACAAAGACGATCGGGTTAAGGGTTTGCCCTGTAGCCTAAACTTTTTGAAAAAAGTCAAAAAGTGAGAACGACAAGTTTCACATTTTTCAATCCCGATTCATTTCCAATGTGTTCGATAGACTTGTAAGGCACGAAATCTGTGAAATTTAAATCAAAAATTAAAAAGGATATCAATATGTAGGTACCCCGACAGCATCGCTATAAAAAGTCGCCAATGGGCGAGGGCTCAAAAGTCATGTTTTCTTTTATTGATCAATTTTTAATCATTTACGTTCCTGAATTTACTTAACTCTTCTAAACTAAGTACCTACAATAATTTATTGATGGTAATCACAATGACCACCCGCCGCCCGCGGAATCCAGCGTTATTCAAAATTAAATTTATATAACATACCTATATCAGTAAGTTCTTTTCTAATTGTTGTTTTATTACGCGTTTGCGAGTAAATCGAACTTTATAAAATACTAGCTTTTCCCCGCAACTTCGTATGCGCGAAATATTAAAAAGTAAAATCCCGATTTTTCCCGTTCCCGTGGGAATTTTGCAAAATCCTTTCTTAGCGGATGCCTACGTCATAACATCTACCTGCATGCCAAATTTCAGCCCGATCCGTCCAGTGGTTTGGGCTGTGGGATCACTATGTCAGTCAGTCACCTTTGAGTTTTATATATTTAGATACACGACTACTCGTTTAAAATAAACGGAACTTCCATTTCGCCAACTATAGTCTCGTTTTAGGAGATTCCTCACAACACCTTGCACCCTTTTTCCTCTTGAGAAATAAGAATGAAAGGTAAGTACTGTGAGTGTTCTGAGCGCGATTCGGTTCGCAGCCCTCGTTACAATTCCGAACGTAGGTATCCGAATAAAGTACTTATACATTGTTTTCTTAGAACAAAGTATAGCGTTCTAAAATAACAATGTCAGTATTTATCGTTCTGAAGATGCATCGATTTGAACGTTTTCGTTCCGGATCTTCTGGTGAACTTGGAAGATCGAACCGTATGGGATGTAATCTATGTAGAGGAATTGTAATAAGTTAATAACTTTTATTCAATATAGGTAGGTCTCTAAATGTACTATGAAAACTATAAAAAATACGAAAACTAGAAGAACTTTAATATAATATGTAACTATGTAAGTACAGTAAAAAAATACGCCCAAAAAGAGGGGCTATATATAATAATAACAGGGTCATAAGTTTGACGTGTGTATCATCTGTAGGTAGGTAGGTTTGTTAGTCTGAAGCATTGTAAGAGAGCTTCTAATTGGATGAAGCGATTCTGATTTACGTAGTTTAGTTTTTCTGAAAGAGTATACTACCTATTGATCAACTTATTCTTACTCTTGGCGGCAAATATATTTGTTATCCCACCAAAATCATTTTCATGTAAAGTGACGCCAAGACCTACATGTAAGTTTTGCTTACACGCTTTAACTTTTTTAACGACACAGCTTGCACAGATTGCATGCAATACGTAACGTAGCTACCGTCTTGCCATCACTTAAGGTACTTACATAATAGTAGATTTTTTATCAAGGGACTAAAACAAGCCATTATGACACGAGATATTTAGCCACCCGAGCAGAGCGAGGGTGGCTATAGTTCGAGTGTCATTATGGTTGTTTAGTCACGCGTTAAACACTCTGCTTTTCAGTTCGAATGCGAGGAAAAAAAAACGAAGTTTCATACAAAATTACGATATTTATTATAACAAAGTAGATAACCTGCTACTTCCCGATGACCTAGAATCATGAAAATTGGCCAGAAGCAAGGTCTTACAGCACACATAGAGGAATAAATCTGATAACCGTAAATATTATATATTTTGGTGCAAAAAAAGACAATTTACTAATACAAACTTATCATTTGCGGTTGGCGCAGTAGCCGTGTCTACTTCACCAACCGCAAATAATAAGTTTGTATTGTTAAATTTGCATCATCAAGTTTGTAGGTACGGAACCCTCGGTGCGCGAGTCCAACTCGCACTTGACCTGTTTCTTATCACGTGACGTTTTGAATGATATTTAGCCAACAGATTCAAACTTGAAAACTATTAATAATTCACTTTAAATAAAACAACATTCATAGGTATTCGTAATCATTAAATCGTGCTTCACGAAATTAAATCGTTTTTTCCCGCCCTAGAAATTGTCTAGGTTCACTGGAAATGGGGATAATCCTCCTCTGAAAAAATGTTTTCACTTCTCATGCTCTTAAAATGTTACTTTAGTCTCTGCACATCGGGACTAAAGCTCTTTTTTAGTCTCTAGGGACTAAAGTATTTTTTTTTTAATTTACTTTGGAAACCCGCCTAAACAGCCAACCACAGAGTTTGTGAAAGGAGGATTATCCCCATTTCCAGTGAACCTAGACAATTTCTAGGGCGTGAAAAAACGATTTAATTTCGTGAAACACGATTTAATGATTACGAATACCTATGAATCTTGTTTTATTTAAAGTGAATTCATTTAATAATGCATGACCCAATTAGTTTTAAAATATATTAATAGTTTTCAAGTTTGAATCTGTTGGCTAAATATCATTCAAAACGTCACGTGATAAGAAACAGGTCAAGTGCGAGTTGGACTCGCGCACCGAGGGTTCCGTACCTACAAACAATGATGCAAATTTAACAATACAAACTTATTATTTGCGGTTGGTGAAGAAGACACGGCTACTGCGCCAAACGCAAATGATAAGTTTGTATTAGTGAATTGTCTTTTTTGCACCAAAATATATAATATTTACGGTTATCAGATTTATTCCTGTATGTGTGCTGTAAGACCTTGCTTCTGGCCAAATTTCATGATTCTAGGTCATCGGGAAGTAGCAGGTTATCTACTTTGTTATAATAAATATCGTAATTTTGTATGGAACTTCGTTTTTTTTCCTAGCATTCGAAGTGAAAAGTAGAGTGTTTAACGCGTGACTAAACAACCATAATGACACTCGAACCCCTCGCTCTGCTCGGGTGGCTAAATATCTCGTGTCATTGGCTTGTTTTAGTCCCTTGATAAACAATCTACTATTTTTCACTTCTCTTGCTCGTAAAGTTGTATACAACCTACTATTGGTGCGACGTCATTTCTTTTGACGGTACGTAGTGGTTTACGGTTTTAACTAAATAAGTACTTATTTTTAATACCTAGTAGGTACTTAACCTGTTTTTATAAACAGGTAGGTAGATTTTTAATATCTATTTTTTATTATTGTTCTCCTAAAAGAAAATGTGTTCTCTGGAAATCCGCATATATCTAGATATTCAATACTTACCTACCTTTAAAACTTAACTTAATATGGAAAGCACGGCACGTTATTACGTTTCCAACGACATTGTTGGCCACAACAACCGAAGGAAGTAATATACGGAGTCATGAGCAGTATACGAACTAACACAAAATAGGAGATGGAGACGCAATACAGCCGGCCTAAGTTTCAATACAGTAATCTGGCTTAGCTAGATGGCCCCGACCACAAAAGCTCAGACATTCGAAGCGTTCCTATTGACACAGTGCGAGACATGGTTCCATCACAATATCCTTCGCTATGGGTTTATCTAGATTGACAAAGATATACGTCAGTGGATTATTGATTTTCCTGGTCATTGTACTCAAGTCAGTCAAGTAGGATACTATTTAGTATGTTCGATGAAACAAATGAGGATTCGTATATAGATAGATGAGCAAGCTCGCGACATTATGGTAGGATAAGCCTAAATGGGTCGTACGGAAAATGAAAGGACTTATTGGACGCATAAGTAATAGACACGAGTAGGTCAAAATAACATAATCCTTATTGTTTGTCATGATGCCATTTATTTTGATTAAGATATATTAACAACTAGCTTCTGCTCGCGACTTCATCTTCGTTCGTTGAATTCGGTTATAGCGTTCCCGCGGGAATTGAGTGTTAAACTATAATTAATTATATACTAAAACCTTCCTCTTAAATCATTCTATCTATTTAAAAAAAACCGCTTCAAAACCCGTTGCGTACTTTTAAAGATCCAAGCATTCATTGTAACGTGTAAACGTTAATTAAACTTAATTAAAAAAAACAATTATTTACAACTTAAAAAGTCAAATTAAATCAATATTTACAATAATCATAAGATATTTACTATACTTAATTATATTAACAATTTTAACTATTAACTACTTTAATATACATTTTTTTTATTACACTTGACAATGGAATTATTTAATGAAGTTTTATTTTTACAACTTATATAAAATGATATCTTAACTTATTTATTCTAAATAATACACATTTTAATTTATATACATTTTAATCTTATACATTTCTACAATTAAACAATCTTACAATCTCAATTTATACAAGTACAAAAAAAATATTATTTCAATGAACAAACAGACTAATAAAATAGAATCGCACGCTATTTATTATTAGAGAATATTTGCGCGCAACCGATCGAGATAACGGAACCTGTCGGCGGCGCCCGAGCCCCGCTCCTTCGGACTCGCCCGCCTTTATTATAATTGAACCGCTCCGCGCACTCCGCGATGTGAGCGGACGGCTAGCATTTAATTAATTTGATTTAATTTCAAGTGCGTGTAAGTTTCGTCCCGAATCGGGAACACCCTACGGGTACAACCTCGGCCCAGTTGTCTGTCTAATCTCCGGGTGAAGAATCCCGGTCCGAGTTGGTACTACACAGCAGCACGCAGCATCTTGCCGAGTAGCCACCATCACCTTTCCTGAGGCCACATCTGCGTCGCGTCGGCTCCGCACCACCAAGGGGCGTACGGGTATAGCAGGGAGACCACGCCTAAACCGACCCAGAACCTAGGGCAATTTCGACCCACGCCCTCTATATTTTCTTGTAATAAATTTTGTCAAAAGTATAAAATTGTCTCGACTTCTTAATTCATTTCTCCAGTCGATGACCTCTCTAGCTAACGTGACAACATAGGGACCAACAGCAGGAAGCGATTTTGTTTTATACTATGTAGTGATTAACAATTCTAAGCTTCTCTTAGAGAGCTTGAAAAGCTCGGGAAATTTGTAATCCATAATAGCTTTTCTAATTCATGAGACCGTTTAAGTTTTACCTGTAACGAAATAATGAGAACAAGCCTATCGCAAACTTTGGTTTTTCAATTAAACTTTCGGTAATCACCGTTTGCATAATAGAATGGTCCGGTGACTCTCAGAAAATTGCCAAGTTTCGTCAATCTAATCAAATTCCACTTTTAGCGAGGGTGTCGTTAAATCTTATGGTGGAGATAAGTGCCAAGTTATTTGACAAGGCTGTAGTGTCGCGATTCCATCGCTACCGATAGACTACGGCAAGGACGGCCGTCTACGGCTCGGGTTTCAATTTCAAACCTGATTAGATCTAGGGGCACGTTATATTTATACGGATTAAAGCTGACCTCGCGATGAGGACTAATCAATAATAAGCACATGTGTGCAATGAGGCTTTGAAAACACTGACAAGCAAATTATACAATGTAGATTTTCATTCATTTCATTTTACGTTTCCTATAGACTTTTTTAGGGTTTCGTTCGTAGCCAAATAGCAAAAAACGGAACACTTGTAATTTCTTCATGTC
The DNA here is from genome assembly GCA_963971205.1 of Aethes cnicana. Taxonomy (NCBI): domain Eukaryota; kingdom Metazoa; phylum Arthropoda; class Insecta; order Lepidoptera; family Tortricidae; genus Aethes; species Aethes cnicana. Next base: position 6,771,074 of record OZ020286.1, read on the forward strand.
CGTCTATCTGTGCGTCCTTCCATCCGTCCGTATTTCATAGCCATTTTTCTCGGAGACTATGGGTGTGCTAGCTATGGGTACTGTATGCCGCTAAATATTGACAGCAAAATCTTCAAACGAAAATTGGTTGGAACAAAATCGTTACCGTAGTTTTTGAGATAGGTACCTATGTGATCATTTAGGAATAATTTCGATCGCTACGGAACTAGTCTGACTCGCGCTTGAATTTTTTAAGAGTGAAACTATGTCATAAATTACTCTGTAGGCATAAATATAGAGCGCAATGCATTTCTGACGAATTAAATATACTGACTCGAATAAATTGTCAATTTGATTTTTGGATAACAAGGAAAACCAAAGAATATAAACCACCTATATGAAGATGATATTTGTACATAAGTGGATCAGTTCATTATTATTTTATTCGTGTTCTGACGTAAATTGATAAACGAATGGGAAAGGAAATCTGTTTCGGTTTCAACATTCGAAGTCGGCCTTCCATTGTAAGAAATGAAAATCTTCTGCTTAAATATTCAGAAGGGACAGAAGGAGTCAACAAATTCAATTTATATTTGCGTCCCCGCCAAAGGTCCGCGAAGGAATTAAATCATTCCAATATTGAACTGTCGCTTACCTAGCCTCGAATTCAATTGGAAAACAGGAATTTATGTTTGAAATTTTGACAGTAACTTATTAGACTACACGATAGCTGAAATATGTCTTGTACCTCAATCAATCACTATTACTTACTAAACCCTGTTAAATTGACCGCGGTCTGTAGTTCAAACCAATATCTTACTTAACCGTTGAAGGAAGGCCTCGTTATATAAATCATAAAATTTTAAAGCTTTCCAAGGTTCAGGTTGTTTAGAATAAATTAACTTTAACCCAAGAATTAATTTAACAAGCCATAAAACCGAGCTAATTATGCACATCCAGCATTTGCACCGCGGCCTGTATTAGAGGGTCGTTGTTAATGACGGCATAAAAAGTTCCCTTTTCTGAATTATTTCTTTGAATTAGCATTTTAATTGTGAAGGAAACGTAACGCCCTTTGTGGATACCGAAACAAGTAGCTTGATTTCCGCATATGACATTAAACATGCTACAGTGCTCATCAGATATTTAGGTAGGTAAATCCCAAATTTTTATTTCGAAAATTTTGTACATCGAAATGATAAATACCTTATTATAATATTACTAGCTTCTGCCCGCGACTTCGCCCGCGTGGAATTCGATTATCGCGCTTTCGCGGGAAGTATGCGTTTTTCCGGGATAAAAAGTAGCCTATAAATGATATCCCGTGTAATAATTGCTTTGTGGAAATCCAACCACTACTTTTGGAATTCAATCATGTCATACATACATGCCAAATTTCATCTCAATCGGTCAAGCGGTTGAAGCGTGAAGAGGTAACAGACAGACAAACAGACAGAGTTACTTTCGCATTTACAATATTAATCTGGATATAGACATCTTACCAGCTTTGCTGGGAATTAGTCGATAATAGACGAGACGTGGGCGCTTACGATGGGCCTCATAAGAAGGCTCAAAATCACTCAGAGGGCAATGGAGAGGGCTATGCTCGGGGTTTCTCTGCGTGATAGAATCAGAAATGAGGATATCCGTAGTAGAACTGGGGTCACCGACATAGCCCGAAGAATTGCGATCCTTAAGTGGCAGTGGGCGGGGCACATTGCTCGCAGGACTGATGGCCGATGGGGCCGGAAAGTTCTCGAGTGGCGCCCGCGAACCGGGAGACGAGCTGTCGGTAGGCCTCCAACAAGATGGAGCGACGACCTCGTGAAGGTCGCGGGAAACCGGTGGAAGCAAGTAGCACAGGACCGGTCTGAGTGGCGAGCCTTGGGGGAGGCCTATGTCCAGCAGTGGACGTCTTTTGGCTGAAATGATGATGATGATGATGAGTCGATAATATGATAAATACGAGGAATCCCCAATCCGCACTGGGCCCGCGTGGGGACTATAGCCCAACCCTCACGTGATGAGAGGAGGCCTGTGCCCAGCAGTGGGCCGTAAATAGGCTGTTGTAGTAGTAGTAGAGGAATCCAAAATTTCACTGTTCAAATAAAGACATTTTAACAACTTCAGTATTTACAACCATAATATGTGCCATGCTCCGTGTTTATGCAGAAATACAGAGCCAGATTTAGCGCAAACAAAGCTAAACCGCACCAAGTTTATGTATGTGCATATTAATTATAAGCATTCAATCTTATCCCGGTCTGTCGCTCGACAACTTAATACGGGGACAATAAGCAATAGTTCGACCAGTGCAGTGCAGTGGTTTACGGCTTTTAGTCATCGTCATGAGGCCATGACTACATTAATGTGCAAGGAAATCACGAATAAGTTCTATACTGATACTGATACTGATACTGATTTATTGATAATAATAGATATTACATGTCATAAAATGGTACATTATACATTCTCACTTACAATCATAATTATTAATTATAAATTAATCTATAACTATCCTTCGATTTGATCGACGTTTCATACAGTCGAAACTAGACCTCCTGAAGTTTACGGTTTACCCCTGAGCTTTACGACAAGGTAAAGCTTGCGAGAATTTCCCAACACACAGTAGCATGCGTGGGTCAACGGTCCCTCGAGATGAACTCGTCTATGCTGTAGCACGCTAGCCCCTCCAGCATGCGCTTGAGTTTGGCGGCGAAGGCCGCGTCGCTGGCGGCGCCCGTGACGTGCGCGGGCAGCGTGTTGTAGAGGCGTACCCCGAGCACGTCGGCGGCGGCGCGCGCCTTGGCCAGCCGGCGCCGCGGCACGAGGAGGGTCGGCGGCCCGTGGGCTACTCGCGGGTGCTTTAGCGTGCATTGCGTATATTTGTTGAGGTTTGATCTTATGCCTTTACAGGCTGTAAGTATGTAAATACTAGGTAGTGTGAGTATTTTTTGTTGTAGGAATAGTTCCTGAGCGGGATGATCGTAGGGTTTCCGCGTGATTATACGCAATGCACGCTTTTGAAGTAGGAAGGGTTTATCGCGATCAGCTGCGGTCCCCCATAGATCCAGTCCTTGAATTAGGATTGAGTGGAAGTAGCCGTAATACGCGGTCTTCAAGTTAGCAAGGGTGAGTGTTAAGGCTAGTCTGGACAGGGCATAGCATGCGGAAGACAGTTTGTTGCACATCGCGTTTATGTGTGCTGACCAGGTCAGCCCCGAGTCTATTACGAAGCCAAGATACTTCACTAGGTCTACTTGGGGTACAGACGCGCTACCACAAGTGATATTCAGTGGTTCGGTGACCTTCCGACGCAACTGGAAATGCAATATGTTGGTTTTTTCTACATTTAGTAGCATACCATTTGCAGTAAACCATCGAGCTATCGATGTCATTACATTTTGAATCTTAATTTTCAATTCATTTAAATTTTCTGCATGTACCACCAGGCACGTGTCATCGGCAAACATTATGTATTCGACGTCCGGGCATGCTGTAGAAATGTCATTTACTAGAATTAAAAATAAGTTATTACCCATCACCGATCCTTGGGGTACTGAGCAATCTCCTGTGGTCTTGACATTTGACCTGGTATTTATAACATAGGTACATTGTTTTCGGTCGGACAGAAACGATGCGATGGTGTCATGGAAGGCAGCATTGATGCCATAGTGTTCTAATTTTTTTAAGAGGAGTGCATGGTCTATCATTTCAAATGCGCGGGAAAGGTCACAGAATATAGCTGCGACCTGCCGACTCTCTTCCAGGTGCGCCAACACGCGCGCCGTGGTGTCGCGCGCCGCGACCGCTGTCGAGCGGCCCGGCTGGTAGGCGTACTGCTGAGCGTTAAGCAAGTTATTTCTAGTGAAGTGTTGCATTAGTCTTTGACCCAGAAGACGCTCAAATACTTTCGAAATCGTCGGTATTAGGGCTATAGGTCTATAATATTTAGGCAGGTCCATTTCGCCTTTCCCTTTGTAGACCGGTTGTACCTTGATTACTTTTAGTGTGCTCGGGTAAACGCCTGCCTCAATACATTTATTGAATAAGAAATGGAGGAGAGATATGACTATAGGCGGTAGGTAGTCGAGGATACGTGTTGACATATCATATACGTCCTTTGCATCCTTTCTTTTGATTTTTTTGCACGCATCTAACATTTCTTCAAGGGAAAAATGTTTAAAGTTAAATGACGGCGGCGTCGAAGACAAAAGGTATTTATTAAGGTAGTCACAAGCTGTGCGTTCGCAAGGGCGTGCGTTGTTATCATTAATATGAATGTAGTAGTTGTTTAGACACTCGGCAGCGGCCGCGGCGCGCCGGTAGGGGCAGTCGCCGGCTGACTTGCGTACGAGTATGTTGATTGCATCGTCTTTTGTGCCGTTATTTTTGCACGTTTCGGATGAAATGACGCGCCAGATTTTTCGACTCATGTTGTCCCCAATTGATGAGATCGAGTTGTTCACGTAGATGCTACGTGCGTCGCATAGGGCTGCCCAGTACAGTGATTCAAGTTTTAGTAAGGTGGGGAGTAGATCATCAGCGTTAGTGGGATAAGATGCTAAGGATAGTTTAGTGCTACGAATGTCGTTGCGTAGTTGTCGAATCGTATCGTTGACCCACACATGCACATTTCCCTTAATAGGCTGTTTCTTTAGCGGAAAGTGTACATCGTAATAGTGCTTGATGACATTTATTACAGCGTTTGTGGTTTCGCCTGGGCACGCTCTGGTAATAAAAACTAATAATGTGTGTATAAGCTCTCTAAATACTTTTTGCACCTCAGCAGCTCGAACAAGTAGACTTTGCTGTCAGAAATCAGTGAGCAAAATCGTGTTTGTTTCACTCAGTGAGACAAAGTATTTTTTTTTTTTTTTTTTTTAATCCATTTATCCCATCAGACAATCCCATCAGGCAAAGGCAAAGGCCTAAGCCATGCAGCCACAGTTAAATCGTTCCCGAGCTTTTTTTATTTGATAACTGCGAATGGTCGTTTTATACTGCAGCATCTAACTAGTAGGTAACTACTCATACCAATAATTCAAACTACCTCGAATTTATCAGCTCTCTTCTTTTCATTTCTTTAAGAAAAGAGGTAGAATTATATTAGGCAAGTCTTAGTCCGAATCTATTTTCGTAGAAAAAAAAACTGAACAGGAAACGATCGGATACGCGCAACGCATCAGTACCGACGTGTATTTTTAGAAATTAAAATTATACGTTGATTTACCTTCTGAAAATCTTACAATTTATCAAAATTACTTATATTTCATATAATTATGTTATTTATAATCATTTTAAACTAAAGTTTTTAATTTAAAGGAAACTGAAAGTTTCAAATATTATTGAATAAATTCGAAATTTATCACTGTACTAGTTTCCGAACACACGTTTAGAAAATTGCCGCCATTCTTTATTCATATCTTTCTTCTTAATTTTCGACAAATGAATTTAAAGTAATTCCTTTAAAACATAAAATTCAATTAATCATTTGAGTGAAAGGAGCGAAGAAGAAATGTTATTTCATATTTTTCGTGATGTAAGTATTCTTTGCAAGTACCTTTTATGTGTTCTCGCTACTGAGGTGAAAAATTGTATGTGCTACTCGAGAGCAATTTCTTTTACTTCTCGTGCCTTTGAGTCCTTCGCTAAGCTCAAGATTCTAAATTAGAATCACTCGCTAGACGCTCGTGATTCAACTACCTATAGAATGTTTCGCTAGCTCAGGACTCAAACATGGTACTCGAAGCAAAAAACAATTTTGCTCTCTTGTTGCACAAATAACTATTTCCATCTAGTTATGTGGATGTAAGCTTCTAAAAGTTTCATGGACATTATTTTAGTTCATAGGTAAGAACAATATTATTTCGTTTTAAAGTTCACAACCGATTGCTTGCACGATATATCTATCCTTTATTTCGAACAATATTCTTATTTTGTTTACTATTTCTCTTTACCGCAGAACGAACGCTTAACAGAAATATATCGAAAATTCGAAACGCAAAATTTTATGAAGCCACAGTTGACATTGCTTTTCAAAATGCTTCGCAAGTGAATATTTTTAAATTACTTACTCGACAAATTTAATGAAATTTGTATAATCATAAAGTACCTACATTTTATAAAAAAGTGGCAATTGTGATTATTACTTGGATGCACGCGATATTACCAGAAAATAAAATAACCGCGCGATATGCGGATTACATAGTACGGTCGGCACCGGCTTCGCGACTATTATAACTGCATCCGACATCCTAGATCCGATAAGTCCTTTGCGTGTCCTTACTATCCGTGCACATGAAAATCACAGAAATATTTTAACGAAATGCGGTTTCGTTCAATTTATAGTACATAAAGGCTACGTATTCAACTGCAGTATCACAGCAGTGAACAACAATTTGTTGAGCCTTACAGCTTGTGAACTGGAATGAGAATTCATTTCAACCCCCTAGCGTATGCATAATTTGTTCTGGTGAGATTTCCGCGTACGTTCAGACTACTTAACTAATTACATTTCGTGTGGGGAATGTTCCTCTTATTTTTACGTTGGTACTCTTGGCGATGTAAGAAGACATAATTTTTGTTTCCCACCATTAATCCTGAGCCACGCGTCTCCTTTTGGCTGGCTTATCTTTATGAGCGGGGCGCACGCAACGGCGGTATACCTACATACAGCCTCCGCCTCCAAATGAGAAGCAAATCAACGTGAAATGTCTATCTGAAATGAAGTTAGATAGGGACACTGTAATGATGATAATTTCTTAGTTTTTTGCTGCGTACAAGGTCAGATGTTATTGTAAAAATACGCTATTAATAAATATTATATGTTAATATTAATAAATAAGTAATATAACGAGGTCGTAGGGCGGACGGTGAGATGGGAGAGAGAGAGAGTGACAACTGGCTAATTTAAAATCTAGGTTTATTGAGAAAGCCTAAATAATCCTATCAAGGTGGATACGAGTGTACACAGTTAGTACCGCTAACGAGAGAATCCCAATCGCATTTTACAATCAAACCGTCGTAACAATTCCAAGGCATCCCTTTGATAGCGCGTTCTAACTTACTACTAGCGCCATCTGTTGGTGACTTGGTGAAACTTTACGATGGTTGTGGGGTTTCCCTGTTACAGTAATCAATAAACAACTTTTCAAAGTTCCCTGGAACGCTCCGATAAAAACCCGTAACATTTTAATGCCGTGACAAACTGAAGATATTTCATCCTAGCGCTAAGGGCGGGAACTCTCCAAATACTTCGAAGAATTTAATGAAAAAAGTTCAGGGGACCTTAATAAAAAATAGCACACCCTTTGACCGAAGTCTTAAAAACTTGTGAATAATTAGCCGGGGGCGCCTTATTCAATGCATTCCTTTAAAACATAAATACAAAACGAGCATTTTTCTTTGAGATTGAGTTGTTGTATTGTAAACAGCTTGAGCTAACTGATAAAAAGGTACCTAATTAAATAACATCTGATCAAGTGACATAAAATAATTAATAGTTTCTAATCTTTGATAGTTTCAAACAATTAATCTTAAAGAAGGAAACTTATTTTAAGTTAGCTACTCCAAAAAAGACCATTTAACAACAAATTTGTATTAAATGACTGAGCGTGGACATATCAATCACTAAACTAGCCTTGAGACTTTTGGTAGCATACAGTAATTCTAAAATCCATTGAGGCATCATAGTCTAAAAGAATACCTTTTAGATATTTGGAAGTCATGATGTCATATTTAATAACCCAAAATATGGATTATTACAATATTATAGTCGTTACTATTTTATTAATTTATTTTTTTCCTAGCTTCTGCCCGCGAATTCGTCCGCAGTGAATTCGGTTATAGCGATCCTGGGGGAACTATGCGTTAAATAACTCTGTCTATCTGTCTGTCTGCTTGGTGCCTCTTCACGTTTCAATTTTGGTGGAATTTGGTATAGAGATGTATTTAGTTGAAGTTCCAGGAAAGGACATAGGCAATCGAATTCCACGCGGGCGAAGTCGTGAACTGTAACTTCGAAAATAGTATTTTAATATACGTCGACTCCATAGATTTTGAAACCACGGTACGCTACGGAAAGTATACATATAACCCTAACTATAACAATATCAAACACTGAGTAAATCTCAATTCGATACAGCGCAACCCGTTTCCTCGATAGCTAATAATTTCATTTAAATGGCGAAAGTCAAAATAACGTTTACACTCCCGAAGTTGTAACAAGCAGGCAACAATGTTCATGAATTAACAATGAACTCGGGTCGGAAATTGGCGTCGTTTAGGACAAGTTGTGTGAGCCAGGGCCGATTCTCTTTGACAAACTATTTGCGGTATTAATATCTACGTTTTATGACGGAATTTCGGTAATGATTGCCGAAATTTCGCAATACGCTCGACTAAATTGTAGATATTAGTTGTTTGAAGATATTGCCACTGCCAGGCTTTACGAGATAGAAGGGCAAAAAGACGAATGAAAGAAACTGACTTACACGTCAATCTTATAACACCCTACTTTTTTGTGTTCATATTTAAGAAAATGAGGTATCCATATTAGCTTGTAATAAACAATCGCCGATCCGTCAACCGCGTCATAAATCTTAATTTAGCCACATTCACAGAAAAGGATATTGCGCCCACACACTCAAGATAGAACGCGTGCTCCGGCAAGCCGATAAATCTTAAGGGACACCTCGTCTCTTGATTTATTCCGTCGATAATCTTTCCGTGTGAAACTTATCTTGTAGAAATTCGACGTGCGAAGGACATGAATAGTTTAATCAATAGGGCCCAGATAATTAGAAACTCGCACCTTGCAATCTGAAAGATGAAATGGTGTTTTCTTATTTAAGACGGTCTTATACGTACCTGTACTGAAAACGACAATGTTATCAAGGCAAAGCATCAACTTTTAAATTTCATTTTAGTTAGCACACAGTTATTAAACCTTTCTCCGATATGATTATGTGGTCATTCCGGGGAATGCTTCGAATAAGTTGGATAAATCACGTCACCAACACTAAAGTTCCTCGGGTATTAGAAAAGTGTAGAGCTCGTACGCACGATCAAACAGAGAAAAGTCGCACACCTGTGGTCGCATTCTGAGAAACACACAATACGAGCTTCTTCAAACCATCATGATAAGAAAGATAGCCGGGAGACGTAAGACGTCATGGCTCAGGAACATTAGAGAGTGGACTGGCATCAAGACAGTTGATGAGCTCTTCAAACTGACGCTGAATAAGGCTGGATTTAAAAAGCTGACTGCCGACCTTCAGTAAATGAAAATGCACAAAAAGAAGAGGAAGATAGCAGTTCTCGTTGAAGATATTTATGTATTGACTATTTTACTGCAGCTGCAATTAAACGCCTTTTAAAAAAAAGTATGTCTTCTTACGAGTATTAATTTCACAAAATTCGACGTCGTCGTGACCATAAAACTGGATAAAACCAAACTACGTTAAACTACACTAGGAAAATTATCTGTAAGTAAGTAAACTGGTTGAAACGAAATTATCTCGCTTTAATTATTGTTCGCAGATAATAATGCGAGTTTTATTGGCGATAGAGGTCTTGCTGGCCATAAAGGAAACATTAAAGCCCTTGGAAGTCACGTCGGAGGCCCTACAGCCCCCGTGATAAGACGAGCCGTTAAGTGTTTTAACAGCAGTGGCAACCGCGGAGAGTAGCCGTTAATAATTTCCAGTTAAACCGAGTTGCCGACAAACACGAACTTCGTCAAAGGGAAACGGTTAATTCAATTTCTGTGTTCGGCCACCGCCACGGCTCTATGCTTACAAGAAAATTCAGGAAACATTTAATTCCAATGCCACCTTCGGATTTAAAGTTCAAAACCGCCAAGTTACAGAGTTTGGAATGGATTTGGCTCTTAAACTGTCTCGAAGTAGTCAAACACAGATTTAAGCGATTATTATTAAATATCAAAGTATCAATGGTATCTAATTTAAGTATTTATATTTTTGCAAATACACGCTTTCATTGCAAACTTTAAAAAAAAATATTAATACGATAAAAAATATATTATCATAGAAAAAGTAGGTAAACTTAGAATTACAACCTTCATACAAATCAGCGTACGTCTGGAATAAGGTGTTAAATACGATAAATAGATGTCGCTGTTATGCGGTAAGGTTTTAGCGTATAATTTGTGAATCTTCTAGCCGTTCAAAGTCGCTAGTGTAAATATAAATCAGTGACCCGCCCCAGCTTCGCATGGGAGCAACGAATCATTGCACCATTTAAAACCGAAATATAAATAAAAAAACTTCCTCATCAATTATTGACAATAATAGACACAATAATTTATTGGGCCTATGGTAAAAACCCCATGAAGAACCGTTCTGCACTTTTTACCCGACAACGGCAAAGCCTGAAGGGTTGTTATTTCAGCACACTCCATGTATGCAGGTATGTGTGTTCCACCCTGCCTAGGCCTTAATATACCGACCCGATTTCTACGAAAGAGGTGTCAATATTTTTTTATTATATAATTAGTCCTAGTGACATCCATACTAATATATGCGAAATAAAACTTTGTCTGTCTGTCTGTTACCTCTTCACGCTTCAACCGCTGGGCCGATTTGGATGAAATTTGGTATTGAGATAATTGGAGTCCCAGTGGAGAGAGAGGGAAAGGACACGTGCTACTTTTTTCTCGGAAACACGCATAGGTAGTTCCCCCGCGAACGTGATAACCGGTTTTCCGCTGGCAAGGTCGCCGGTAGAAGAAAGACGAGGTGATTCTTTTTTTCTTTTCGTAAATTTCCTTGGTATGCATTTGATTTTGAACATATCACTGAATTTTTAGTAAGTAAACAACACAAAATCCCACGAAAGTCATAAATATGTTACTTCTTGTAACATTATGACACATGGGATTACAAATAAAACAATGAGGCGGATAAATCCTCATTTAGGCCGGCTTATGCCCTGGAGGACCGTGAGACATCGAGAGCTTGTCCGGGCATAATTAATGTATTGTTATCTCATTACCGGGGTCGGTCTGCGGTAGGTAACTAATGAAACGCAGAGTGTTTGATATCCTCAGCAACGTAATCCCTGCAGTCATCTCGTCGCCCGGGGCGGCCGCAAGCGCCGCAACCACCGTTCCGAGGACACCTGAATGCTGCTAACCTATGATTTCAGCGTGAGAAATGTGGCCAAAATTACAATTGCGAACGTATGTATCTAATATGTCGCAGAGAAATGGCCAAAACAGAGATTCGAATAAATCTTTAGGGGAAAATTCTATCAACGAGAGGAAAAAATACATCCCCACTTTATTATCCCCATCTCCATCCTTTTACATGCCAAATTATAGTTTTTTATTTATATAAGCAGCCGAAAGACAGACGAACCGTTAATTGGAGCTACCTATAGGTACATTACCTGGGTAATTTTATTTAATTAACTTATAGGTAATTAAATTATCCAAAAATTGCGCTCGATAACATTGTCTCTAGAAAATACTGTATTAATAGATAATCCACATACATATAGAGATGAGATTGATGAGAATATATTTGAAAGTTTTTTGGCTTATTTGGATTTGGAAATTTCGAGTCATTTACAATACAAAATTTATATTGACTGTTTAGAAAGCATCCAATCAAAATTATGTAAACATCTGAAATTTAAAGCCACATATACTGGGAAATCATTTAGTTCTAATAGTTTAGCATCTCTAGAGAGTCGGCGCACATGTAAGGATCAAATCTTATTATTTAAAATTCTAAGTAATATAATTGACTCCCCATATCTTTTGAGTAAACTGTGTTTTAGAGTCCCCCGGTTTAACACACGGCGTACTAATTGTTTATTTCATATCCCCTTTTCGCGAACTAAATATGCTAGAAATTCCTTTATTAATAGAGCTTGTAATAATTACAATAAGTGTTTCTCGGACATTGATTTGTTTACAATGCCTCTTTCCAAATTTAGATTGTCACTTTTAGAAAATACTGATTAGATTAGTTTAGTTGCATGTTATCAATAATATAGTTAATTTATTATATTTAAGTTTTGCCCACATCACAATTATAACAACTTACATGATATTGTAATTGGTGGTAACTTTGCTGGTTGATGATTTTTTCAAGCTGAATTAGAATTAAGATTTATTGTACCGTTTTGTACCCAAATAAAACATTAAAACATTAAAACATTTATCAAGTTTTGTTAGCTAATTAATATAAAACTGAACAGAGTATTATTTTTATTTAGTGCTAATACACCTTTGCTAATAAGCCGTGGTGGCCTAGTGGTTCGACCTACCGCCTCTCATGCAGAGGGTCGGGGGTTCGATTCCAGCTCGCACCTCTAAGTTTACTTATGCGCGAAATTCAAAGCACTGGGCCCGCGTGGGGACTATAGCCCAAACCCTCTCGTGATGAGAGGAGGCCTGTGCCCATCAGTGGGACGCAAATAGGCTGTAGTAGTAATACACCTCTACTTAGATTTGAAGAATAAATTGTAACCGAGTGACAGTATCTCGGTACGTATGGCGTCTTCCGTTCACGCGACGCAGCTTAACCCGAAAAGCCACAAACTCCGTGCCTGGTTAATTTTGTACGAAAACAGTTTGAAGTGACATCGCAAATTGGACAATCTCTGTTGTTGTTTTATTCAGATTGTAAATTACGGACTGTTAAGCCCAATGTACTCGTGGTTTTAGGTAATGAACCGTTGTGTTGATTAGAATTATACGCTTTAGCTAATGAGTTTTGGTTGTTATAAGTGTAATTCGATTGAAATGCCAAAACATGTGTTAGGTATGTGATTAACTAATGCGGCAATCAGATACTTTTAACAGGTTTTAGAGCAATCATAAATAACAGAATTATTGATGTTACTTGCTGTTGCAGGCGACAGAAACAAGAGATATAGGTACGAATCATTTTGAGCATTGCGGACTAATAGTTATTTATTTACACTCTTGCGGCATGTGTGTTTGGTTAGTTTGACGTAAAAATTATTTCACATAGGTGCCTATCTGTAGCCAAAAACAACTGTCTAATCATATAAGTAGATACCTATTACAAGCAGAATCTCATATCTGAAACTAGAAACCCTGCAATGAAAAAATGGCACGTCTCGAGTCTCGTTAGCCGAATTTATTTGGAAAACTTTACTTAGTAAATAGGTGGAACCACGCCAAAAGCTTTTGTTAATTATTGAAATTGAGAATTTAGAGTTTAGTTGCGATGAAACACAGTTGTAGAAAAAAAATACTTGCCTAAAAAAACAGAGTGTTCCTAAAACAACAACACCGCTCACCGATGAGCAATAAATTCGATTCGTGTTAAACTCGCTGAGAGAGATTTAGGGAAGGCGATAAGCGAACGCCCTGTAGGAGTAGACGCCTCCTAAGGGTGCGTTGCTATATCGATATATACCTATGTAAGGAATACTTTAAGGTGGTTGTTGACTCGTAGTTACACTTCAGATAGGAGTCCACATAATGATTAGTTCATTCTTAGCATACCCATGACTATACTCGATTTTGAACTGTTTGAAATTAAACACAATTTGTCTATTTTAAATGACGAAATAATTGTGATTGCCTAGACTAAAAGAAGAATAAGTGACAAGCCAGTGGCCATGACTCACGTTAATTTAAATACTTTTTATTGTTACTTAGCCATTAAATTAAAACCAATTTATTTCCTTAAATTGATAATTGAATTTCCTCATATTACCTTGGTAAAGTAGCTTTAAATCAAGGGAGCGTTTAAGTAATAAAACGAGCCAAAGTTAAAAATGTAGTCTCTATAAACAATTTTACTCGATCTACAAATTTTAACAACATTATGCAAGGTAACCGCTATCTTACCGCTTAAGAACCATTACCGTGTTAAACTTGGTTTATGTATAGCTAGACGCACAAAGGATGCAATAATGCGTTCAATGCAAACTAAATCGGCTGGAAACCGGCGCAAACGGGCAAGGAGAGGTATTTTTAACTCGCTGTTTTAGATGCATGCATCCTTGCTCGATTATTGACGGAAATAACAGTGGCAACCGCAATAAAAGTTATATTATGTACCTATTCAATTCAACGACAGTAATTACCTACGCTTAGCTCACTTAACAGGTTTATAAATTTCGACGACAGATTTGGCTCAGTTGGTAGTGACCCTGCCCTCCGTTCCGACGGTCGCGGGTTCGAATCCCGCTAGGGGCAAACTTTGTGTGATGAGCACGAATGTTTGTATCCGAGTCATGGATGTTTAGTATTTATATATGTATGGTATTTCTCTTTATAAGTATTTATATCGTTGTCTAGCACCCATAAGTAGTACAAGCTTAGGTTAGTTTGAGTCTAGGTCAAGTTGTGTGAAATATCAGCGTGTGCTGTATAACTCATGGCTTTAAATCATAGTGTTATTTTCTTGCAAAGTTCGCCTTGGCTAAATATAATGGTATGGAAGTTATATTCTAGGTAAGTAAAACTTTTTATTAATGTTTTCATTCACTGCATTCACATGTTTACTCGTCGTAATCTTTAATACATACAAGAATAACGACACTCAACCACTCTTCCAGATTACTAAACACAGCTCCAGGTAACTCCGAACTCCAGGTACCTACCTACCTACCTAACTACTATACTAATAATAAACAGAGGCAATTCTAAGAAACAACCGTATTTATATGTTACTTATTTAGGTACCTATCCCGTCGTTTGTTAATTGCATTTACTTGTGTCATTGTTTTTTGGTGTTCAATAAAGTGTATTTGTATTTTATTGTATTGTATCCCATATTTACATGAATGATCAATTATTAGGTGTAAAATAGGTCAATATGTGTAAAATGTCCCAAGATATTTATTATTATTGTTTATTTATTTCCATCAAAGTTAATATCAATAATGAAAACAGAAATATCACCTCACTACCAAAAAGGCAAAATACGTCATGTTATCGTTATACTGGTCTTACCAATTACCGCAATGTGTAGCATAGGTAGTATATATGTCAATAGCATATCAATAGATAAACTTCATACCGCAAAAGCATATCACAGTAACCAATAAACGAGAACAGTTATGACACTGCGTGAAATATCAACACGTATTTTCCATTCCCTGTATTCGAGTCGAAAACTAAATGAAAAGCTGGAACTCCGTCTCAAATTACACCCGGTTACAATGTCCTTTTCTAGTTAGCCAACAAAGCCAGCGTGAGAATTTTATTCCGCATGCTGTTTTTTACATAAAAAGTATTTTTCGACTGGTATTCACGTAAGTTTATTAGTGCCGGGAACACTCATGTAGGTAACCGCCAGTTTTAATTTCGCCTCTTGTGCTCGTAATTTAGTGCGCGGTATTCGCAGGTCCCGGCTTAGCACTCGGTTACGTAATGTAAAGTAGACAAGGCCCATGCGCAGATTTAAGCTTTCAGCTCGTATTTATTGTTTTGTCACTGGGAAACATTTGCGGCATTTTTAGAATCTGCTAAGCGACGCAGTCTGCGATGCAGTCAGGCGACAGTGGATACAGAAGCTACTTAGGTACTCTACCCATGTACTTTGCAAATTAGTTTATATTACCTACTTACTTTCTTTTAAATGATAAATATCCGTCCATTTTGCCATTCAGCGCGGCGGCGGTTAGATTTTTTTTACTGTACCTAATTGACTCATTTATAATCTATCTATAGGGATGTGATAGGTATACATAAATGAATTTCCGTGTGTTAGTCTGGCTAAGGCTCGAGAGCTGCTAGACCGATTTGGCTGATTCTTTATTGTTTTATTCCCTGTGAAAAATGTAAAGGTACAGCCAAAAAAAAATACCTTTGTATGGGAATCGCCTCTTGAAAAAATATACTTACATTTTTATAAATAATATTCGGTCATTTTTCAATCCAATTAGAATCGTTAAATATTCATCGATATTCATCTTATGTATGAAAAGCGTCAATCGATTCTGAAATTACTTTATCCTTTTTTCCTAAATTGCACTAAGGGCCTCTTTACTGAATGCTTGACAGACTCGCTCCGCATTTCGCTAAAATAAGCTCCGCAAAAATGGTCGCGTGAAATGCTAAGTTAATGCCCGCAAATATTAAACATTTAGAGTGCCGTCGGCGATAATATCAGAGCTAAAGTGTCGACTTGATATTGAAAATAAAGTTACAGTAGTTAACATTAGAGAAGCTTAAATTACTCACAAAATTATACAGTGATTATTCTGAGTTTTATGAAGATACCTTGATCTCTTGATCTTGATATTATGTCACACTTAATCAATTCAAGAATGCGGTTTAAGATCACATACTTCATTTTTGGTTATTTCTATGGAATACAATATAATACAATGTAATAAGTACAGAAAAAAGTTACAAGGAATGTACAGGTTTACACAACTTAGAAGGCGCAGGAATAAATAGACTAAGTCTGCATCTGCGGCTTAAGCGCTTCTTGTCACGCGCCTTATAAGTTGCATAGTATTGTACAGGGAAAAAAACCATTAAATGTGTAAGCTTTTATGACAAGGTCAGCCAAATTTGAATATACCTAATATGTGTAAAACTCAATAGCTCACTTTGTAAGTATAGAAAATCCTATACCTACAAAGTGACCCGATTTCATTGCGGCTGAGTGTATTTGTTTTTTTCTAACATCAAATTTTCCAACTCTTTGTTAGCAGACCGTTGATAAGCGCTTTGCCGGTCCATTCCAGCACAAATATTAAATTCATTTCAAAAGCTAGCGTTCCACTAATCGGTTTCCTATTTTTCAAATTAGCGAACTGCGCTTTGATATTTCAATGTTCCTTCTAGGATATTTCTCTCAATTACTCCGTTTCACGTTTTTTTTAACAGAAAAACTTATTCTGTTGTTCACAATACGTCCAATCGAATTCTTTTTCGAGTAAGAAT
This sequence comes from Aethes cnicana, assembly GCA_963971205.1. NCBI lineage: Eukaryota > Metazoa > Arthropoda > Insecta > Lepidoptera > Tortricidae > Aethes > Aethes cnicana. The sequence continues at coordinate 6,787,962 of OZ020286.1, forward strand.
CACCACTTACAGTAATTGTGTGACCGAAGGAATGAAAGACTTCTCATTTTAAGAATTCATTTTTTTGCGCATAATGTTTCTTATTTTGTATAAGTAATAAAAAAATAGCGTACTCATAATCGGTCACTATGAGAATGAGAACTATTTATTTTCTTGTATTTTTTTCTTACTATTTTCTTTATATTTCACCATATACCGACATCATTTACTTTAAATTCGGCCTATATTTTATATATTTTCATACGGAATCACGCTAGCGTTTTTGAGGCTTTTCAGTTGATGTTTTTGTTTGGCTCTGTTATTTCAGCTGGGCAATTGGTTAGAGGTAATATAAAATGGATCGAATAATCCATTCGATTTCCAAAAAGCGATGTGATTGTTGCCCTAAATTGCCCTTAATTGTATTATTATTGTTATTATATAAGTAAAGCTTGCTATTAATCAACAATATTCTACTGTTATTAGATCACAAAACAAACAGGCATCGATACATAATTATAATTTTAAATACATAACTTTTAACATTGTACAGAAATGCAGCTATAAACAGATATAAATAATCTTTAGACATAATTTAGGTACCTACTTTTTCTGTGAAAATAAAATATTCTAATATCGTGTTCTATGTGTGTGGGACTATAGCGGCCTCATGTTGAAAACTTTACACTCACTGCATAAACATAGGTTTTTAAAACGAAACGAGGCTCTGGATTTTATCTCCCGCCCTGCCTGCTAAGCCGATGTTGACTTAAACTCTTATTTTACTAACGTTTAACGTCGCATCGATCGGGCCGAGGCGGCTTTACGGCACTCTTTAACACAAAATATTATTAGTAGTAAAAGGATGAATATTGATTAACCGGTTGCGATGGTAAAAATCTACCTATGCTAATCTGAGTTATGTTTTTTCCCGAGTTTTCGAAGGGCGTCCGCCTACCGGAGAAGCGCAGTCGGTTGGCCTCGAACAAGATGGCGATGACCTAGTGTAAGTCGCGGGAATACGATGGATGCGGATGCGAGGGTCGGTCTGTGTGGTGAACCTGAGGGGATCCCTATGGTGGTGACCATAGGGATCCCCTCAGGTTCACCACACAGACCGACCGACGTCTTGGTGAAGACGGTGGCCACGCGGTCTGTATTTGGAATACCATATTATACTTAATGGGAAAATCATCGACAAATAACGACAATTAATTTTAGAATAGCCGTAGACTTAGAATTTTCGTACCTGATGATAATTTACGTATACAAGTATTCTATGCTATTTTCAGGGTCTTACGCTATCTCCATTCCATATTTCATCAAAATCGGTCCAGTCGTTTTGTCGTGAAGGAAGGACAAACCTACAAAGAAATAGCGTGCGTAAGGAAAAAATATTTATAATATTAAATATGGATTGTTTTAATCCATGCATGATAGGTATTTAGATTTGCTCCTACGCCAAAGACCTAAAGCCTCTGAGGTTCCTATATCACCCGCACTTCACGAATCACCAGTCACGAATTCAAAATTTCCGTAAAATATTCGAAACCGAAAAATTTTATAAAATTTCGACATCATTGAAATGGCAGAAGGCAGATCTAGTTATAAATATCTAGGAATGTATAACAGGAAGCTGTGGAACCGAGTCACGACGTTTCAAGGCATCTGTGCCTCAAAGCGCACGCTCCACTGACGTGAATTTTTATTTCACGCATCCGTTTGCCGGAGGAATTGAAAATCGTGCAATTCCACACACGGCATACCTGAGTTATTATTTTATAAGATAGGTACTAGCGACCAGACCCGGCTTCGCACGGGTAGCAACAAATTATACACCAAAACCTTTCTAATAAACCCGTCTATCTATTAATTAAAGCAGCATTAAGATCCGTCGAGTAGTTTTTGAGTTTATCAGGTGAACAGACAGACAAATGGATGGCGAGGAAATCCTCGCTAACTAAACGAACTAAACATTGTTTTCCTTTGACTAGAAATGTTAAATGCCCTTTAACCCTTTGCTCCGTTAGTGGGCCCGTCTTGGCGCAAGGGTACATTCGGTAACTAACCGAACCTATCTCTAGTATTGTTTACCTTGGAAATTGGATACATATAAGACCAGCGTTGTACGAGGATACTCGAGGCGAAAATTTAATTATTTGTACCACGTGTTAACCTGCCGGCGAGACCCGGCTCAATTTGATATTTAAGCTTTCTTGTCCGTAGCGTCGTCTGCCCGGTAACGCTACCCCAAATGTATAATATTCGACACATGTTATTCATACTACCTACTCGAGTTACTAATATTATAAATGGGAAAGTGTTTGTACTTTCTTCACATCAAAATGACTGGACCGCTCTGGATGAATTTTGGTATGGAAATAGTTTAGATAATAGCTCGCACCTCTGAGTTAAAATTCATGTAAAATTTGATTTCAATTTATCAATGAGCTTTTCGGTGAAGCAGAAAATGGTATGGAAACCTGCACGTAGATATTGCGAAGTTACTGTGAATAGGTACTGTCTTGTTTCATTTATCTAAGGTAAGTTTACAAAATGCTAAATAATATTTATATTTTATAAATAGGCAGACTAAAAATGAGATGGCGGGACAACCTAGACGTCTTTGATAAAGAGTGTCAAACATAGGCACTGAACAGGGACACCTGGCGGAAAAAAGGGGAGGCCTTTGCCCAGCAGTGGGACACTCCAACAGGCTAATTAAAAATTAATTAAAAAAATAGGCACATATTTAAGTAACTGTGTACTCAATGAGATACGTATTTAAGTAATCTACTTTAAAACTTAAATAATAATTATTTCATCAAGGAGTTTGCTGTATGTAGTTAATACACCCGGATCAACAACTAGTTAAACAACACTGCACTTGGCAATTCTTGATGGTTCTCGTCTAAAATCGAAAGAAACACTTAGTTAATTAGTTAAATTCAAATACAAATATGTTCTCGCAACATATTTATGTACTTATATAAACATAATACATACCTATCGGTTAATCTGCTTTAGATGTCCGCATGTTTAAGAGGGATTTTCGAATTTACGATGTTTCTATAGAGTCGCAATGTTTGCACATACGACGTAAACAGTAATAAAAGGCATTGAAAGACGGGTGCACGTTTCATGGGTATTTTATAGGCGAAACTATATCAGCACTATCGCCAAGTTGGAGAAACCCGGGCATTATAAAATAGCTTGATGGCTTACCTGGTGGTAACCTTCGATACAGATCGCGATAAACTCGTGCGAGAGATTTGTTGTGATCTTTTACCTGTAAAGGATGTCTTTGTAATTAAATACGTCAATGTTTTATTACTTGAGATTAATAAGGTACCTTACTTATTATATCCTGGTTAGAGTATCCTTACTCCTTCCTTATCATGGGACGCAATACGGAAACTACTTTGAAAGGACATCACAACAAAAGCAAACACAGAGCAATTGTAAATTCACTTTAAAAAAAATCTCGCCATGTACCTGTACAAACAGAAAGCACATTAAAGGCATTTTTCAGTGCTCCAGGGTCCGGTTGTTACACAGCGGATTCACTCCATACATCACTGTGTTAGTTATCTATTTAGCCGCGTGACATTGATGAATGTACAAAATGAAAACGGGTTCGGTCGTGCTCTGCGGAATCCCGGCTTAGGGTGCCTGCACTAATACCGCACGAACAATGAGATAATAATACCTGGTATGTATAGCAGATTAATCGTTCCCACAAAAAGGGTGACAATTCGATTTGAACCTTTATTCAAGCAGGATTCTAACCAAACATCCGCCCAAAAATGGCTTTCTTCAAATCTTCAAAAGCATTTATTTGGCTTTCAAGAAAACGTCCTTACTACCTACCTATACATAACTACTCTAGTTCAGTAAGGGTAGGTAGATTCATCCACATTTGAGAGTGCTATCGTTGTTAAATATGGCTACATAACTGTCCATGGAATAGAGGAAGGAACGTAAGTAACCCTTTTGAAAATAAAAGACCGGTCTTCTATCGGTTTGAAACTACACAGTCAGCGAGCGTCCAAAGAGCTTATCATTTTAGTAACATATCACAGTTAGTTTTAACGCCATTATGACAAAAGATGTTACACTAGGTACCTACTTTTGACACAGATTATACATATTTACAGTATATGTATTTCGTCGAAGTCTAACAAGAGAAGTTACGCCGAGAAACATTTATCATTCATTTGTTTATGAATTGTGCGCTAGTAAAGATTTTAGCTGTGAAATAGGTTAACTTCCGCGACGTACGACGCCAAACTGTTTGCACCAGGAAAACATCTGTGGTTATGTGGTTATCCACAACATTCAGGCGCGCAGTCGTAAGATTATAACAGAAATATTAGTCATATAATGGAGTTATTGAGGTATACGGAGTAGAATACAAGCACGTTCTATTTGCCTTTCGTAAGCTCCGCGCTACGAGTAAGTACGTCAAGAGCTCGTGCCATTTGGATCGAGTGTGTTTTGGATGAGAAAAGAATCATCCACTTGACTCTAACAGGGAAAGCTCGCTAGAGACGAACGCTTAGTTTAACGACCTATTTCTAAGAAATTTTAAAAGGTCTTTGTTAGTTTACTAAGTAGTCGGTCTTAATAAAATTGTACATCTTTTAAAATAAGTCGGTTTATATTTGACAACTCATTCGTACACATACTCAATAATTATGTAATCATGCTGATATTGCACAATTTGGTGTTGCTAAATGAAATGCAGAACTAGCGCCCTCAATGGCCAGTCTGCTGAATTCCTGATCAAGCTTTACATGTAAAATGAGGATGTAGGGGAGAAACATTAGGATAAACCGAAACGTAGATACAAGTAAATTTAATGTAGAGATCTTCTACTATCTAAAGTCCCGCGCATTCACATTTCAAAATGCTTCAATTTTTTATTATTATTTAAAAAGCACCACCAACACTCTCAACGCATAGTTGATGGCTGTCTCAGCACGCACACATGTGTTGAGAGTGTTGGTGGTGCTTTTTAAAAACATTGAAGCGTTTTGAAACGTGAAGGCGCGGGACTTTAGGTAGTAGAAGATCTCTACCACAGTTTGGTTCTCGAAATGGCTTATACATAAATATAAAAAAATTGGTTGTCTATAAAGTCGGTTTACAGACTATAAATTTTACGTGATAAATTTACGCTTAGGCCGATCGTGCCTCTCTATCGCTTATTCCACGCTCTCGCTTGCACCGTAACGTTACTATTGCGTCATTAGTTTTCGTGCATGCAGCCGGCGTTCATCGATTTATATATAAGACGTTATCACGTCAAAAATGTAAGCGCTTTTCATTAAGTTATAAACTTCTTCATTATCATATGGTTGTAACCAAAATGGATTAAGTTGCAAAACATAGTGAACAACAACCCAATAAACGCCAGCCATTTGGTATCACCGACCCCTGTCATGACGAGTCTCCCGGTGTATCGGTTTCAGGGGCACGCGGCGGACACGGCCTATAAAAGCACGATTTCGAACACAATTCGAATAGAGTGTCAATGTTTGCGTGTGAGGATGTCTGTGTGCGTACGAGGACGTCTGTACACTTGTAAATGTTTGTGTGTACCAGTACGCGGGCCAATGCCATCCCTAAGAAATGGTTGAGGGAGGCGATGGCTGAGATACGCGTCACGCTCGTGAACGGGTGCTGTCTGTGGGGTCCGGTCTGTTCATGCTTGCAAGGACGTTTAAAAATAATCATTAGCTTTAAATATATTACTAAGTCAAACATTTTAAGCGAGAGACCTCATCATGTTCTTATTGACATGTATTAATGAACTCTTTTATACATGATGTATTTCATTATTTATTGACATTTTGTGACTGTCGACATCTATGGAATTTATATTTATTTGACAATGGAGGCCATCTCCATAATATTTTTTTTTTTCTGGACCCTTGGAGACTATACATCTCTAAGATCTTAGATTTAAGTTTAAGTTAGGGACTATACATCCCTTCAATGTAATTGTAGTACGTACCGATATGTATATTTTATACATGTAATGTAAATGTTATAACTATGTGTAAATTTTGAAAAAAGGCCTTCTGCTTGAGTTTGTTGCGGCGCTTCTTCTCAAGCAATGGGTCTAGGAAGCGCTAGTAAATTCTTTTCTGACGTGTAAAAGTGCCCCTATGTGGCCAATTTGCTGAATAAATGATTGAATTGAATTGAATTGAATGATTCAGTCCATCTCCGGATGAAACAAATGACGGTAAGGGCGAGTTAGGCGCGAGTTGCGCGCCGCGCCTGCTAGATTCAGGCGGGTGATTCCGTGGCTATACTGTATGTAGTACTATTAAATATTCTGTGACAGGAGTGTCAGTACTAAGAATGAGCATTTTTTTATACCTATGGTGTAGGCACAGCCCACCGCCTACTGACACCGAAATCCTATGATCCCCCATTAAGAAACCATAAGATCTCGAATACGTTGCCTACTCTGAGGCCTAAGATGGAATGCCTCTGTGCCAGAAATTTCACCGGCTGCCTTAACCCCCTACCGGAACACAACAGTGCGAGCACTGCTATTTGCCGGCAGGTTAGTGGCGAAAGACGACCTAGCACCATGCCCTACCACTAACAAAAATGCAAGCATTCCGTGTAAAAGCCACCCCGCCCCGTCAAACCTATCTGTATAATATGTCTATCTGTATCTGTTAAATAATTACAGGTTTTCGAATAGTAGGTACTAGCTTCTGCCGTGACTTTGCCCGCGTGGAAAACGGTTATCGCGTTCCCGACGGAACTGCGCGCTTTTCCGGGAAAATAGTAGCCGTATACTTCCCCGGGGCTCCAACTATCTTCATACCAAATTTAATGTCATCTAAATCGTTCCAACGGTTTAAGAGTGAAGAGGTAACAAACTCTCTCTCTCTAGACTCAGAGTTTCTTTCGCATTTACAATATTAGGCTGCGGCTCCATTGAGGCGGAGACGAGCGGAGACGTGTAAAATCAACCAATCAGGATACAGCTCGATGCCATGGCTGCGCCTCAGCCCCGATATGATTGGTTGATTTCGCACGTCTCCGCTCGTCTCCGCCTCAATGGAGCCGCAGCCTTAGTATCTCCGTAATTATAGACCGATTTATCTATGTCACAGATTACGGGTTCCCTGAGGAATCAGACAGACGGCGTCCTCTAACATCTTTGTCAACACGTAAACTGCTTTTTCACCCCTCCTATTCGAAAAGAAGTGTTTTGTTCCCCGTTTAGAGGGAGCAAAATGCGATTTTGCTCCCTCTTCGCTTTTTTTTAATTTTTTTTTCATTTCTGCCCCGCTCACAGGGAGCAAAATACGTCTTAGCAGTGCGTCCACGGAGCTGCGGAGACTGTAAAAAGTTGCATTCAAAAGTCGCGTCTTTTTCGTATTTAGAATTTTATATATCGGCATTTTACATAAATACTTTATTACACATACTAAAAATCCATAAATTCATAGATATATATATACTTACTTTTGATAAAGTATTTTCTATTTTTTATTTTCAATTTGGCTGAATGGTGCAGGCCAATGCCGTAGCATTCCTCGTAAACTCGTTGTGTGATCGAATTAAAAAAAAAACTCGAACCCGCGAATTTCGTGAGCGCTCATTTCCTTGCCGTATTATTTTACACTTAAAACGTACCTTATGTAGTGTTATGAATTATTTCGTAGAAAATGAATGAAATCAAAAAGTGATTTAGGTGATGCAATGCATTGGGATCAACACCTCTGAGAATTCCAAAGGAATATTATGTAAGTACGTAATATGAATTACACTGCCCTTTTTTCATTTTATCGCATGTATTAAAAAACTTTGTGTGATACAGTATGTGCGAAATTGTCATAAAATGTACTTTATTTCACATTTGTTAAATTTACCTATTATTATGAACGCAACGCGTGCGAGCATGACAGAATATAAATACAATATAGTTACTGATTCTTCAATATGGAAGCCATTTTCGCCTTCTACCTATGAATTTATGATAAGCGCGCGAAACACACGTTCCTTTTAACCTTGTTTGTTTCTAAATGTATTATTTTTTGTTTTACTTGTTTTAAAGACAATAATGAACGAATTATCTAATGATTTTCTCATAGGAGGGGTGAAAAGCAGAGTGTACAACACGGTAGCAAACTTATTTATGCCTTGGGTGACAAAGCTTGAATCCCTCGCTAGCTCAAGATTCCACGCTAGAATCCCTCGCTTACGCTCGGGATTCTATTCTGGAATCTTTCGCGTCGCTCTGGATTCAATCCGTCATCCGCGGTAAAATATACCTTTTTGCTCCCTAGTCATACAATCTACTATTGCATCAATTTCGAAGATGATTGGTTACCTAAATAACCTAAATAACGACGGAAAACAACAGATTTCGAAGTCGGAGTCGTATGAACCTACGAAGAACTATTAAATATCTGATAATGAGAGCCACCGTATTCCTGCTCACTAGATGGCGTCACTATCTGGTAACGTTTTGTCATTTAAAACAATAATGCCAATGTCACTGTGACATTTGACGTTTCGGAGACCTCAGTGTTACCAATTTAGCGTGTAATATGGTACATAATGTGCTAAATTGGCAACATTGCACCTCGCAAGACAGCAAGCGCCTCTAACGGCGGCGGATTCACTCGCAGTGACCCTCGTTAACGCTTCTTCTGTTGTCTGCCGAAAGTATTTATTAAAAATAATAGGTAATCAATACTATTCAATCATTTACACAAATACCCAAACGTCGTTACCTTTCGAGTAAAATGTAGTATGTATTTTGGGAACCATGTTATATCAAAAATTAATTACGGATCGTTCAGGCGATCAGCGCCATCTGTTGCCATTCAAAATGAGCATCTGGCTTTTATTAAACACGGCGCCCATTGCTTAAATCAATGTAACGGTAAAATTAATCCCTAATTTACTTACTTTCAATTAAATTTATGTTATCTTTGGTAGAAAAATTCTTCATTCCAAAAGAATCGTAGACAAAAAATGAAAAATGACAAGGAATTTATTTCAGTGATTTTGTATTTTTAAATATGAAAGACACAAGAAGGCGCGCGGATTAAGCAATAATAGACTCAGCGTCGACGGCTTAAGTGCTTTGTGTCGTGCTATACGTAATACCTGACGGTACCAGGCATCTCTTGTGATATGGTTTGACGTGGTTCGTTCTTCGTTCTCGATTTCTGTATGAATTTCACTACTCTACGACTTTGACTTCGTATCATCAAGGATTCCCCTACAAAGTTATTTTTATTTTTTTGAGATGTTTCTTTAAATTTTGCAAAGTGGCCATTGTTTTCATCCGAGAGTTAACTGAATCTGCAAGCAATATCGCCTAGTAGATATTGCCAGATTGATCATAGCAACTAATACGCTTCTGACTGATCTCTTCAGATGCTTTTAAGATTTTCAACCATGAATTTCTTTAACGGTATCACTACCGTTAAAGAAAACAAAAGGCATTTTACAAGAAAAAACCTGTTAAAGTCCTTACCAAAGTATGCACAGATAAAGTAGGTCCCGTCTTTATGTTAATTGAGTATTCACTTTCAATTCGCTTAAACTGAACCGGGAAATGCTTTTAACGACCGACACGAGCTTATTTAAAAGCCCTAATGCTTGGTATTGAAAGACCAACTCTTAAGTTAATTTGACAATCTATTTTTAGTTCGAGTGGCGTCCGCGAACCGGGAGACGAGCTGTCGGTAGGCCTCCAACAAGATGGAGCGACGACCTCGTGAAGGTCGCTGGAAACCGGTGGAAGCGAGTAGCACAGGACCGGTCTGAGTGGCGAGCCTTGGGGGAGGCCTATCTTCAGCAGTGGACGTACTTCGGCTGAAATAATGATGATGATGATGATTTTTAGTTACTTTTCGTATCGATGAAATATAGATGCATTTAAAATATAGTGGATATAAAAATGGCAGGAAATGTGAAAAGGGACTGAATGGGGAAGAGGAATACAAACTATTTAACAAGGCAAGGAAAATAAACATATTGTGTACGTATTTACTTTCGTTTTTGTTTGTATATTATTGATCAAATAATACGGTCGACGTGAGACTCTATTCCGTTGTTTTAAGGTCCGAAAGTCAAAAAAACTCTGACGACGATTGGTCAATAATAATAATCGGTTTCACTCAAATCGGTTTTACTCGTATCGTAGTCGTATTGTTCCCCCAATGAATCACAGTAACAATGCACGACAGGTGCCTAAAGGTAAAAAGAAGTTGGACCCAATCTCGGACTAGGCGGCTCCAACTGCTTCGTAACAGACCGCTCCCTCGCGCCCCAATGAACACAGTAATTGCGAAGGTGGACTGTATTGGGTATCTTTGGTTTGTGGTGAAGGGAAGTAATTATGAACAAGAATAGGGTATTTTAGGTTAAGTGGCGCTTTCTTTTGGTCCATGTAATTGTCTTACATAGGCTTTTTTTAAACCAGTATTACTCTTACATCTTAAAATCTTTACTTTAATGTTCATGAAACAAACGATGTTGTTGTTTGGTTTTTACGAAAGAGTCTTATTTATTATTGAACACAGCGGAAATATTTAATCTTTACAATCAGACAGGACCATGATCGTCATTCATTTTCCAATGCAATTAATTAGGTATTAAATTATTCTGAGGGAACAGTGATGAAAGTTGTGGTTTTTAAATTGGCTTCAAAAATTTTCAATGGACGGATTATATTAATACGAATTAAAGTAGGTAAGGGTAATTTACTTTCCAGTAGCGATTAATAGTAGAACAACAAATTACATACAAAACCTTCCTCATGACGTATGATCCCTCTATCTATTAGTGAAATGCGTATGAAACCATTGAAACCCTGTTCAGTAGTTGTTGACTTTTAGTAGGTAGCTTTACAAAAACAAGTTTTAATATGCTTAGGCGGACTTGCGTTAATCCGCTAACCTCGGGTTAGCCTCTTAACCCACGTCATATTCATACAAAAAATCTGGGTTAAGCGGTTAACTTGAGGTTAGAAGTTTAACAGAACATTTTGTTTTAAGCTTTAATTCTCATGTATTTATTTATTAAGTAAAAAGTTTTAACTTAGTAACTCCGTTTGCGAATCCTATCAGCAGAGTCCTTCCGCGGAACTGAACAACTATTCGCGCCGAGCCAAAGTGGAGTAATCTAGACTCAAACAATTGAAGTTAAGTTGCTTCTTACTACTTAATAGTCCCTTAGCAAAGAGCTCTTAAGCTGCGTTATTGTAACGGTTTTTCCTGAACCGTAATAAAACGTTTCACATGTCGGCCGCAGACCCGCTAACCGCTTGCGGTCGGCATCGAGCTAAATTGATGGGTCACTCCATCGCCAATGTAATGGTCCTTCAAAACGTACGACCCCTGGTCAGTAAGTGAAGTTTACGTTTGATTAACTTTCTTTCCTAAAGTGCGGTGTTTTAGCGAGAGTGAACTGGACCTTGGCCTGCGCAGTTCCGTCGGGCCATTCAATGCGCCACATGCTTTCAATGGTATTTACTTAAATAACCCCGTAATTTCCCAAGAGAGTCATTAAAGTATGACATCTCATTTGATAGAAAGGAGTGGTAAATTGCTTTGATACTTACCAACACAGCATCGTACCTACCTGCTTAGTGGCAGACGCTCGCAACACAATTCTTTATTCATAAACATAGCCGCGGGAGATGGGACCTCCTTACTTCGCGAAGGAGGTCATTTGTGGAAACAAGACATGTATGTATATAAAGTAACTGAAATTCAATCACTATGTATGAGCAAATATTTATGCGAATAATTTTAAGTAAGAATGTATCAATTTTGCTTGTTATATTTTCGTGACATGAAAAGTCTCGTGATTTATTCATATCATAACTGTGATATAAATCTTTCTGTGCTTTCTCTTTATTAAGAATCTTCCAATGAAATCACCAATAACTGCTGTTTATTTCCATCTATATCCATCGTGAAGGCGAAGGACCGATGGCTTTTTGTCAATAAAGACAATTCCTAGTATCTAGCCGTACTCGTAAACACGCACGTTACGGGTAATAAACACGGATTATCTCTACTTGTAAAAGACAAGGAAGTCTGTATAATAAGTACATTACATCGGTCCAACGACCGCATCCCTTCTCTGTCGGGCAATAACAATGGTATTGGAAATTTATAAAAGCTATTACGTCCAAATGTTGAGCTTTACGAACTGTGAATTCTGTACGAACAGCGAATATTCTTATTTTCATTCGTATTCCTCTCCGATACGTGACTATCAAAGCATTGATTGATAGCGACAGATAGCGATGAGATTTTCTTGTGTCTATTATTTAAATTCCCTGTAACGTAAGGAATAACTGGTTTATTGATAATGCTAATAATTTGTAAATGAAATTATTCATAATTTAAGTTCTAATAATTTAGGCTTCACGTAGATGTAATATGATGAACGTGAACAATATACCTACATGTAGTTACGTCTGTATCTCCCTAACCCTAGTCCCCTATGCTCTTAGGTACGGCCGCCTATCAAAGACGAAAAAAATGTAGGTTAGGTATCTACTTTGTACCCATAAACAGCAACCACCACCTCAACAGCCTATTTACGTCCCAGCCCCAGTTTGAGCTATAAATCCCACGCCCACGCAGGCCCATTGTGAATTGCGGACTTCACACACAACCTTTAATTAAGAACTACGCATCTACATGCAGGTTTCCTCACGATGTTTTCCTTCACCGAAAAGCTCAGTGGTAAATTTAAATTGAATTTCGCACATAAGTAAACTTAGAGGTGCGAGCCGGGATCGACCCCCGACCCTCTGCATGGTCGAACCAAGACCATACAGCAACAATGGGTGAAAATAGAAATGACGGCTGATTCAAGCATAATTTCAATCCCAATAAATTTTCTAGGTAAACTCTTTTCTAAATTGGAAACATTGTAATAGATTCACCACAAGGCGATCCAGTACGTGATCGGAAACGCCGATTCGACTGAAGCAATGAATTGCTATGCCGCGGGAGATTAGACGATAGTGCGGCTGTCGCAAAAATAATACATTGTCAACGGAATTGAGGTGCTGACATTTCCTTGACAATAAAAACTGCTTACAATAATTGAGTTTATAGAACAAAATCTGTTGAAAGTATTGAAATATTTATTTCTTGAATTTTTTTGGCTCACGTAATCAAGTTATGTTTATGATTAAGACAGTATAAAAGTTAATCCAAGTACCTAAAGTTAGTTTTCATCATATTCGAAAACGGTGTCATTACGGGCAGGCAAAGCGGTCTCTAAGGCCCATATTGTGACCACGCGACCATCGCGAGGAAACCTGCACGCGTCTGCGAAGTGATTCGAAGATGTGTGGGAAGTCCCCAATCCGCACTGGGCCTCCGTGGGGACTATAGCCCAAACCCTGTCGTGATGAGAGGAGGCCTGAGCCTAGCAGTGGGACGCAAATAGGCTGTGGTAGTAGGTTTAAGAAGTTATGTATAATATGGTTCTCTTCGACTGATGTAGGTAACTTATTATTTTAACAAAACCATTAAATATTTCAAAAAAGGCTGACAAAACTACATCAACACAAAATGCTCACGCTGTCGCAATAGATATATATGTATACGTCATAACGTCGCTGCATATTCCTGGGTGGACCATTTGGAATAGTATCAAAATCCCCATTGGAAAATAGCGAACGAAGCTTCAGGAAAATTTATTGCAAGTAAATCTAGAGCGTACTGACCGAGCGGGTTTACTCATAATGTTTGACCATGACAAAGACCGGCGTGCTTTCCACTGAGACGCCGGAATAACTTGGACGAAAATGATGTTGTAAATCTTACATGTTTGCATGTCTGAGATAAATACAATGAACACAGTCATGTCAAGTAGACTTATTAGGTTTTGTAAAGAATTTTTATCACAACATGCTTTGCACAGTAGGTGAAATAATGCATTATGATAAACGAAACATTTGCAATATGTTGCGTGTAAACTACTTACTATCCTTTTAATGGTGACTTCGTTCGCGCTGACTTAGAATTTGCGTGAGTACCTGGTTCTTTAATACAAGCAGTGTAGTTAGCATAGTGGTTCGACCTTCGTTGCGCATGCATGAGAATGGGTCGGGATTTTGAATCCGACTCGCACCTTTGTGTAAAGGAAACATCGTGAGGAAACCTGTACGCATCTGTGAAGTAATTCAAGGAAGTACCCGATCCGCGCTGGGCACGCAGGATACTTGCCAAAACATTCTCGTGATGAGAGGAGACCTGTGCCCATCAGTGGGACGTTAATAGGATGTTGTGTTGTTGTTGCCTGAAACAGCGGCTTAAGCCTGAAACACACACACACACACACATTCGACTAGAAAATGAATACGGATTATAAAATTATCTTACCTACGAGTAAGAAAGTCACAAAATACATCTAAGCAAAGTGATTAAAATCATTGCAGCGCAATTGACGTCGAAAATAGTCAACCATCGGATTACTAGCCAACAAAGCCGCTACGGTCCTTGAAATCCTACGTAAATGATCGCTCCAATACAAAATCCTTATTCATGAGCGCTAGCGAAATGGGACCAATTGTATTGCAGTTATTGATACTGCCGGTGTACACCGCATTGAATATCTTGGGACCAAAATCTGCAATAGGCATTATTCCTGGAGATTTATCGTCGGAACGCATGCCGATTACTAGCGGTGTATTCACGGAATTTCATTACTGCCCCGGATTGAATAGTTTGTCCTTGTTAATTTTGCTAAATGATACATCGCTGCTTTGTTTACTTTATGCATTAATAAGCTCAGAGTAAACAATGCATCATCAGGTGCAAAAGGTACCAAAAATGTTAATTTTTTATGTAATTGGCAATTTATCATTTATAATTGTAGGTATTCTGTGTGTATTTGCTGTATTTACTCGTGGCTGTTTACAGCCAGTTTACAGTTTCATAGTACCTAACCAGATATCATAATCAAAAACTGAATTAAAAACTACAAATAAAATTCCACGAGAAGATAATTAACGACACAATGAGTTTACCAAGCAAGACCATTTAATGGAACTCGCTAAATCACACCGTCTTACACCGCAACACATTTTGCCAAACTTGATACAAAGTCACAAAAATGGCAACGTAGTTTTTATTACTGTTAGGGTTAGGACTGCTTAATTAAGGTGCCTCGTGGTTCACCCCGACATTCACTAATTAGAATATAAAAAAATGCCCAATAATGTGCTATTTGTGTACCTAGAAATGAAATTTTGTGCTCGATTGTAACTATCTTTTATTCTTTTTTGAAATAACGGGGTGCAGCACGATATCGTCCCACACCCCGCAGGTCTTAAAACCAAATAAATTCATAATGTTTAGTACTCAGAATTACGTGCTTTTTATGTGTTTTCAGTGTACTTATAAATCAAATTCCATGCTTCATTTTAACAATTTTTTTTTTTTTTTTATTACGGGGTGCGGGACGATATCGACCCACACCCCGCAGGTCTTAAAACTAAACAAATCAATCATGTTTAGTACTCAGGCTTTTTATGTGCTTTAACAATTTAATATAACCATAGCAGACCAGCTAGATTTGGTAATTAATGTTGCAGACGCTCTACAGTAACACCCTTAAGTTTCGAGATTGCAACGCAACGACCAGCAACAGTTTAAACAGAGTAAGGTAATTCAACAACGCCAAATGTAACTTTAGGAGTATTAAACCAATTGTTGCCGTCGCAATAGGACCAAAGTTATGCAATCAAAGAATTTATGAACAAAGCACCTGGAAAGCAAATAATTGCTTTTCGACGACTAACCCCTGTAAAATCCCAATAACTATTTGCATGACGCAGCATCTCTCTTTATCAAATTTATTAGTGACCTAGTAAGACAGAGAAGGGTTGGGCTCCCATGTAGGGCCACAATACTAATTGCTATCAAAGTTTCAATGGCCCTAGGCTCTACAAAATGACGTGCAAAGCCGGGTTATTAAAATTAATGTTGATTTTAATTCGAAGGTCGAGCAGTAGGTAATTAAATTACTTTTAGTACTGACAACGCATAGGTTCAAAACTCAAACAGTATTCCGAAAATAATTTCATTACTTACATCCTCTGCGTGATTCTCTGCGTGATAGGATCAGAAATGAGGATATCCGCAGTAGAACTAGGGTCACCGACATAGCCCGAAGAATTGCGAGCCTTAAGTGGCAGTGGGCGGGGCACATTGCTCGCAGGACTGATGGCCGATGGGGCCGGAAAGTTCTCGAGTGGCGCCCGCGAACCGGGAGACGAGCTGTCGGTAGGCCTCCAACAAGATGGAGCGACGACCTCGTGAAGGTCGCGGGAAACCGGTGGAAGCAAGTAGCACAGGACCGGTCTGAGTGGCGAGCCTTGGGGGAGGCCTATGTCCAGCAGTGGACGTCTTTTGGCTGAAATAATGATGATGATGACTCACATCCTGAATAAAAATGGATAAAAACAGAAATAAGAAAGGATGAACTTTTTGTCTCAATTAAAGTAAAGTTGCTCAACGTGACAAGATTTCTCATGCACAAAAAGCCAAGCAGATGGAAATGGAAAAAAGCGGCGAGAAAACCATGGACTCATAATTCAGACTGACAGAGTAAGTATTTACTTTTGGATGGAGAAGCAAATACGTTACGAACCCTACAGTTAGGAAAACTACCTCGCTATCGTCTCTTTGATCTTAATATTTACCTTGCTTTCAGTTTTATCATAATATCGTCTCGCATTTGTTCGGTGTTCTACGTAAAACCGTTTTAACATTTTATTTGAAGACTAGTTGTGCCCCGCGATTTCGTCTACGGGGTATATAAAATTACCGACAACTTTTCTTTCCGATATCTGATTATAATCAAACATAGCTTATATGTAGATCCGAATGATGCTCTCTCTATCTACCATTGAAAACCGCACTCAAATTGGTTCCGACTCTAACAAACAGACATACAGACAGACAGACAGATAGAAAGAGACAGAAAAAATGCCCTTTTATTATCTATCTATCTATCTATACTATAATAAAAGAGCAGAACCCGGCGTGTCTGTACATAGAAAGAAAAGTTCAAAAAAAGGAACGGGGGATCTAAAGATGTACTTATAGTAGACCACAAAACAGCGATTTTTAGAAATCTTTTCTGTATGTCTGTTTGTTAGAGTTAATCTCCGCAACTCCTGAGCCGATTTGAATGCAGTTTTCAAGGATAGATAGAGCATCATATGGAGCAACATATAAGTTTTATTAAAATCGGATGTCAGAAAGAAAAGTTATCGGCAATTTTATATTCCACGCGTACGAAGTCGCGGGCAGAAGCTAGTAGTATATATGTATAGATAGAAGATATCATAAAATATTTCTTACTATTTTTAAATGGGTGTATTGTTCTACTTGATGAAAGAAACGTCAAGGTGTTCTATGAGTTCATGTAACTACACTAAACCGCAATGAAATCGGGTCACTATGTAATAGAATTTACCATAGTAAGTGACCCGATTTCATTGCGGTTGAGTGTATTTACTTTGTCATGTCATTATATGAAACTACTTTTTTGACTTGCAAATAGGAAATTTCATGTTAAAATATTAAAATTTCTCATTCTATTTATGTTCATACAAGTGGGTAGGTACGTAGAAAAAATCTGGAATGGAAAATATTTAACATTGTGGCGGAAGTGTCCGGTATGGAAAAACACGGAGTTCAAGGACGAAGAGAGATTTATTGGGGAAACTATTATAACTTTACAGAAGTAATCTAAACCTAAAGATCCAGCTGCTCGTCCACACGAGTTCCCGGAGGGGATGCAGGTATGTACAAAGCAGGAGGGTTAGCCTACCGATTCGATACCGTGAGAATTTTCTCAACATTACTTAGCAAATCTACATCGTACAGTTGTTAGCGTGTTCTACCTCGACGCCAGCGCCATCTATCGGCGGATAGGGTAAAACAGTTGCTACAACATTCCATTTTCACTCAATTTCCACCATTTTGATTTTTACTTTCACGTCTAGACGTTATTATTATCATTTGCACCACCTACATCTTACCCGAAGGAGTAAAAACAGCAAATAGTTATTTGTTATGCAAGGCTGCAAAGTTGTTGTTTGCTGTGAGTGCGTGATTGAGACCCGAGTGAACGAAGGATTCTAGGGTTGAACCACGAGCAAAGCGAGTGGTTCAAATATAGAATCCTGAGTGTAACGAGGGTTTCAAGGCACGAGACAGCAAACGACTTTGCTGCTGAGCGCAACACAAAATTTTTCACCTCACGCGCGATTTTTCGGGAAGAAGACTTAGTTCGGCGTCACACGTACAGTTTGTGCTAACTCTGGAGGAGTTAAATTCGTATCTGCATCGCTAGAATCGCTCATATTTTCTTTATTACTTCGTATAGGTATTCTAAATTACAAAACCAGCAATCTAAAACTTTTTTTTTAAATTTAAAGTTTTTTTTTCCGGGGGTTGCGTTCCAAATCACTCCTACTCATACTTCAAGATTCAATTATTCATTGAATACAGTTAAAATATACACATATTTAAGTATTTTTGTGATAAAACATAGTGAAATAATGAAATACATCTGAAACGGTGTATTATTATTAATATATTTTTATTAATGATGATATTAAGTAAATTGAACCTTTATTTTAATAAAACTTTCACGACGAATTGCGTTTCAGAACGTATCGTTGTTTTTTTATTGTGACGTTCGAATTTCAAAAACACTTTCCACGCTAGCGGATAAAAACAACTTTTGCGCTCGGATATCAAGCTGCAAAACGACCACTTTCGAGCCAGTGAGGTGAAAAAGATTTTTCACTTCTCATGCTCTTAAAATGTTACTTTAGTCTCTGCACATCGGGACTAAAGCTCTTTTTTAGTCTCTAGGGACTAAAGTAAAATTTTTTTAATTGACATTGGAAACCCGCCTAAACAGCCAACCACAGAGTTTGTGAAAGGAGGATTATCCCCATTTCCAGTGAACCTAGACAATTTCTAGGGCGTGAAAAAACGATTTAATTTCGTGAAACACGATTTAATGATTACGAATACCTATGAATCTTGTTTTATTTAAAGTGAATTCATTTATTAATAATGCATGACCCAATTAGTTTTAAAATATATTCATAGTTTTCAAGTTTCAATCTGTTGGCTAAATATCATTCAAAACGTCACGTGATAAAAATCAGGTCAAGTGCGAGTTGGACTCGCGCACCGACGGTTCCGTACCTACAAACTTGATGATGCAAATTTAACAATACAAACTTATTATTTGCGGTTGGTGAAGTAGACACGGCTACTGCGCCAACCGCAAATGATAAGTTTGTATTAGTAAATTGTCTTTTTTTGCACCAAAATATATAATATTTACGGTTATCAGATTTATTCCTGTATGTGTGCTGTAAGACCTTGCTTCTGGCCAAATTTCATGATTCTAGGTCATCGGGAAGTAGCCGGTTATCTACTTTGTTATAATAAATATCGTAATTTTGTATAGAACTTCGTTTTTTTTCCCTCGCATTCGAAGTGAAAAGCAGAGTGTTTAACGCGTGACTAAACAACCATAATGACACTCGAACTATAGCCACCCTCGCTCTGCTCGGGTGGCTAAACATCTCGTGTCATAATGGCTTGTTTTAGTCCCTTGATAAACAATCTACTATTACTTAGCTGTGAATATAAAAGTGACGACAAGTTCTCTTTCTGATATAAGAATTTTAATCACACAAAGCGCATATATTGCTCCAAATGATGCTCTTTATAGGTTTACAGGTGTAAGGGGCAGATTTAGCGGAAGTGTAGAAAAACACGGTAATTTTTATGGAAAATGCCAAAATGCGAGAGACGGGTACGTGCGTGTGCTTTGCTATTGCAATGGCGACTAGAGGTCAGGTGGGCACACATGCATAACCGTCCTCGACACATTAAACGAGCTTTATTAAAAGAGGTTAATGCAATAGTACAACAGATGGCGTTAGTGGTAAGTACACAGTGTTGTCATATATTATTTTAATCTGTTCTAGCTTTTAACTATCTTTATGTACTTATTTATAATTTATTTGATTTTAAGGTTTATTTAGGTATTTACAGGTCTGCAGTCGACTCCAGCCGCTGGTATTGTTGACGCTGGATTACTGCATGCAAATTGCATCACTAGTTCCGGAGATTAACTCTAAGAAACGAACAGACAGTAAGACAGACACAAAATATACTCCTTTATTTTAGTAAGAAGGAGTATGGACTTTATAAACGTGCTATGAATCCGCTTCCGAAAAGGTCGCGAGACGGTGGATGCGAATGGCACACGATCGACCTGCCTGAGTGGCGTGCCTTGGAGGCTTTATGACCAGCAGTGGACGTCTTTCGGCTGAAATGATGATGATGAATCCGCTAGCGAATTTATAATAGTGTCGTACGTAATTCGACAGCGCAGTGCGAGTTGGTTGCAAATACTCGCTCACTGTGCTCACTGGGTTGTTAGTGTAAGTTGTTTGAATTAGTCATTTGTCGACGGAGCTTATCGGGCATTTGCTGGGGCTGGCCGATTCAATTTCCTCGCCTGACCCGAATACGTGCAACTACGTCCGCACTCAGCTTCTTTAGGGGTTTATTAAAAAAACTTAATCCTCTTACGCGAGTTTATTTTATACCTACTGCTGCTTCGTATCACCCGTAGGCGATTCTTTTTTTAGCTGTTCCTTTTGACTTTTCCCGATTTTTTTTCTCTTTAAACCTTCCCTGAATCACAGGGAATAAAACAAAAAAGAATCAGCCTAATAGGTCCAGCAGTTCTCGAACCTTAGCCAGACTAACACACGGTAACTCATTTTTAGGGTTCCGAACCTCAAGAGGTAAAGACGGAACCCTTATAGGATCACTCGTGAGTCTGTCCGTCCGTATGTCACAGTCGATTTTCTCCGAAACTACTGGACCGACTAAGTTGAAATTTGGTATGTATATGTAAGTTTGTGACCCAAAGACGGACGTGTAACGAAAATAAATATTTTTTTAACATTGACCCTATTATTGGGGGCTAAATTTGAAAAAATATCAATGAAGTTTTTCAAACTAGGTATATCGAGTGACATATCAAATGAAAGTACTTCTTATGAAGATCTCAAATATGTATTTTTTATTTCTTTTTTGGTCAATACTTTTAGAGTTATTTGAGAAAACGGGCGAAAAAAAATGAAGAAAGGAATGTCGTTTGTATGTGCATGTCTGCTTTCTGAATAAACTTTTCTTTATCTTTAGAAATGACCACCCCCCCCCCCCCCCTATCTCCGAAACTACTGGACCTAAAATTTTGGAAAAAATACGGAGGACAGTTATTGCCCTATATATTACAGGAAAATTATTAAGAAGTCCATGGTTTTTGAAATCTATCTTATAAAAGAGCTTATCCCGTGAAACAGTTTGAAAATGACGTCATTGAAAATAATCAAGGATCGGAACCCTCTCCACGCGAGTTTAACTCGCTTCTTGGCCGGTTTTTATTATATAGATAGAAGATTAAAAGGGCTAGTGAAACTTCATCTTGTGGTATTTTCAGAAAGAGCCTTGATTTAAGAAATTCTATGCGTTTCATGTGTGTACTACAGTAACTTGTGTACAGATTAGCGTCCGCGTGGAATTCGGTTCGAGCGTTCCCGCAGGAACTATGCATTTTCCCGGGATAAAAAGTAGCCTATATGTTAACCCATGTTAAAATCTACCTCCATACCAAATTATGTAGCTAGCCGAGCAGTAGTTTTCGAGTAAAAATTGGACATACATATATATAGCACGACCCAACTTAGAAGGCGCGTGGCGAAGCACTTAAGCCGTTGACGCAGAGTCTATTATTGCTTAATCCACGCGCCTTCTAAGTTGTGTAAACCTTGTACATCACGTCACGTGACATCTACAGACTTTTCTATCTATCTTAAACTATCTTTGCCATAATCTATCTTCTATCTATACTATAATAAAAGGGTAATTTTTCTATCTTTTTCTTTCTTTTTGTTAGCAAAGCTTTTTAACGATATTTTACCCGCAGAATCAGCTATCGATTCTAAGCATTTTATTTGGGTTCTTATTTTTTTTCGAGTTGATAACAAAATAATATGGGATTCAGGTATCGCTTACACCAACTATCCAATACTGGTACCATAGTTTTTTTTTACTAAATCGAAAAACATTAAAAACCTAAAAAATTGCATAGAATCGATGGATCTGCGGGTAAAATATCGTCACAACGTTTTGCGTGACACTATATAATATAAGAAGAAAATCGGTAGGTACGCAGTTTGAAAATATATAATTCCTAATCAATTAACGAGCCTGTATCGGAAACTCACAAGAATTAAGAATTTTAAACACGACGGGGTAACGAACGCGAACAAAGGGTTTCACAATGAAGGTTAATGAAAACCCAGTGTCGAAATGACATTCAAATTAGAATTAAATTAGGAGTGGAAAAGAATCTCTTTTTATCATTAGGCAAACGGTGCTTCTTAATTATTAATTCACTCCTTTTGCGTCTTAGTTACTAGTCAAGTATTTAGACGTTCAATTTACATTTTAAACGGAATGGATGAAATAGAAGCCATCGTGGTTTAGTGGTTCGACATACCGCCTCTCATGCAGAGGGTCGGGGGGCTCGCGCCTCTAAGTTTACTTATGTGCGATTCAATTTGAATCAATTTGAATTTACCACTGAGCTTATCGGTGAAGGAAAACATCGTGAGGAAACCTGCACGCAGATGCGAAGTAATTCAAAGATGTGTGTGAAGCCCCAAATCCGCACTGGGCCCGCGTGGGGACTATAGCCCAAACCTTCGCCCAGCAGTGGGACGCAAAATAGGCTGTAGTAGTAGTAGGATGAAATTTAGCTATCATCTAAGCCGTTGTATAAAACGAAACCAATACATCGTAATTATTGTCCTAATTAAATACAAGAACGATGACGAATATGTAATAACGTTCAAAATAGATATTTTTTCCTATTGACCAATAAATTACACCACATCAAAAGCAAATTAAACACCACGATTATTTTTCCAATTAAAAGTGGCTCCTCTTTGGAAGGCTGCTCGCTCACTAGCGAGAAATTCGTTTGCATCGATATTACATTTTTGCTTCAACGACTGTTGGAAAAATATCATGTTTTTATGGAAAAAAATGCAACTCTGTTAGGTTGAAGTTTTATTGACAATCTGGGTACAACAAAACTGAGTATAAGACTCAATAAGGTATAGGTAAAAAACATAGCTAAATGACCTCGTATATGTAGTAGTAACCTGTCTTTATACGAAAGTTGACGTTCCATATTTGAATTTTCGTTGAATTTTCATATAATTTTGGAACACAACTACACACAAACAACGGGTGACTTACTTAAGTTTTTCACCTATACCTAGTTGTTTTTTACTCAATCATTTAAAGCAAATGCATCAAGAGAAAAGCAATTTTATGAAAAACAATTGTATACCTACAAACATTATATGTGGGAACGAATGTTGATGAACGAATGTGGTTTCTGAACGAGGAGTGTGGAAGAGTTGCTGGCAGCGTTGGCTGCTGTTTAGCAGTCTGTACATTTTATTTTCACTTGTTTTTGTCATTGAGCAATTATCTTTGGGATTGGTCGTGATCGGAGAGAAATAAAAAGCTGAATCAAAGGATTCAGCATTCTTACGAAGAACTAAGGTTCTTCGTAAGATCTCAAATAGCTGAATGTTAAAAAACAAGTGAAAATTAAATATACAGACGTTTAGCTGCCAACGCTGCCAGCAACTCTTCCACACTCCTCGTTTAGGAACCACATTCGTTCATCAACATTCATTCCCACATGCATAAACTCACGCCTGTTTCTTGTTGGGGTAGACAAAGATCACCACCTGCTTTTATCCAAGCATCTCTCGCCTTCTCCACATTCATTCCTTGGCCTCTTTTCAGTAAACCACCACTGATTTGGAACAATAGTATTGTTGACTCCAAATCATGTTCATCATCAATTCATCATCGTTCAATATAGTAAAAAACCCTTTTCCTTGATGTTTTTGATGAACAAGGGGCGTGTGTGTAAGCAAATACTTGTAAGGGCAGTATAAGTGAGTAAGTCGGTCGTCCGCCCTCGACGTACGTACAGCGACCAAATACAAGATTGAGTAAACAAATTGGTGATGACAACATTAACATATCTATACGTCGTTGCAGGTGTTAGGTTATGAAAGTCAAAGAAAAGTTGAAAGACAAGAGTAGCCAATAAAGGTTACGAAAGCCGTTTGATCAATTAAAAAAAAACATAAATCAAATAGAGACTCCTCCGAAATTAAATTATGTTTCTGATAAAGGTCCAAATTAAGTCAATCAACCTAAAGCGCGGTCGAATCAAAATTATCTAATCAAATTCATTGTTTCTAATGGTAGAGAGGTAGCATTTAATACGAATCCGCATGATGAGTGTTTATCTTATGATCAACTATTTTATCGATGCGAAGGACGGGACAGATCTTGTCCATCGTTAGGAGGGATAAGAACAGCGGTAAAATAATGACAAAAGGCTGGTTTTTTTTTATCATCTCACTTCCTGAGTATATTCGTTATACTTACGGAACGGTATATGTGCATTTCTATTTTTTGTTTTTATCTCATTACGTGTCTTTCAGAAAAATCATAAAATGCCTGGTACATTTTCATAACATCACTGCTTAATTAACATCATTCGTTTAATTGCCGCTTTGAAATATGGATTTACTTATAAGTGATTTCACAAATTGTTGAATCATTTTAAATTCATTTGTGACACGCAAGCGTGTCAAATAAATAAATTATGAAAAATTGCTTCGGTCATCATCAGGACACAATTGATTACGGCCTAACATCCGTTCATCAATTGTAGAGCGATAAACGTCGGGCCGAGTTTGCAAATGACAAATGTTTGCTAATGACTCGCTCAGTTGAAAACCGAACAATTTCGCGTATATTTTACCGAAGCTGTTGTGCTTGATGAAATAATAAATCTTACGTTATAATAGACAGCACCATTAGTGAAATCGCGATACGTTTTATTGTCATCCCGGGTTGAATACGTAGGTATCTTGAACTCGTCGAGATCGTCCTCAGCTTTAACGAAATTAATTAAATTTGTTCAATCAGGATCACTGCTTAAATGCCTTTAAAATTGAAGGAATCAAAGGAAACCTTTGTTCGCAGTCGGCAGTCGGATATCTAAATTCGTAGATGAGCTTTATATTTGAGCGGCATTTATAAGCTACATACGCAAACAGGCTCCAGTTTAAGGGTTCGGCGTATTGTGCAGTAGGTAGGTGGCGATAAGTCCGTACACAATGACAGGCGAACTTTCCTTTAACGGGGGCATTAAAAGGGTGCTTAGCACCCGACGGATTGCGTCCTGTGAATAATGGAGGAATAGCTGAAGGGACCACCATTTTTAACGTCTGAATAGACTCGTAACTCCATAGTCATTCGGCGCAGTAATGTAAGATACGTGACGCCGCATTCAACACGTCCGCTGGGCGAACCGCTTTACTTTACTTACCTCAAACCAAAACAAAGTGATTTGTTCACCCTTGGCGGCAATCCGAGATGGCTTTAGGTAAAAGCCTTGAACGTTTTAAACGCACGCCCTGAATTCAAAGTGTACTTATTTACACGGTGCCATCACGCCGTCTGCAGATTAAGTAAATAACCTGAACGCCACTTAATACAGAACATAATAATTTCCAAAGTGCCTAAAGAATCTGCATGCTTACTCGCTATTATGCCTTTGTGAGTAGAGTTATGTATGGGCATATCATACAGTACGATTGTAATGTAGGTACGTCTTGCCTAGCTTGCCTCAAACCACTTGTTTGTGTGGTGGTTACCAACAAGATTGCATAACAAAGGAAATGTGTTGTTACATTATTGGGTAGGTGCCCACTTACCAAGGGTGTTCTGTAAATTACTTAATATACCTTAGGGTACCGCTAATGTAAACCTTGGCCCTAAAATTGTCAAACTGTGTGAATTTTGTGACCATTTACATTTAGTACCTGTAAAATAATTTATATTAACACGTAATTCCCATACCTAACATAAATTTGATTGAAATGGGATGAATATTGATTGCAAATTATATTTCATACTAGCCGTTTGCCCGCGACTTCGTCCCGCGTAGACTTAGAATTTGCGTACCCAATTATACTATACATATAGATAGTTATAGTTAGAGAAGTATTTAAAAACTGATTTGACCCGTGGAAAACCCGTTCCCGTGGAAATATTGGGATAAAAAGTATTCTATGTTATTCCCAGGATCTCAAACTATCTCCATACCAAATTTCAGCCAAACCGGTCCAGTCGTTTCAACGTGAAGGAAGGACAAAGAAATAAACAAACACACTTTCACATTTATAATATTAGTAAGGAAGTAAGGATTGTAACTAGCTTCCGGGACAGACAGACAGAGTTACTTTCGCATTTATAATATTAATATGGATGTGCAAGATTGCACCTTTTTATACTTAGATATTTATGGTTTTATAGTTTTTTATTGTCTATTTTTGATACCCTTTTGTTTTACTGAGATTATAGATTATAGTTGTTTCCGGCATTAAACCATATCAGAACCAGCTCAGTCCTTATTTAATGTAGCAGTCAGCTATATTGGATATGGATTCGAATCTACAAATAAGTATACTTACAAGCAAATTTGCTAATTTTTCGTTCAATATTATCCATTAGATATTGTACTAATAACACTGAAGACAGTAAGACCAGAGCTATTGCAATAAAAAAACCCTGAAGCGCAAACGTAAATAAGGGAGGTCGTTTCCCGTAATAATTTTATCACGGATTTTGCAATCGCCCAAATTTTATATCGATAACAGAAGCTTTTTACCGATATCAGGCACATCTGCTAGTCATTCGGAGCACGTTCAGCTATAGAGCCATACAGAGCGACGATGTTCTCTCGTAGACAAGAAATTGCCCTCTTTATGGCTTCTTGGCGTAGATTTTATGTCTTCCACTTACGAACATTGACATCAGAGGTAGACTCTTTCCTATATTCTAAGCGTGAGGTCGTGCATTTTTACACGAAATTACTGTCATCAGAAGGGGTATGTGCGTCTTTCAAACGGATTTTTACTGGCGTTAAAGACATCATATTAGAGCTTATTAATGCTGCTGTGTACTTTGTCGATCCGCGAACCTTTGTTTTTCAATAGTGTGTGATACTGTAAATTGCAGTTAATTTTATGGAAAAATATTTTATTTTTTTGGGCTTTTATTTACCATGAGCTTTTCGGTAAAAAAGCCATGGTGGCCTAGTGGTTCGACCTACCGCCTCTCGTGCCGAGGGTCGGGGGTTCGATTCCGGCTCGTACCTCTAGGTTACCTTACGTGCGAAATTCAATTTGAATTTACCATGAGCTTTTCGGGAAGGAAAACATCGTGAGGAAACCTGCACGCATCTGCGAAGAAATTCAAAGATGTGTGTGAAGTCCCCAATCCGCACTGGCCCCGCGTGGGGACTATAGCCCAAACTCTCTCATGATGATGGGGATGCCTGTGCCCAGCAGTGGGACGCAAATAGGCTGTAGTAGTAGTAGTAAATATTTATCACATAACTAATTCATATAACATGCAATCGACGAACTTGCACGAAGCGAAGAATAAATGTGGCGAAAGAGGGTTATCCTTGCATAGAAGCAGATGGCGTACCTGGGGTGTACATACTCAGCGTGCAACAGGCATGAGATTAAATATTTAGGAAATTCGTATAACACGCTTATATTTACTGGTACTCCATCACAGCCATAACAACAAATTAAACTCGTTCTAGTTAAATAAGGTCAATTTACAGCACGATTAATATCTCCAACGATAAACAATGACGAACACTATTGTCCATCTGGAATTAATATTGCAGAGAGTAGATTTTCAAATTGATAAACTTGATTTAGTTACTTGTAAACCGATGTCTCAACAACCAGACGACTCGCCACAGAATCTTGGTTTCGGATCGATGCATATTAAATGGATACAGATAAATTGGAAACCTACTAAAATGGTTTCTAATATAGGTACAACCACAGAAGATCTAAGCCAGTCAGCTACCACAAACCTGTCTTGCCAAGTGAAAATGGTATTCATTAAGATGGTTTGATTTCCGTCCTACGTGTACAATTAACCTCTCCCAATGACTACAAGTTAACATAAATATTTCATTGTCATTTTGTTATCAAGAACTTATTTCTAAAAACAACCATACCAGCTGCAGATGGAGTATGTCTACTTATGGTGCAGATTTATGAACATACTAGCTTCGGTTCAGCGGTTGAAGCGTGAAGAGGTAACAGACAGACAGACAGAATTACTTTCGCCTTTATAATATTAATATGGAAATAGATGAAACATTACAAATAAATAAATAAAATATAAATAAATATCTTGGGACATTTCACACATATTGACCTAGCCCCAAACTAAGCAGAGCTTGTACTATGGGTGCTAGACAACGATATAAATACTTATATAGAGAAATACATACATATATAAATACTAAACATCCATGACTCAAGTACAAACATTCCTGTTCATCTCACAAAGTTTGCCCCGAGCGGGACTCGAACCCGCGACCGTCGGAACAGAAGGCAGGGTCACTACCAACTGGACCAATCCGGCCGTCAAAATAAAATTAATGACCGGAAGATATTTAATTTCCATCCCAATAATTTCAGTTGTCAAATGTCAATCAACAGGATTGAACACAGCGCACAAACGAAATCTATATACGGACCGCAAGGCACATACGGGTACCGTCAGGTACCCCTTCAGATTTTATACCAGCAGATATCACCGCAAATGCTAGCAAACTTTCCATTCCTGTTAAGAGGGTTTATCCCGAAAGTTGGCAACGTCGCATATAGCTGTCAAATGTTTCGCAGTTGTCATTAATTTCTCAATATTACTGAATTAAAAAAGAAGTTATCATTCTATGGTTGAATGGCGCATCTCGTGTTATATTTGTTGGTTAGGCATTCAAATGATAAGATTACATTAAAATACATGGAAAATGCGATGGAAAGTTTTCAAAAGATAGTTACTTCCGTAATCCTAAACTAGGATAATTGTTGCAATCCATACTAATGTACTGTTTTATTCAACCATAGAGCGACAATTCATATTTTCATTCAGTAATATTCATAAATTAATGACAAAAACGAAATATTTGACAGCTATTTGCGACGTTGCCAGCTTTGGGAGTAAACCTCTTAAAGTAAATAACATATTAGAAAAATAAAATGCCGATGATCTTCTTATATATAAAAATGACACAGCTGTTGAATTGTTTGTTTGTTCTTTCTTCACGTCTCAACGAGTGGACCGATATGGATGAAATTTGGGATGGAGATAGATTGAGACCCGGGCAATAACATAGGATACTTTTCATCCCGATATTTCTACGGGAACGAGTTTATATAGTATGGATAATCGGGAACGCAAATTCTAAGTCTACGCGGGACGAAGTTCGCGGGTATCGGCTACTATTTCAATAAATTAAAGCTGATATAGCTTTCGTTTTAAGAGAATGGATACGATAATGCAAATTCTTGAAAGAAAATTATATTTCCGCCATTCTTTAAACGACATCCTAGTATGATTAGACTACCTTGCATATAAGATAAAGATGAATAATATAACGAGGAATAAAGAAACACACAAATAAGTACCTACTTTTTATAAATAAGTAATTACAAAATCTACAAAAGACGGAGCCATTTTTTTATTACATACTCTGAAAATTTCAGTCCATATATTAATATGGCTGGGGATTAGTAAGCAATTTATCGTATAAAGCCCATTCCTTCGTCGGAAGGAAAGAAAAGTATTCCAGTGAATGGCCCAGGATTAAAAGCCCCTGAAATGAATCTCGGGGTGACCTCTTCGTTAATAAAGATTACAAAGGGCCAGTGGGAAAAAGAACCAGAGCTCGGCAAAAAAGTTGAAGCATTTGGTCTAGGTTTCATAATTATAAATATGAAAGTGTGTTTGTTTGTCTTTCCTTCACGTTGCAACGAGTGGTCAGATTTGGATGAAATTCAGTATAGACATAGTTTGAGACCCGAGAAATGACATAGGATACTTTTTATCCCGATATTTCCACGGGAATGAGTTTATATAGTATGGATAATCGGGTACGCAAATTCTAAGTATACGTGGGACGAAGTTCGCGGGCATCGGCTAGTATTTCAATAAATTAAGCTGATATAGCTTTCATTTTAAGAGAAAAGATTCGTATCTTTTCTCTTAAAATGAAAGCTATGTCTTAAGCTATCTCTTAAAATAATGCAAATTCTTGAAAGAAAATATATTTTCCGCAGTCCTTTAAACGGCATCAGAGGTACACTGAGCTGCGGTCTCAAATCACGTTCCGCCCTGCATGCATTGGAATCCGCAATCGCGGTACGGCTTCAATAAAAAACCGGCCAAGTGCGTGTCGGGCCACGCGCAAATTATAGGGTTCCGAAGTTGACGATGCCCACAGTACCTTTCTAAGACTTATTAGCATCTAGCTAGCCTGTGGTGTGACGTCCCAAGTAGCAAACAAGAATAGTGATTAAATCTTACATATCTTAACTTTGTCTTAAATCAGAATTAGCTAATTAAAAAAACCGGCCAAGTGCGAGTCGGACTCGCGCACCGAGGGTTCCGTACAAACCTGTAAGGTTTACAAAGTTCGTTCTTTACGACAATCGAGTCATAACTATGGTATTTTTATTGCAAAATGAAATTCATAACATTACAATGGGGAAAGATGGAGTAGCATAAATTTAAGACAAAGATCTTAAAAAATATATATTTTGTAATGTAACTAAAAATTTAAGGTTTTCGGAATTTGTCCTTTATGTGTGCTATAAAACGTTGCTTCATGCCAAATTTCAAGATTCTAGGTCGACTGGAAGTACCCTTTAGGTTTTGATTCCCTTGCGAGTACTTGCGAGTTTCAAAATATGCAGCTTAAATTGCTGTTTCTTTTGATTGCGTTGACATAGAAGTTTGATTTTGTTACAGCTTAAAGGTATTATAGACCTGAGTATTTGGTATGAATTTCAATTTAATACCTCTACGCGTTTATGAGGAAATGGGTAGTAAGGTTAAAATTATTAAAAAAATATATATTATGTGATGTGACTAAAAATTTATGGTTTTCGTAATTTTTCCTTTATCTATGCTATAAGACGTTGCTTCGTACCAAATTTCAAGATTCTGAGTTCACGGGAAGCACCCTGTAGGTTTTGATTCCCTTGCAAGTGTCGAAAATTTGCGGCATAAACGGCTGTATCTTTTGATTGCGTTGGCTTAGAAGTTTGATTTTTTCACAGCTTCAAGGGACAGTAGACCTGAGTAATTGATATAAATTTCAGCTTCATACCTCCACGCGTTCCTGAGAAAAAGGGTCTTGACAGACGGACGGACAGACGGACAACAAAGTGATCCTATAAGGGTTCCGTTTTTTCCTTTTGAGGTACGGAACCCTAAAAAAGACTCCGTTAAGTCATTTTAGTCTTTAAAACTAAATAGTTTTAAGCTACCGCTACTTTAGCAAGTTAAGAATACCTAAATCCTAGTTAAGTATTTTAAAAACCATTTAGTATTAAGTGCGTCCACACTTAAGTCTAAAAATGATTCTTTTACTCTACTCAGATTATTTCAAGACTCACTAAAGACTCAATGGTATAATCAAAGTATCAGTTTAGAATTGCTAAGTAAAAATTGAATCTGTAGACAAACTTAGATGATTGTAACACTATAAGTTCTAAAAATTGCTTTTGTGAAGAATATATTATTCTTTTATCCCTAAATTTAATAAGCTTTAAGTAAAAATAAGCTTAACGGGACGCTTTTCGACAAAATAAACCAAGTGAAAGATGGATGAAATTAAAAAAAAACTACTTCAAAAAATTTGGTTTTCATCATTCGGCGTGTTGCGAAATATAGAAAACTAGTTTTTCCCCGCAACTTCGTATGCGCAGAAATATTAAAATGAAAAATCCCGTTTTTTTCCCGTTCCCGTGGAAATTTCGCAAACTCCTTTCTTAGCGTATGCCTACGTCATAACATCTACCTGCATGCCAAATTTCAGCCCGATCCGACCAGTGGTTTGGGCTGTGCGTTGTTAGATCACTATGTCAGTCAGTCAGTCAGTCACCTTTGAGTTTTATATATTTAGATTAACCTCAAATTGTGTGCGGTGCAAGTGATCAGTGCTTCAAATAAATGTTAACAGTGCGACATCTTGGAGTGAGATTTCAGTGTCTATTACCCAGTAGCTATTAAAAATAGATCACGAGACAGTAGAGGATACTTAAAGCGTCAAATTTGGAAATGGAAGTAGCGGACAGCAGTGATTCTGGTTGCACGGAAATTTACGATCTGGGGGCACGGCAGTGCCCCTGCCAAGACGAGTCAACGGAATCGTAGGGCATTATATCTACCTTGTCTTGAAACGTTTTGTCGTATTTTCGTAGATTCGGTCTGGCAATTGCTAGAATATATATTTTTTTAGTATGGAAATATGGATATTTTTTTGTATTTGGCCAATTAGCTGAATAAGTGATTGAATCCATAAATAAAAATAATAATAGGATAAAAAGTAGCCTATGTCCTTTCCCAGGACTCCAACTATCTTCATGTCAAATTTCATCCAAATCGGTCCAGCGGTTAAAGCGTGAAGAGTTAACAGACAGACAGACAGACACACACGAGTTACTTTTGCTTTTATAATATTACTAGCTTCTGCCCGCGTAGAATTTGGTTATCGGGTTTCCGCGGGAACTAGATATGCGTTTTTCCGGGAAAAAAAGTAGCCTATGTCCTTTCCCGGGACTCCAACTATCTCCATACCAAATTTCATCCTAATCGGTTCAGCGGTTGAAGCGTGAAAAGGTAACAGACATACAGAAAGACAGACAGAGTTACTTTCGCATTCATAATATTAATATAGATGTATAACTAGTAAAACTTTAGATTTTATTAATATCTAAAACTAGCTGACCCCGCGGACTTCGTACCGCCTTAAACCTCACGGAGCCCGAGACCTTTCCAACGAATGCAAAACCGTGGAAATCGGTTCGTGCGTTCTGGAGTTATAGCGTCAGGGAGGAAAACCCGACTTATTTTTATATAGTAGATAGCTGTTACCCGCAACTTCGTATGCGCAGAAATATTAAAATGCGAAATCCCGTTTTTTTTCCCGTTCCCGTGAGAATTTTGGGAAATCCTCTCTTGGTGCTCCCCTACGCTCCCCAAGGAACCAGCATGCCAAATTTCAGATCCTTACGATGCTTCCCGCGACTTCGTACGCGCCTAAAAATTTAAATGTGAAAATCCCTTTTTTCCCCGTTCCCGTGAGAATTTCTGGAAATCCTTTCTTAGTGCTCCCCTACGCTCCCCAAGGAACCTGCATGCCAAATTTCAGCTCTCTACGACCAGTAGTTTCGGCTCTGCGTTGATATGTCAGTCAGTCAGTCAGTCAGTCACTTAGTTTCTTCTTTTATATATTTAGATAGATAGATAGCTGTTTCCCGCGACTTCGTACGCGCCTAAACATTAAAATGTAAAAATCCCATTTTTCCCGTTCCCGTGGGAATATCGCGAAATCCTTTCATAGTGCTCCCCTACGCTACCCAAGGAACCTGCATGCCAAATTTCATATCTCTACGGTGATCCCCGCGACTACGTACGCGCCTTAAAATGTAATAAAGCCATTTTTTCCCGATCCCGTAGGAATTTCGGGAAGTCCTTTCTTAGTGCTCCCCTACGCTCCCCAAGGAACCTGCATGCCAAATTTCACCTCTCTACGACGATCCCCGCGACTACGTACGCGCCTTAAAATGTAAAAAAAAAAACATTTTTTCCCGTTCCCGTGGGAATTTCGGGAAGTCCTTTCGTAGTGCTCCCCTACGCTCCCCAAGGAACCTGCATGCCAAATTTCAGATCTCTACGATGTTTCCTGTGACTTCGTACGCGCCTAAACATTAAAATGTAAAAATCCCTTTTTTTCCCGTTTCCGTGGGAATTTCGGGAAATCCTTTCTTAGTGCTCCCCTACGCTCCCCAAGGAACCTGCATGCCAAATTTCAGCTCTCTACGACCAGTAGTTTCGGCTCTGCGTTGATATGTCAGTCAGTCAGTCAGTCAATCAGTCAGTCAGTCAGTTTCTTCTTTTATATATTTAGACTAGCCGATGCGTGCGACTTTGTCCCGCGTAGACGTAGAATTTGCGTTTCCGATGATTACCTACACATAATAGACGGTTAGTTATATTGAAAGTATTGAAAAACTCATTTGAAACGTGAAAAACCCGTTACCGTGGAAATATCGGGATAAAAAAAGTGTTATTTCCCGGTTCTCAAACTATATAAAACTATCTCCATACCGAATTTCATCATAATCGTTCCAGCCATTTTGTCATAAAGAAAGGACAAAGAAACAAAATTTTCCTTTCTTTTTTTTAAAACATCTTATCTCATCAGCTAATTGGCAAAATATATTTAAAAAAAAACACTAAACGATTATAGCCACGCGTTTGAAACTATGTATAATAAAGGTACTCTATAGTCATAATATAACTACTCAACATTTCGACTTTCTAGCACTATCCATGACGAATCTTTAAAGGTACCTATGAAAATACGATTAAAGGCTTTGAGAAAAGGTAGGTGTGCCCAGCGCTTCTGTTGACTCGTCTTGGCGGGAGCACTGGCGTGCCCCCAGACATCCCATGAAAAACATTTTACCTATCTAAAATGCTACGTAGGTAATGTGTCGCCTCTTAGATACTTACTGCCTAAATATTGCTTGCACTGTACAACATTTTAAAGATATCATTGAGAACAAGCGTGTCGTTCAAAAAGTCAAAATGTGGGGCTTGGTTTCGTTACTCAATTTTAAAGCACAAAATTCACGCCTGGTTAGCTTTCTGTTGATAAACCGCTATGAGTGTTTGCGTCACTGTCACTAAACGGCCTGGCCCTACATTTTGACTTTTTGAAAGACACAGCTTGGCTCCCCATGAGATCTTATATAACTTCTTCGCAGCGCAAGCAATGTAGTATACTCGTATTAGTAGGTACTCGCTTTGGCATGACATTACATACAAATGTTTTTGGTGGGATGGTTCTTCTTGCATAAACAATACCGTAAATTTGACGGTAAATTGTATAAACTAAATCAAAGTAAAGATTATTTAAAGTCCATTAAGAATTAACTAGACCTACACTAATTCGGTTTTTAGTATAAGTTAAGTATCATTTCTCTAAACCGGTACTACTCCAAATGCAATTAGTCTATACGTTATCTAAAGTAACCTTACCAAATCAGTATTGTCTAAAGTCATACTTCGTTAAGAATAGTAAGACTTAACGCCATTTTGCACTTTAAGTTAGAAAAAATATTGAAAAATTCCGACGCTAAATCATAAAAAATAAAGTACATTGAAGTTAGATTTTTGTTTTAACATGTTAGTGTTGTGTTAGTGTTTGTGTTATATCTCCAACGTATACGGAAAAGTAGTATTCTGCGCTGTATGTAAGTAAAATTTTCATTTAGCAACAAAATATTCCAAATATTTAGTGCTTATTTTCCAGTATTTTGTAAGCCCGTCTGTTTTATAGCACTTTCGATCAATTTTACACGATAAACAATCATGCGTTATAGTTTTCAAGTACCAATAGGGACATAAAACGGTATTTTATAAACGTAAAAAATAGTTAGTTAATCGCCATTTCGATAAACCTACAATGAATTCTCTTTTAAGTAAAAGAAATCGCCATGTTTTCTAAACTAATAATTCCATAAGTAAAAAAAGTTTTAAAATTTTCTTTGTTAAGAGATGATCGAATTAGTACAACTCGGTGTTAATAGTATTAAGTCAGTATTAAAGATATCTTTAAGCTTATTTTTTGGTATTAAGTCAACCTTAAAGATATCTTGAAATCGAAGTTAAGAGATCTGTTAAGCCCTCAGTCTTAAGTAGGGTTAAAGTCTGTCTAAAGAGTAGTATTAACTCTTTCTTAAAATTGACTTAAATACTGTGCCCACTTTGTCTTAACTCAGTCTTGGAGATATCTTCAAGATATCTTGAGGGACATAATAGTTTTAGTCAAGACAACTGATAGAATTAGTAAAATTTTCTTAAAGATATCTATAATTCCTTTTTAAGACACTTGATTGCTACTTGGGGTGCCCGCCCGACTCCCCTGCTGCTCGAGAAAAATCATCATTATAAGTTGGTCGACTATTACTCGTAAGTTTGTACAGCCTACTTAGCTCTGATAGTTTTCCTTTCAACTACGTTATATATGCCACAACCGTGATTTTTTTCAGCCATCCAAATACCACCATTTAGCTGGCAGGGGGGGGGGGACGGACACATGACTCTAACAAAAAATAGTACTTTAAAGCTTAATATTTCACAAACGCATCACTTAATCAAAAAATGGTTTTAACAAACCCACAATATTTTTTTAAGACCTATTCAACGATATGCCGCATCATGGGGTACGCAAGAAAAAAAAATTACATCCCCACTTTACGAGTAGGGGAGGTACCCTATAAAAAAATATATTTCAACATTTTATTATACCACTTTGTCAGCGTAACTAATATGTATATTCATGCCAAATTACAGCTCTCTAGACCTAAGCATCTCTGAGCAATAGTGCGGACAGACGGACGGACATGGCGAAACTATAAGGGTTCCTTGTGGACTTCGGAACCCTAAAAATGAGAACTGGCGAATATGGAGCGTTTGGAAAACTCCTTTTGATGCAGATACTCTAATTGAATTGTAAGTAAACTGGATGTGATATGTGATTGAACCAGACCCTGGTTAATACCTCGGGAAAGGAAACCTCTTTTTGTTGCCGCCGTCGTCGTGTGGGATATCCGGGACACGCGTGTAGCCGGGCGGGAGAGATTAACTCGGCCGATTCACGTCCATTAATGGTGTTCTAGAATAAGTTTTCTGTTACCAACGAAATCAGTACAATTAATGAATTTCATTTAAATAATATAAATTTCGCGTGGGATACGAATGATAAACCCCGAAACATACAATATTACGAAAACAGTTCTTGAGTAAACTCAATTACAGAGATTTATGGAGCCTCACAAATTACTGTTTTCTCCGTAACGCATATTATCCCGACTATTTTTTCTTAATCCAATTGCCATTAATATTTATGTTTCTATAAAAACTTCCTCCATCGAACCGCAGCGAAAGTGATTGGAGAATAAAGATAAACAAACAGTAAAGTGACCTCATTTATTAGGAAAATGTCGCTAACCAGTCATTTTGGCTCCGATAACAGACACAGTTTTGGAAAAGATCCAAAGGCTCTTACTATTTAATACGACTCAATGCTTCCATGATTGCTCAGAGTGCGGGGTGTAATAAATAAAATCAAGAGTCGTAAGTTTCTGAATCCAAATTTAATCTTCATTATGCATTTTATTCATCATCATCATCATCATTTCAGCCGAAAGACGTCCACTGCTGGACATAGGCCTCCCCCAAGGCTCGCCACTCAGACCGGTCCTGTGCTACTTGCTTCCACCGGTTTCCCGCAACCTTCACGAGGTCGTCGCTCCATCTTGTTGGAGGCATTTTATTGTTACTACCCAATATATTTTCCTCCGTTCCAGTGACTAGACTCTATTTTTGAACGAAGACAGGTTGTTCATGTAAATCTTCCAGTGCCTTCAATCAAATCCTTGAAGCGTCGCAAATGTTTCCCCAGGACGCCCCTTTCTCCATACAAACGTAGTTGTTTTATTTCTCAAACTACTCATCAGATCAGCACCAAATTTGAAGTAATAGTGAAACAGAGATATTAGTGTCTAAAATGAACTTTGATGTAACAAATTCAATAACAAAGACACTTGGATCATTTTAGTTTCCTCCACACAAACTTCTAAATTGCAGTTGTTTGGCTGCAATTTAACTGTGTATTATTTTACCATGACTTGTAATAATTTTGGACACTCACAATAAGTATAAAAAAACTAAGCAGCAATAAAGAGATATGCTTAAAAAAACTCACAATAAGTAATTATTTTATTATATGTATTTGCCAAATTTCGAGTCAATCTTTTAAGTCATTTGCAAATAAAAGCAAAACTACGTTTTTATGAAAATTCAAGAAACGCGGCTCTTAATGAAACATGCGGCTCCTGCACTTGGCAAAAGTTCCAAAAACAGAAGTGGCAGTGAAAGCAAATTCTATTTGTCTTAATTTTCCATTTTTACGCCAAAGTACCTATCGCCATACTGCCGGAAATATAACGTCATTTCCATTCACATGTGATACGTGAGACTCTCGCTGATCTGATAACGTATTCAGTGCGCGGTCGTTGATATCTATTTATGCCTTTATACAATAGCGCAGTGCGCAGACCACAGTATCTTTTGGTAGCTGGGCCAAGTCCCTGTAACATTTCTTGTACCTACTGACCCACTTACCTTACCTTGGATTACGAATACTTACATGCTTGACCCATTGGGATCTTTTGTCTAACCACCCGCTGACATTGTTCCTAACCTAAGTATGTAATCCATCGGTCCACCACATTAACTTTATTGTGATTATTCATGTATTTTTAATTAATTAATTATTTGACTATAGTATTGTACCTATTTGCATATTATTTAATGTTGTGTTTTAATTGTATACTAACCCCTAGTCAGTAAGTATTATTGTACTACTAACAAATTATTAAAAATAACTAACTATTAAAAATAAGAAGAATACACAAAATAAGAAGCAACTTCATAAGAAGAAAAACTAAACTAATAGACATCCTAGAGTACAGTCTCAGACTGAAGTGGAGATGGACATAGTGGCTACAGCAGGAGAGAAATGGATGGAGCGAGCTAAAGACAGGGAGCAATGGTCCAGGCTGGAGGAGGCCTATACCCAAATAGGGGTTCCGATCATAAAATAATATACTTTTTTTTGTAAAACAATATGTAAAAACTAGGTGATGGGAAATAAAAAGGCTTTATTATTATTATTAACAAATTGTGGATCATAGGTCCGAAATAAATATATTGAATTGAATTGAATTAAAAATACGCGATTTCAACTGCAGTGCTTTCAATTTTGCCGGTTTTTCTATGCCTTTACTAAATTTTCTACAAAAAGATCAAAACATTATTTATATTGATTTATTTAATTCAGATTTCTAATATATTTAAAATAAAGGTAGGTACTTACTTGTAGAATTCTAGCTAAGTACTTATTTAGAACAGTCTATCTATAGACTCCGTGTACCTACCTAGTTTGTATTTGAATTTGAGTCGTGTCGATATAGGCTTATACATCTAACAGATGACTTCATGGACGCAGCTTATAAGTAGCTTTAAAGGGGGAGTGCCCAAGTGTTCATGTCGGATACAAATCGCAAAAGTACCTACATTGCTCACTTAAAGGTTTCTTTCTCTATGAATTAGATAATCTACATACTTGGGGACGACAGCCAATATTGTATGCCCAAGACATAGACAAATGCTATGCTATGCTCAATCTGGTCACGCTTGTGGAATTTGAATTCTTCAGGTAGAAAAGTTCATAGAAATACCTAAAAAATAATGTTCCTGGTTTCTATGGTAACGTTTCAAATCTTCTGTAGCATTTAAGGCAACCCCGGTCACGGTTTCAGAAACAAAACGAACACAATTAATTTCCTCTCTAAGAGAACAACGGCAACGTGCAGCGTTGTGTATTTAATTTGGTTTGTCCTTAGCCCTTCCGTTTACAGCGTAGATAAACGAGTTCTCTTTTGAGAGTTTTTTTTCATCAAGCATCTGTTTTTTACAACGTTGTATAACTAACAATTAGTGTTGTTACTTGCCAGCTTGCTAGATTCCTAACACGTACTTATAAGTATGTAACTAGGATGACAATGCAATAATGTCAATTTTTATCTTTAAAAGCAGCAACCCTATGAATACAAACTAACCACTAACACTAACAAATTATGAACTGGATTACCCGAGTCGAATGAGGTTGCCTAATGGGCCTGGCTGCCCATCGTACGCAAAAACATTTGATTATCCATCCATGCTAATATTATAAATGCGAAAGTAACTCTGTCTGTCCTCTTGACGCTTCAACCGATGGACCGATTTGGATGAAATTTGGTAGTTGGAGTCCTGGGAAAGGACATAATAGGCTATCTTTTATCCCGGTAAAACGCACAGTTCCCGCGAGAACACGTAAACCGATTTCACGCGGACGAAGCCAATAGTTTATATCAGAGAATAGGATTCTACTAAGTCTTGGACTATAAAAAACCGGCCAAGTGCGAGTCGGACTCGCGCACCGAGGGTTCCGTACAAACCTGTAAGGTTTACAAAGTTCGTTCTTTACGACAATCGAGTCATAACTATGGTATTTTTATTGCAAAATGAAATTCATAACATTACAATGGGGAAAGATGGAGTAGCATAAATTTAAGACAAAGATCTTAAAAAATATATATTTTGTAATGTAACTAAAAATTTAAGGTTTTCGGAATTTGTCCTTTATGTGTGCTATAAAACGTTGCTTCATGCCAAATTTCAAGATTCTAGGTCGACTGGAAGTACCCTTTAGGTTTTGATTCCCTTGCGAGTACTTGCGAGTTTCAAAATATGCAGCTTAAATTGCTGTTTCTTTTGATTGCGTTGACATAGAAGTTTGATTTTGTTACAGCTTAAAGGTATTATAGACCTGAGTATTTGGTATGAATTTCAATTTAATACCTCTACGCGTTTATGAGGAAATGGGTAGTAAGGTTAAAATTATTAAAAAAATATATATTATGTGATGTGACTAAAAATTTATGGTTTTCGTAATTTTTCCTTTATCTATGCTATAAGACGTTGCTTCGTACCAAATTTCAAGATTCTGAGTTCACGGGAAGCACCCTGTAGGTTTTGATTCCCTTGCAAGTGTCGAAAATTTGCGGCATAAACGGCTGTATCTTTTGATTGCGTTGGCTTAGAAGTTTGATTTTTTCACAGCTTCAAGGGACAGTAGACCTGAGTAATTGATATAAATTTCAGCTTCATACCTCCACGCGTTCCTGAGAAAAAGGGTCTTGACAGACGGACGGACAGACGGACAACAAAGTGATCCTATAAGGGTTCCGTTTTTTCCTTCTGAGGTACGGAACCCTAAAAAATACAATTAATGTACTTATTAAGAGTAGAGTACCAACTCATTTAATGTTTAAAATTCACTGAGTGACGTTAATAACTTTCAGTCGATCATGTTTTTCATTAGGTAACTTAGGTTATTAAAATTAAAAATTAATTTTTATAGTGTAAACCTCAATAAATATCCAGAAATTTTCTCATTTTATAATACCAAACCAACTGACTTCCAAGGATGAAGTATATGGTATGGTCCATGCTTAATAAAAGCCACGAGAAATATTCCCGAAGCAATTGAGTAAAGTGCACTTTCTGCCGGACCAAATCCTTAAAAGAGTCACATTATTCAAGCTGATTTACGTGCCCGGCTCAACGCGAGAAATCTCATGATCGGCGTCGCAAGAACTTCACGTTTGCACATATTTTATGGAAGTTATCATAAAACTCTCATAAAACAACGTTCAAAGGCTGAAAACAATAACACTAACACTGAGTCAAATCCATCCATAGGAATATTATAAATGCGAAAGTAACTCTTGTCTGTCTGTCTGTCTGTTACCCCTTCACGCTTCAATCGCTGGATCGATTTGGATGAAATTTGGTATGGAGATATTTGGACACCCGGGAAAGGACATAGGCTAGTTTTTATTCCGGAAAAACGCATAGTTCCCGCGGTAAAGTGATAACCGAATTCCACGCGGGCGAAGTCACGGGCAGAAGCTAGAATTGTATAAGACGTTTATTAGGGTCAATGCAAGTGCACCAGCGGGGTAGGTGTAGGTATAAGACACTAAATAAATTTTTCGACATTACCAACATGTGAACAGAGCCTTATTTATTGCAGGATGGATATCCATCTAAGTACATATTTTGTTCCAAGTTCTTCCATATAAGTACATATTTTGTTCTAAGGCTCAGATATTCGTTCTAAAACATTTTTCATCCTTATTTATGTTAAAGTAGCTGTGCGATGTTAAAGAATGGGCGGGTTTGGGTTCAAGAAATTTCCACTCTACCTCTTTTTGCGCGCGATATTTATCTTGAGCTGAATTATACTTACACATCTTAGATAAAACGTAGTGGTTCCCGGTCACAATAAACTGAGGCAGAGATTAAAAGAAGAAAAACGCAACCCGCCATGTTGTTACGCACGAGGGCCCCGGGGAGAGCCGTCAGCAGCGGCCATAACACTTTCTTATCAAGCCCAGTCAGTTCTAGCGCACTCTCGTTGGCTTTTGTATCGCTTGGGAAAAAACCTTATCGTCAATGTTAACAGGATGGAACAAATCAATGGAATACAAGCTAAAATGGAACCTATTTCTTAATATATTTACTACTACTACTACAGCCTGTTTGCGTCCCACTGCTGGGTACAGACCATTTCTCATGACAAGAGGGTTTGGGCTATAGTCCCCACGCGGGCCTAGTGCGAATTGGGGACTTAATATATTTATTAACAGGTATCGTAAACGAACTACATATAACCCGGAAATTGGTACCGGTGTCGGTTCAGAACCTGTTAATCATCATTAGACTGAACACATGGAAAATCCTAAAATTAACGCACAAGTTATGAACTCGACAACAGCGTGAACTGTACTTGAAAGAATTCATTTCAGTTCGACAACGGAGCAATAAATTTTAGCCACATTTCCATCGTACAATACCGCGGAACTCGAAACGCGCCTCCTCGACCTCACTTAATCCGCAGGCAAACCATTGGCGGGGTCCATTTTACACGCGATAAACTTGCAAAAGGATTTTTGTCCGGCCGCCGCAGGACTTTCTGGTGCGTAGCCATTCGGCCCACTCCGCGGAACCATAAATCTGTCGGCAATCGCCGCATTTGATCCGCTTTACTAACAGACTTTTTAACGACCCCACTCCAGATGGTACGAGCCAAGTGGGAAGATTTTACAACCTCATGTCAGCAAGTTAAATTAGCAGTTATGTAAATGAGCGGGCCCACGGATGTTGTTGCTGAAAAATCTTTTCAACAATAATAATAAAACATGGATTATTGCTGTTTGCCGCCCAATTATGCAAATAGAATTGATGCTAGAAGATATTTTATGCACCGCTAAATTTATGCAACTTAAGAAAGCAAGCATTTGATTTATATTTATACATACAGTATGGACAACATTTTCAAAGTAATACGAGTAACGATGGCATCTACAGGAGCAAACAAAGTAAAAATACTCTACATCGAAAATACATTACGGGATTACGGGTATAAATGAAACGGACAGAATACCAGTACCTAAAATGGATTTTCATACGAAGAGTTCTTAAGATTCTTTTCATGATTGGTACGTCACACATCAGTAAAGTTATATTCTTTCGGTGAATTTATTTTCTACTTTACTGTTTCCACGGGCATAAGAAAGGTTTATCATTGTATATCTAACTACAGTCTTTGACGGATAAGTAGATAGGTATTCAAATAAAACTGCTCAATCAGTGGGTACCTATGTCAAATTGAAACCTAGCCAAAGATATTAGCTAAATGTTTTATTAGGACGGTTAAGTCAGTATCTTTAGAGCTATGTAATCCGAACATGGACTTTATGGAGAAAATCTTTCGGCCTTTAATCATTCGAGCCATTTTGGTATTACGTTACAAACAAACACAACATCATTATTTACCTAGTGTAAAGCGTGTTTTTCACAAGAGCACGAGTAATTATGTTGTGAGCCGTCGTTTCCGGCTGACAAACGGTGGTCATCTGATACGTAACATGGGTTCCACCTATTCATTTTAACAGGAGAAAAATCTGTCACCTTTTTTATTGTGGCAGGCAACAGTGGGAAAGTTTGTTCTAGGAGTCTCATTGCCGGAAATAGGTAGTTACCGGGTAAAGGAAAAACGTATCGTGTACCTAATAAAAAAATGTAAACCAAACAGGAAAAGGGTCCTTTTTTTAAAGAAAAGAAAAAAGTTCTCTTGTATTTTCGGTCTTTTCGTTATACGCATAGACATCGCGAAGCATTTCAAAATAAATTGGAGAACTTTACCTATTAGGTAACAACTAGCCGTCGCCCGCGAGTTCGTCACTTCCATTCCCCTTCCCCATATCCGAGATAAAAAGTATCTTGCATTAATTACTAGCTAAATAAATCATTTTGAAATATTTTTCAAAGTCGATTCAGTAGTTTTTGAGTTTATCCTAACACGATCATTATCACAAACAAACAAACAGATGTTTCCTCTTTATTAATATAGATATCCAAGAACATATAATCACACACACACGCACGCACCCACGAAGCCACACACCCATACATTATTCATTATTTTGACTAGACCATAACAGATAACCCTTTCTAGTTAAGGAAGAATAAGGCCTCTTAACACAGGTTTTTTAAAACTTAAAAAGAGGTCTGAAACATTATTATAATAAAGAAAACGTTGTGAAAAGGCAATACAATTTATTTTCTCAAACATGCTCGGAAATGTTCGTGTTACTTTCAAAAAAAGAAGACGCGAGGCTGTCCATTGCCGGCCTTGGCCAGCAAAAACATTATTGTCGTGTGTGTTTTTTTTAGGGTTCCGAAGTCCACAAGGAACCCTTATAGTTTCGCCATGTCCGTCCGTCTGTCCGCACTATTGCTCGGAGATGCTTAGGTCTAGAGAGCTGTAATTTGGCATGAATATGCATATTAGTTACGCTGACAAAGTGGTA
Organism: Aethes cnicana; assembly: GCA_963971205.1. Lineage (NCBI taxonomy): Eukaryota > Metazoa > Arthropoda > Insecta > Lepidoptera > Tortricidae > Aethes > Aethes cnicana. The sequence goes on from OZ020286.1 coordinate 6,832,852, forward strand.
CAATAAAATTTTGAAATATATTTTTTATAGGGTACCTCCCCTACTCATAAAGTGGGGATGTAATTTTTTTTTCTTGCGTACCCCATGGTGCGGCATATCGTTGAATAGGTCTTAAAAAAATATTGTGGGTTTGTTAAAACCATTTTTTGATTAAGTGATGCGTTTGTGAAATATTAAGCTTTAAAGTGCTATTTTTTGCTAGAGTCACGTGTCCCCCCCCCCCTGCCAGCTAAATGGTGGTATTTGGATGGCTGAAAAAAATCACGGTTGTGGCATATATAACGTAGTTGAAAGGAAAACTATCACAGCTAAGTAGGGTGTACAAACTTACGAGTAATAGTCGACCAACTTATAATGATGATTTTTCTCGAGCGGCAGGGGCGTCGGGCGGGCACGTCATACCACAGGCTAGCTAGATGCTACTAAGTCTTAGAAAGGTACTGTGGGCATCCTCAACTTCGGAACCCTATAATTTGCGCGTGGCCCGACACGCACTTGGCCGGTTTTTTAATTCGCTTGCTATTTGAGACACCTCTATAGAGAAACTGACAAATCCATGGAGGTAATAAGTACAACTTCCAAATCAACCACGATCATGGAATTAGTAAATACTGATGTGGGGTAAGTGCGCCTAAATTTATTTCGCCCCTATGCCTTGTAAACAGCCAACTACTAGTTGAGTAATTTATAGGTTTCGATATAAGTATTTATGTTAGGCGCACTTACCCCATCCTGGCACACTTGCCCCGAATTGACAAATCCATGGAGATAATAAGTACCTACAACTTCCATGGCCAAATCATCCACGATCATGGAAGTAGTAAATACTGATGTGGGGTAAGTGCGCCTAAGTTTATTTCACCCCTATGCCTTGTAAACAGCCAACTACTACTTGAGTAATATTTATAGGTTTCGATATATTTATTTTAGGCGCACTTACCCCATCCTGGCGCACTTGCCCCGACTGACCTTACGTATTTCCTCGCTGTTTGAGAAAAGCATTATATATACCTCGGCCGCAATTGCGATTGCCGGACTCGTACTAATAGAAGGCTTCGCTTCGCTCAGCCTTCTAACTGACTCGTCCGGCAATGCGCTACTTGGCGGCCTCTGCAATAATATACTATTGTTTTATTTTTTATTTATACTGCTACTACTACTACAGCCTATTTGCGTCCCACTGCTGTCCCACAGGCCTCCTCTCATCACGAAAGGGTTTGGGCTATAGTCCCCACGCGGGCCCACTGCGGATTGGGGACTTCACACACATCTTTGAATTAGTTTTCCTTCACCGAAAAGCTCAGTGGTAAATTCAAATTGAATTTCGCACATAAGTAAACTTAGAGGTGCGAGCCGGAATCGAACCCCCGACCCTCGGCATGAGAGGCGGTACATTTTTTATTTATAAGAACAACTAAACGCAACAAATAAATAAATTAAAGTATGGGTGGTACGGGTCAACTCGTGATTAAATTTCGTATGTCATTATGAAATCCGTAGAGCTAACACGAAATAATCTGCTACAACAACAGTAGCGCACTTGGCTATTCTGCGCCATTGCTGTTTGCCCAGGTTAACACACACACGGCGAGCCATTTGTGAATCACCAATTTACTCGAATTTTCCCGTAAATACGAGCTGGCAGTAACGCGAACTTAATTAGACGCCGTCCCTGTAATATTTAAATGAATATTCTTTGATATGCGATCACTGTGCGGGGCTTTCCGTTCATTTTTAGGGTTCCGAAGTCCACAAGGAACCCTTATAGTTTCGCCATGTCCGTCCGTCCGTCCGTCCGTCTGTCCGCACTATTGCTCGGAGATTCTTAGTTCTAGAAAGCTGTAATTTGGCATGAATATGCATATTAGTTACGCTGACAAAGTGGTAAAATAAAATTTTGAAATATATTTTTTATAAGTCATTTACGAGTAGGGGAGGTACCCCTACTCGTAAAGTAGGGATGTATTTTTTTTTCTTGCGTACCTTGCGTGGTGCGGCATATCGTTGAATAGGTCTTAAAAAAATATTGTGGGTTTGTTAAAACCATTTTTTTATTAAGTGATGCGTTTGTGAAATATTAAGCTTTAAAGTGCTATTTTTTGTTAGGGTCACGTGTCCCCCCCCCCCCTGCCAGCTAAATGGTGGTATTTGGATGGCTGAAAAAATCACGGTTGTGGCATATATAACGTAAATGAAAGGAAAACTATCACAGCTAAGTAGGCTGTACAAACTTATGAGTAATAGTCGACCAACTTATGATGATGATTTTTCTCGAGCGGCAGGGGCGTCGGGCGGGTACGTCATACCTGCCACAGGCTAGCTAGATGCTAATAAATCTTAAAAAGGTACAGTGGGCATCGTCAACTTCGGAACCCTATACTTTGCGCGTGGCCCGACACGCACTTGGCCGATTTTTGAGGATTAAAATAGATCATAGAATCGATATTTTATGTCACTCAGCAAAATTTCCTAAATAAGTTAAATAACCAAATAAATAGTTGATTAGAAATCATTGGTTCAGTGTTGGAATATGCTTCCGGAATTCAGTTATATTTTAACATTGGCGCCAAGTAAAATGAGAGAAAAAACGGCGGTTCGTATGTAATAAACTTAGTTTCCGCGTAAAGCCCAGAGGGTCTATTTGTGACACTAATATTCGGGCCATAAACGCAGGGCACGCGTGAACTTGCCAATTAGGCGCGCTACTTTCACGTACCCCAGTGGCCGCGTAATGGAATATTCTCGTCCAAATTATTCTACGATAAAAGAGGGGAAAGCTTTTTTGCGACTAATTCTAAGCTAAAGTGATCTTTATTACCCGTTTAACCATAAAACTAGGCTTGTAATTTATTTATATTGTCTTTTTTATGCACAGATTACCTAGATGACAACGAACAACTTTGCTTTTCCCCTGCAAAGTCGATATCAATATCAACTAGCCACACCAATGCTGTCAGTATAACAAAATTTAATACTTTACTGAAACTTCAAACAAAAACCAATAATATAGGCAATAGACGGCCGAATTGGTCCAGTTGGTAGTGACTCTACCTTCTGTTCCGATGGTCGCGGGTTCGAGTCCCGCTCGGGGCAAACTTTGTGTAATGAACACGAATGTTTGTACTTGAGTCATGGATGTTGGTATTTATATATGTATGTATTTCTCTATACACGGTGGGTCAGAAAATATGGCAAATAATTAACCCACCGTATCGGCTATCGATTCTAAGTATATTGTATAGGTCTTTAATTTTTTTTGAGTTGGTAAAAAAAAATTGTATATGGGATTGGTTGTGTGAGCGACGCCTGAATCCTATACAAAATATTTTTTTCAACCAACTCAAAAAAAATTATAGACCAATACAATATACTTAGAATCGATAGCCGATACTGTGGGTTAATTATTTGCCATATTTTCTGACCCACCGTGTATAAGTATTTATATCGTTGTCTAGCATCCATAGTACAAGCTTTGCTTAGTTTGGGGCTAGGTCAATATGTGTGAAATGTCCCAAGATATTTATTTATTTATAATACAATACAACAGACAACAAACGTGCAGCAAGCAAACCGAAAAATCTTACTACTCATCACACGACACGTGTTTCGCCTCTCTCCGAGGCATCATCGGGAGTTTCTGGCCACTCGGCGGTCGACGGTCGTTCATGTCATTATCCATATTAATATTACAAATGCGAAAGTAACTCTGTCTGTCTGTCTGTCTGTTATCTCTTCACGCTTTAACCGCTGGACCGATTGAGATGAAATTTGGCATGGAGATAGTCGGGAAAGGACATAGGCTACTTTTTGTCCCGGAAAAACGCATAGTTCCCGCGGGAACGCGATACCCGAATTCCACGCGGGCGAAGTCGCGGGCGGAAGCTAGTTAAGTAATAAATATTCAATATTTTTATATACTGACAGCATTGGTGTGACCAGTTGATATCGAATTTATAGCTGAGAAGCAAAGTAATTCTTTGTCATATCGTTATGGATTTTCAAAATGTAACACTGATCCTATCAACAGATTACCTATTTAATTGGAAATATATAGTCTCTAAAGCAAAATATGTATTGAGAAGTGTGTGACATAAGGAACCCACTGTACCTATTCTCGGTTCTGATATTCACAAAACGCCTCGTTTTGGCTACGGAAGGTTAAAATTTGATTGACTCTCTATGGTCCAAATAGGCCGGGAGATGCTGACACTGAATTCCGAACCATTTGTACCAGGCTGGCGAGTCTACAGGGGTATAATTACGTAATGACGAAAAGTAAACTCATGGTCATAGCGCCAGTACCGGGGGCCCAATCGCGTGAGCGTTAATCGAACGTGTCGCATAAATTACGAAAGTCGAACGATTTGTACCACAAAAAATCTTGTATTTTCCGATAGTCGATGAAAAACGAAGTAGGCGATCGCGTAATGCCATACTTCTCCGGCGCGGCCTACATCCCGCCATACCGACGAAAACATGTTAATTAAAAACCAAAAATTAAACCATTTGTACCAGGCTAATGTTTGCACGGATAATCATCGTCGAGTAGCCATTCACGAAAATCACTATGCCATACTTTTTCGACGGGGCCAAATGGCCGCCATACCGCTCCAAAGATGTAATTTTATTTTATTTTCAGAACGATCTCGCTTCGCTCGTGGTTCAATTCAAATATAGAATCCTGAGTGTAACGAGGGTTTCAAGGCACGAGACAGCAAACGACTTTGCTGCTGAGCGCAACACAAAATTTTTCACCTAACTAGTGCGAGAAAGTGCAAGGAAAACAACTACAGTAATTCAATATTTAATTATTAAAATAACACATTAAAACATAAAATTAAATCTAAAAATTGAAATCATTACTTGAAATTGAAAGTAAAGTTATTACAGTTAGTAATATTGAACACTACATTTTTTTTGGGAACTGATATATTAGTATTTGTCATTTGTGTCATACTGTTCACTACATCTTCAGAACATTGATTAGATAAGGAAAATGTTGGGGAGCAGTGATTAGCCGGTGGTTCTGAACGATTTTCCACTGTTACGCTTTTAGATGTTGATGGACAAGTCCAGGGATCCGGGCGAGATTCTTTTAGTTTAATTCCTCCAATGATACCCTTGCATATCTTGGCCTTATTTTGTATAGAATCCTCTATATATCCTTCCGCTACTGTACTGGATTTCTAGCCGCCATGATGCTTAAGGGTGGTCAGATCTGCACCAGAGTCGACTAAAAGCGTGGCCGAAGTTCTCCTGAAACAGTGCCCCGTGTATTGGTCTGGATCGGTCAGCCCATGGAAAATGGCGATTTGTCGTGGCAAACTTCCAATTTTAGTACTTCCCATAGGCTGTCTCACGCACTTTCCCTTCCTATACTGCAAAAAAAACCGATCCATTGGTGTATTGGCCGGGCGCAAAGCTTGGTACTTTCCTATGATGGTTATATATTCGTCACGAATGACGAAGTTTCTTTCAATGTTTGTCTTCGTGTCTGCCAAATTTACCATAATAGAGACTGAGAGTGTTTTTTGATGCTATGTGTTGTTAAATATGTAAGTTCATTAGTTCGGCACGCTCCGCTGATGCCAATAATAAGAACAACCTGAAAGGATGAAAAGCATAAAAACAGTAACAAAATTAGAAAAACACATGAAGTAGTAAGTAGAATATAAAAAATACATACTTTTGTTGCAAGAAATTCCGAATCAGGCGCTTCGTTAAGAAACTTTTCAATGTCATCAGCGGTAAAAATTTTAGATTTCTTCGCTTTGTAGCCGCTTGCCGTTTTCTTCAAAAACGCCAATAGTTTCCGATATTTACATCCTTTTTTAGTATAATCGTGGCTTTTAACATTGAGTAAATACTCCACAGTGTACTCGACTTTCAATTTTTTGAAATTTCTATGATATATGATAACATTATCGACTCTGAAAACGTTTTCCAGCAATCTAAAACTTTTTTTAATGTTTTTTTTTTCCGGAGTTGCGTTCCAAATCACTTCTACTCGTACTTCAAGATTCAATTATTCATTGAATACAGTTAAAATATACACATATTTAAGTATTTTTGTGATAAAACATAGTGAAATAATGAAATACATCTGAAACGGTGTATTATTAATATAATTTTATTCTGATGATATTAAGTAAATTGAACCTTTATTTTAATAAAACTCTCACGACGAATTGCGTTTCAGAACGTATCGTTGTTTTTTTATTGTGACAGTGGCGTCATGCGTCGTTCGAATTTCAAAAACACTTTCCACGCTAGCGGATAAAAACAACTTTTGCGCTCGGATATCAAGCTACAAAACGACCACTTTCGAGCCAGTGAGGTGAAAAATTCATTGTGTCCTAAATGTATGAAATCCTTACACGTAATACGTCGACAAAAGACTGAAAGCACTCATTTCCAATGATTACTCGTTAGACAGACAGAAAATACTACTCTGGGGAACTCTTTTCACTTTGAAATGTATATGCCGTAAGCAATTCGAAGATTCCTTTCAGAACGTTTATCTACTAAGTTTGTGGTAAGGGTGCTTCAAATTGGTCTTTGAATTACTAGTTTAGTAAATCCTATTACTAGTCTCAATGAGGATTTGTTATAAAAACTGTTTTTAACAGCTTTCCCGCAATGTATTACTGTTTAGAGCTATGACTTGCAAAACTATACGATATTGCTTTTTTTTCAATCAATAATTACAAATAATCACTATAGGACTAGCCACCGTCTCAGATTCCATGATTATTAGAGATAATCTACGATAGGAATTCCCACTCCTCCACAATTCAAAGCGCTTCAATGTATTTGGAAAGTATTTAAAAAGCACTATCAACACTCTCAACGCATGTGTGCATGCTGAGACAGCCGTCAAACGTTGTGTAGATTAGGTACTCCCACTGGTACTCCAATACGCACGAAGCCTTACGCGTCCGTTTCGTCATGCATAGTCTGGTTCAACTCTTTCCCGAAAGTTACAACTTGGTTCTTTACAAGTCGAGAATTAATTGAGCGAAGATGAAATCATGTTATACTTTTTCCCGAAAGTTACAACTTGGATCTTTTCAAGTCGAGGGTTAACTGAGCGAACATGGTATCATTACATAATTCGTTTAATTCGTTCATTCGTTTATTTATTTAATCATACGTTTTGGTACCTAATTAAGTATCGTCAATTTTATTCAGGTAAGATTGTGGCCGAAAGCTTCGATCCCTATTCTCGATGAAATAAAAAACACAACCAGTTACAATAGCAGACAACAGAAATTTCAATCGAAGTCCGTAAAACGAATTTGGGGGTGGCAATTTGATATTATCGTTTATATTTTTCAGAAAGCCTCGGTCCAATTTTTGTTTTATGATCCCAATCGTAACTTATTAATAGCGTTAAAAAAACAATTCCGCCCCTGGTGCGAAAGTCATAAAAGATTTACTAGTTGAGGTCCAATAGGTTGAAGGTTTCTAACTAAACATTGATAAATGGCTGGCAATCTAAGGGTTTTACTGCTTCTGACGGTTTTGGTGCCTTATAAGGAATGTTTCGTACAATTATTTCCAAAATTAATTGTACTGGGTATTGTGTCAATGACCACGACCACTCTGTCAAGAGTGTAAAGATTAAGAGGGTTTATCCTGAAAGTTGGCAACGTCGCATATAGCTGTCAAATGTTTCACTGTTTTTATTGATTTCTCAATATTGCTGAATTTAAAAAAAAAAACATTCTATGGTTGTATGACGCGTCTCGTTTTATATTTGTTGGTTAGGCATTCAAATAATAAGATTACATTAAAATGCATGGAAACTGCGATGGAAAGTTTTCAAAAGATATTACTTCCATAATACTAAAAAATCCGTCTTCCTATGGTTACTGTCGCAAGCCATACTTAATGTTTTATTCAACCATAGAGCGATAATTCATGTTTTCATAAATATTCAGAAATTAATGAAAACAGTAAAATATTTGACAGCTATTTGCGACGTTGCCAACTTTCGGAGTAAACCCTCTTAAGAAGAAGAAGAAGATTATGTCAATAATTTTCCTGAAAATCAAATTTAACTTAAATAACAGAAGCTGTTGCTTGCTAACAAGCATGTTTGCTTTTAGGCACCCAAGGGAGCTATGTGTAGCGATATTGCTGGTATATCAGGGCCGTTTTAGACAAGCATCACAGAGAGGTCATCTATAACATTTCACGCCAAACACATTTGGTCGGTTGTCAACCGCTACTGGCTCCATCTGAGCGGGAGATTTATTCATGTGGGGCACGACAGCCGTGTAGGGTCAATTAGTCAATTTAAACTAAATGTATAAATTGCACACAGATTGGCGTGAAACATTAATGAGCATTGATAACTAGAATGTATTAATAACCTGCTAGCGTCTGTCCGCGACTTCGCCCGCGTGAAATTCGGTTAACGCGTTCCCGCGGGAATTATGTTTTTTTCTAGGATAAAAAATAGCCTCTGTTCTTTTCCGAGATTCCAACTATGTATCTCCATGCCAAATGTCATCTAAATCAGTCCAGCGGTTGAAGCGTGAAGATATAACAGACTGACAGACAGACAGACCGATAGTTACTTTCCCATTTATACTATTAGTATGGATAAATAATTATATTTTAAAATAATAATTACGGATCTGATGACGAAAACGCGAATCTATTTTTCATTTTTTTTTTATATCTATGGACAAATAGAACAAAAATATAGATTATTATTTTTACATAGATATATAATTTTATCTGTAGGTAACAAAATACTAACGCTGGAATGTTACGAATTACATAATAGTCATCATCATCACGCACGTTAGCTAACGGTAATTTATTTGTGCCCAAACTAATTATTATCATTAACATACAACTCATTCCACTTAAGTGTGTCGTACCTATATATAGGGAACGTGTTCAAAAATTTACATACACCGCTGGTCTCGAGGCATAATATTACAAGGAAATGTCTCCCGATTTGTCAAGAGCCACGTTATTCTAATTACCACATAAATAGTGTATGCAGAACGCTCTCGCCAGAGTAACGTGGTACTTACCTATTGTGATGCTCTGAACTAACGCAGATGCACTCCGCCCGCGTCATACTTGAAGAGTTTAATGTAGGGGAAGCGCATTATGACGATTTAATGCACTTGCCATTTATCAGAGTTAAATTTACCGTCGCTTTAACATGCCTTTTAGCAACTAAAATCATGCATGTTCTGGCTTCTTACTCAATCGCTGTTGCTTTAACTTATTTACAGAAATAAATGTTAAATCATTTCATTTACATTTGAATGATTGAAATTGGTGACCAACAAATTAATTCCAAGCAAAGCATTTATTTCCGTTATTTACTACTTTGTTTTTCAGGTATAATACTCACAACGATGCCATAAACTGGATTACCAAAAATACATTGTATAATTGCGAGAACGGAGCACCAGCAATTTATTTACAGACGCATTGACCGAATGGAATTTTCGCGGTTCGTGGGAGATACATATTATGACTGAACCTTTATTGGCGGCATCAATTTATTTTTACAAACCTTTTTTTGATAATCGTATTCTTTCGTGATTTAAAGCTTTCTTTTCTTTCAAACGTAACCAATCGGAAATTTGTGATCGTGGAAATATTCAGGACAGGGGTTGTTAATTAAAATTAACAAGTATCAGAACGCAGCCTACTTGAACGCAACTTAGAGTAAGCAGGATAAAAGATAACAGTATTCGTTGTCCCTCTCTCACTTCGACTAGAATCTCGGGACGGACGCACGAGGTCCTTAATTATTGTAAATACTCAGTTTTAGCCAATATATTCTTCAGTGACACATTCAGACAGTTTCATTCAACGTCCAATCAAGCCTTATCTTCAGTCTTCAGAAGGTTTAAGGAGTTTGCAGGCCTCCGAGTGCGATTCGAACCCGCGAGCTTGGAATCCGGCGTCAAGAAACCCCAAGCCTAAGTATAATTCAGGATTTCAGAAAACGTTAGAGTGGTCGATGAGGAAAACCATACAACAGGGGTATTGTATATACTTACATACACAGGGTCAAGCAAAACGTGACGATATTTTACCCACAGAATCAGCCATCGATTCTAAGCATATTTTTAGTTCATGATGAAACTTGGCAAGTGCATATTCATTGTATGACAATGCAATAATATGGTACCGAGCTGATCTGATGACGGACCTTGATGGTAAGCATAGAAAAGTCTAAACGTTGTTTTAGTTTTTTAAACTATGAATTATTTCAATTTACGTTCGAACTTACAGTGACGGAGAGATTTATTCCCATTTTCGTCATTGGTGCAAAGACGGCGCAAAGCTATTTTAAAATAATTCATCCCGTTAATTTAGTCCATTCCATTCTGTTTCATAAAGTCGCAACAGCAAGCAATTATTCACTAACAGAAGAAAGTTGTGAAATGTACTAGTTGAGAATAAGTTTCAGTGTTGATCAACAAGAAAATGGGTCACTCCTTTCAAAAGCTGAAGTTGCGCTTTCGTGCCTTACACTTTAATTAAGATTAATTTTCATGTCGCCGTTAAAGCCAAGGAATATTCTCGGATATCAGAATCTATAGTGGCGATATGGCTTTGAGCGGAAACTTATAACCAAAGTTTTTCTATCCCCATATCGCGAAGTGGTTAGAAGTTTACGGTGTACATCCGCTGCTTGCTTCAAGACTTTAATTATTGGAATTTGGTATAGAACACGCATAATAAAGTTTCAGATACAACTTTTTTTAGAGATAATCTACTATAGGAAGTCCCTGCCTCCACATTTCAAAACGCTTCAATGTATTTATTGTTATTTGAAAAGCACCACCAACTCTCTCAACGCATAGTTGACGGCTGTCTCAGGACGCACACATGCGTTGAGATTGTTGGCGGTGCTTTTAAATGCTTTGAAGTGTCTTGAATTGTGGAGGTGCGGGACTGCCTATAGTAGATTATCCCTACATAGGTAGGTACTTTTACACTTTGCACACAATGTCTGACTGAACTAACCCACGGGTCTTTTACAACGTATATAGGTATTGTGACGGTACGGACAGTCTGTCCGTCCGCACATTTCACAAATATATTACTTAGACCGCCATCTATGGCGATATTAATAAATTAGTGAGACACCAATTGAATATCCATAGGTCCGTAGTAATTAGTGTGACCATGGGAGGATAGATGGCACATTTTTAAAATACAGTAAACTAAAGAAATAAATAGAAAATTACAAACTCTCGTTTAATACAAAAAAGATTTTAAAACTCAATGGGTTTAAGGAACAAATCAATGCATCTGCAAATAATAGTCAAAAAATAGAGTTCAAAATCAGTCAGGTAACAAACGGCGTTCTGTGTATAATTTGAAGAAATATGAAGCACTTGAGATATAGCACAACGGCGAGAGCGGGCGAATCCATTTCTAAAATTAGATTGTTGGGAAATTAAATAGTTGATTTTTATAATTAATTTAATTTGTATATTGAGTGACGGCTGACGTCGTGGCATTGGTGAGTCAATATTTTATTATGGTGTTAGGGATCTTTTTGGGATTTCATATTTTAATTGTAAAATAATTTATTCACTTCATTTTAGTTATTCACGATTTAAATATTTTCTTGAATGGTAATAATTTTCAATTTTGATAATTAATGAATTTGCCTTTAGAGTTTTAAATATTAAATGATAAAATGGGAATTTTTAGAAAAATATGAGAATAGGTCTATTGTAGGAGTTTAGCTGGAGATATAGCGGCGTTATCCTGAGTACGAGTGGCAGGCAGCTGGAGGACGATTTAATGTGGGCGTGTGCATGAGCATTTCCTTAGGAGTTCGAGGTTCCGGAGAGGAGACCCCAATAATAAGTGATTACGTGCCGCAATTGTTATTGCAATTGATCTTGATTTAATCCATTTATTACAATATCACTTAAAATATCAGTAGTGTGCCAATTGCGATATGTAAAAGCTTGGGTTCTATTATTATGTACCACACGATATCTAATCGTGGTTCTGTGTTGGATCACCTTGCGGTGTTACACCGAAAGACACAGAATTCAAAGTCCTTTTATTGTAAAAGGATTAGCCAGGCTTTTGGAGCGGGCCGGCAATCATTGCTCACGCGATGATTATAGCTTCCTGATCTAGTAGTATCTGTACGTACTTGAGTATTCGAGTATTCTTATGCTGCTAGTTTCGGTCTTATCTATTTGTGTATATATACGCTGACTTATGTAGGGAACCCCGTTCTAGCCTCAGCCCAGTCCAAATCGAGGTTAGAATGGAATACACATGGCTTAGGGGTCAGGTACACTGAGACGCCATCTCACGTCGCTTATTTAGATTAGATAGACACACTTACACACTACGAACTTAACGTTCAAAACTACAAATCAAAAACCAAATCGCGTATACATTTAGCCAAATTAGGAATCTATTTAGGGCCAGAACGATAGGCCGCGTTTAAGGATAGGGAAAATACATACACGATAAATTTATGGGGAATTCAATAAAACATTACTAGGATTTTTAGGTAATAATATTATTTATGAATTTGTTGACAGGAAGTTGTTTACAAAATACTATCTAATAGAAAACTTATTTAATGACTAAATATGTTAATTGGAATTGAATTTATAACATTTGAAATTTAAATAGTCTTGATACGGATTAGGTGAAGCATTTTAATAACTGAGTCAATATACTAGGCCAAGCGAAGCAATGCCTTACTGTCGTTTCCCTGCCGGACGGATGGATGCGTCAGTGCATATAGTCAATGTTTGTCAGATCGTTTCTATGTGTAATCTATCTGGTATCATCACTTTATTAACATAGTCATACAAGAACAAGCGAGACAGTTTCTGTATTGACTTTATTCCCTGCCGAAGAGGATGGGAATTATTTATGAGAACTAAATGATGTAATTGAACTATACCGAGAGAAGGGTCTAATTTACTAGCATAAAGTCTAGAAATGGTTTATGCTAGTTGTGTCTTAGTCGTATGTAGAGTCTAAGATGGAATGATATTCCTTATTGGACTTGATATGAATCTTATTCTGCTGACATGAATATTACCTATAACCCACTTTACCCTTTGTATTACCTAGTAATACAACACCATTAAATTGACAAACTCTTTAACATTTGACGTACTTTCATAGAGTTTGGACTAAGGACTACAATGTGTTGAATATCTCTAAAGAAAAATGAATATCATTGAGGGAGCTATTTAATGCTACCCTCTTTCTCCTTTAAAGACGAAAGGACCTACTTAATCACTGAGACCTTAATGAATTTCTTCCAATGAAAAAGATATTTGGGGGAAGGCTGCCCAGTCTGGTGTCGAGCCCTACCGACAGAACGTTGCTTATCAACGTTCTCTGGGGACAATATACTTAACACCCCAGCGGAGCGGAGGAGGGGCTCCGGTCCTAGTCACATAAATAATTTGTCAATATAACTAAGTTGTACTGTTTTCAATATTTCCATAGTCTTGCTATTGAACTCTTAATCTAACTATTCCCCAGTATAAAAAGACATGCAATCCAATACCTATAATCGTACGTAAATGTTCCACCTTTCTGAAAACCCTTATACATCCATTTGATGTTATTCATTACACTTAAGTGTGTCGTACCTATATAGGGAACGTGTTCAAGAATGTACATACACCGCTGGTCTCGAGGCATAATATTACAAGGAAATGTCTCCCGATTTGTCAAGAGCCACGTTATTCTAATTACCACATAAATAGTGTATGCAGAACGCTCTCGCCAGAGTAACGTGGTACTTACCTATTGTGATGCTCTGAACTAACGCAGATGCACTCCGCCCGCGTCATACTTGAAGAGTTTAATGTAGGGGAAAGCGCATTATGACGATTTAATGCACTTGCCATTTATCAGAGTTAAATTTACCGTCGCTTTAACATGCCTTTTAGCAACTAAAATCATGCATGTTCTGGTTTCTTACTCAATCGCTGTTGCTTTAACTTATTTACAGAAATAAATGTTAAATCATTTCATTTACATTTGAATGATTGAAATTGGTGACCAACAAATTAATTCCAAGCAAAGCATTTATTTCCGTTATTTACTACTTTGTTTTTCAGGTATAATACTCACAACGATGCCATAAACTGGATTACCAAAAATACATTGTATAATTGCGAGAACGGAGCACCAGCAATTTATTTACAGACGCAATGACCGAATGGAATTTTCGCGGTTCGTGGGAGATACATATTATGACTGAACCTTTATTGGCGGCATCAATTTATTTTTACAAACCTTTTTTTGATAATCGTATTCTTTCGTGATTTAAAGCGTTCTTTTCTTTCAAACGTAACCAATCGGAAATTTGTGATCGTGGAAATATTCAGGACAGGGGTTGTTAATTAAAATTAACAAGTATCAGAACGCAGCCTACTTGAACGCAACTTAGAGTAAGCAGGATAAAAGATAACAGTATTCGTTGTCCCTCTCTCACTTCGACTAGAATCTCGGGACGGACGCACGAGGTCCTTAATTATTGTAAATACTCAGTTTTAGCCAATATATTCTTCAGTGACACATTCAGACAGTTTCATTCAACGTCCAATCAAGCCTTATCTTCAGTCTTCAGAAGGTTTAAGGAGTTTGCAGGCCTCCGAGTGCGATTCGAACCCGCGAGTTTGGAATCCGGCGTCAAGAAACCCCAAGCCTAAGTATAATTCAGGATTTCAGAAAACGTTAGAGTGGTCGATGAGGAAAACCATACAACAGGGGTATTGTATATACCTACATACACAGGGTCAAGCAAAACGTGACGATATTTTACCCACAATCAGCCATCGATTCTAAGCATATTTTTAGTTCATGATGAAACTTGGCAAGTGCATATTCATTGTATGACAATGCAATAATATGGTACCGAGCTGATCTGATGACGGACCTTGATGGTAAGCATAGAAAAGTCTAAACGTTGTTTTAGTTTTTTAAACTATGAATTATTTCAATTTACGTTCGAACTTACAGTGACGGAGAGATTTATTCCCATTTTCGTCATTGGTGCAAAGACGGCGCAAAGCTATTTTAAAATAATTCATCCCGTTAATTTAGTCCATTCCATTCTGTTTCATAAAGTCGCAACAGCAAGCAATTATTCACTAACAGAAGAAAGTTGTGAAATGTACTAGTTGAGAATAAGTTTCAGTGTTGATCAACAAGAAAATGGGTCACTCCTTTCAAAAGCTGAAGTTGCGCTTTCGTGCCTTACACTTTAATTAAGATTAAT
This sequence comes from Aethes cnicana, assembly GCA_963971205.1. Classification (NCBI taxonomy): domain Eukaryota; kingdom Metazoa; phylum Arthropoda; class Insecta; order Lepidoptera; family Tortricidae; genus Aethes; species Aethes cnicana. The sequence goes on from OZ020286.1 coordinate 6,848,129, forward strand.
TTTCATGTCGCCGTTAAAGCCAAGGAATATTCTCGGATATCAGAATATATAGTGGTGATATGACTTTGAGCGGAAACTTATAACCAAAGTTTTTCTATCCCCATATCGCGAAGTGGTTAGAAGTTTACGGTACGTGTACACCCGCTGCTTGCTTCAAGACTTTAATTATTGGAATTTGGTATAGAACACGCATAATAAAGTTTCATATACAACTTTTTTTTAGAGATGATCTACTATAGGAAGTCCCCGCCTCCACATTTCAAAACGCTTCAATGTATTTATTGTTATTTGAAAAGCACCACCAACTCTCTCAACGCATAGTTGACGGCTGTCTCAGGACGCACACATGCGTTGAGATTGTTGGTGGTGCTTTTAAATGCTTTGAAGTGTTTTGAATTGTGGAGGTGCGGGACTGCCTATAGTAGATTATCCCTACATAGGTAGGTACTTTTACACTTTGCACACAATGTCTGACTGAACTAACCCACGGGTCTTTTACAACGTATATAGGTATTGTGACGGTACGGACAGTCTGTCCATCCGCACATTTCACAAATATATTACTTAGACCGCCATCTATGGCGATATTAATAAATTAGTGAGACACCAATTGAATATCTATAGGTCCGTAGTAATTAGTGTGACCATGGGAGGATAGATGGCACATTTTTAAAATACAGTAAACTAAAGAAATAAATAGAAAATTACAAACTCTCGTTTAATACAAAAAAGATTTTAAAACTCAATGGGTTTAAGGAACAAATCAATGCATCTGCAAATAATACTCAAAAATAGATTTCAAAATCAGTCAGGTAACATACGGCGTTCTGTGTATAATTTGAAGAAATATGAAGCACTTGAGATATAGCACGAAGGCGCAGCGCTTTAACAATGGAGTTGTAAGGAAACAACTTCCTTGAATGATTAAAAAGATCTTAAATTATTATCCTTCGATGAGATAAAATGAATTGATTGAGAGTACAACTATTACAAATCCAAAGCTTTATATATTATTTGAATAAAGAAATACTAAAGCAAATGCCGGGATTATAAGATGAGAAACCAAATAATATGTTGGCTTTCGGACTAGGTATTACTGTAAACAATTTCATATGAAGATTATGATGCAATAGGTGAGGGGGTCGGGGGGCATTAGGAAGTATTGAGATCTTTTGGACCGGTAAGGCAAGGACAATCGGGTTGGGGACAACGGCGAGAGCGGGCGAATCCATTTCTAAAATTAGATTGTTGGGAAATTAAATAGTTGATTTTTATAATTAATTTAATTTGTATATTGTGTGACGGCTGACGTCGTGGCATTGGTGAGTCAATATTTTATTATGGTGTTAGGGATCTTTTTGGGATTTCATATTTTAATAGTAAAATAATTTATTCACTTCATTTTAGTTATTCACGATTTAAATATTTTCTTGAATGGTAATAATTTTCAATTTTGATAATTAATGAATTTGCCTGTAGAGTTTTAAATATTAAATGATAAAATGGGAATTTTTAGAAAAATATGAGAATCTATTGAAGGAGTTTAGCTGGAGATATAGCGGCGCTATCCTGAGTACGAGTGGCAGACAGCTGGAGGACGATTTAATGTGGGCGTGTGCATGAGCATATCCTTAGGAGTTCGAGGTTCCGGAGAGGAGACCCCAATAATAAGTGATTACGTGCCGCAATTGTTATTGCAATTGATCTTGATTTAATCCATTTATTACAATATCACTTAAAATATCAGTAGTGTGCCAATTGCGATATGTAAAAGCTTGGGTTCTATTATTATGTACCACACGATATGTAATCGTGGTTCTGTGTTGGATCACCTTGCGGTGTTACACCGAAAGACACAGAATTCAAAGTCCTTTTATTGTAAAAGGATTAGCCAGGCTTTTGGAGCGGGCCGGCAATCATTGCTCACGCGATGATTATAGCTTCCTGATCTAGTAGTGTCTGTACGTACTTGAGTATTCGAGTATTCTTATGCTGCTAGTTTCGGTCTTATCTATTTGTGTATATATACGCTGACTTATGTAGGGAACCCCGTTCTAGCCTCAGCCCAGTCCAAATCGAGGTTAGAATGGAATACACATGGCTTAGGGGTCAGGTACACTGAGACGTCATCTCACGTCGCTTATTTAGATTAGATAGACACACTTACACACCACGAACTTAACGTTCAAAACTACAAATCAAAAACCAAATCGCGTATACATTTAGCCAAATTAGGAATCTATTTAGGGCCAGAACGATAGGCCGCGTTTAAGGATAGGGAAAATACATACACGATAAATTTATGGGGGAATTCAATAAAACATTACTAGGATTTTTAGGTAATAATATTATTTATGAATTTGTTGACAGGAAGTTGTTTACAAAATACTATCTAATAGAAAACTTATTTAATGACTAAATATGTTAATTGGAATTGAATTTATAACATTTGAAATTTAAATAGTCTTGATACCGATTAGGTGAAGCATTTTAATAACTGAGTCAATATACTAGGCCAAGCGAAGCAATGCCTTACTGTCGTTTCCCTGCCGGACGGATGGATGCGTCAGTGCATATAGTCAATGTTTGTCAGATCGTTTCTATGTGTAATCTATCTGGTATCATCACTTTATTAACATAGTCATACAAGAGCAAGCGAGGCAGTTTCTGTATTGACTTTATTCCCTGCCGAAGAGGATGGGAATTATTTATGAGAACTAAATGATGTAATTGAACTATACCGAGAGAAGGGTCTAATTTACTAGCATAAAGTCTAGAAATGGTTTATAGAGATGCGCAAAACATATCACTGAAGTGAAAAGAGCGATACATATCTTTATGTCACCGAGATATGTTTCACTCTTTTCGCTCATTTCGCTCATCTCGCTCAGTGTATCTATAAACTCCTAACAACTCTTAATCGCGACATCTGTAGGGATAACATGTCAATGAATCAACTATATCACACACACAGGTAAAACTGAGCGAATTGAGCGACTCACACAATGAATTCTTAACGTGAGCGCGTATACATGAGACAGATTTATACATTCGATTCGTAAGTGTGAAGAGTGCTCTCAAGCGTCTGTTCGGCTCAGAACGGGATGGACTGAAATGTCAACTGATATAGTGAGTTGTTTAATTCTTCAGTGAGCGAGTGAGCGAGTGATATAAATGAAAAGATATAGTTCATTTGAATCTCTCATTCCTGATCTACACACCTCTAATGGTTTATGCTAGTTGTGTCTTAGTCGTATGTAGAGTCTAAGATGGAATGATATTCCTCATTGGACGTGATATGAATCTTATTCTGCTGACATGAATATTACCTATAACCCACTTTACCCTTTGTATTACCTAGTAATACAACACAATTAAATTGACAAACTCTTTAACATTTGACGTACTTTCATAGAGTTTGGACTAAGGACTACAATGTGTTGAATATCTCTAAAGAAAAATGAATATCATTGAGGGAGCTATTTAATGCTACCCTTTTTCTCCTTTGAAGATGAAAGGACCTACTTAATGAGTGAGACCTTAATGAATTTCTTCCAATGAAAAAGATATTTGGGGGAAGGCTGCCCAGTCTGGTATCGAGGCCTACCGACAGAACGTTGCTTATCAACGTTCTCTGGGGACAATATACTTAACACCCCAGCGGAGCGGAGGAGGGGCTCCGGTCCTAGCCACATAAATAATTTGTCAATATAACTAAATTGTACTGTTTTCAATATTTCCATAGTCTTGCTATTGAACTCTTAATCTAACTATTCCCCAGTATAAAAAGACATGCAATCCAATACCTATAATCGTACGTAAATGTTCCACCTTTCTGAAAACCCTTATACATCCATTTGATGTTACTCATCATAGAAATTAAATTTTTATTTATTTATTTATTTATTGGTTTACCAACAGTTGTTACATCGAGTATAACAATTAGATGATACAAGTAAAACTATGCTAAATGTACAACCAGTTAAAGGTAAACACAGCTTTCACACAAATCATGCACTGAACTTAATTAATAGTTAAGAGTATATTAAATACAAGACTTTCGTGGTTACATTAAATGAGATTGCATGCACTACTAAATGTAATCCTTACTAATATTATAAAGGCGAAAGTTTGTTTGGATGGATGTATGGATGGATGTTTGTTCCTCTTTCACGCAAAAACTACTAAACGGATTTTAATGAAACTTTACAGTAATGTAGCTTATAGATCAGAATAACACATAGGCTACTTTTTATCCTGGAAAAACGTATAGTTCCCGCGGGAACGCGATAACCGAATTCCACGCGGGCGAAGTCGCGGGCAGAAGCTAGTTAATATTAAATCACTTGTGATTGTAAAAAAACTTAAATATTTCTTTGCGAAATTTAGGTAATGTGTCAGCATGGACATCCACGCAACTGCTACATGAGTTTATCAATTTACATAGTCGAGGAATTGCAGAATTGGCACCTAGGACAGTGGTTCTCAGAGGAGGGCAAAAAGGCGTTATTGGGTGTCGCGGATATCTACGGGGAGCACGAAATTTAAATAATTTTAATAGTTGAGGACAGTTTATGTGGCTTCTTATAATTTTATATAAAAAAATCAAATCGATTGCAATTCTACGTGTAGATAGGGATGTCATTTTAAAATATTTTAATTTTTCTATGTATGAATAATTTTTCTTTCCAATCCCAGCAGATCGGGTCAGATGCCATAGGAAGCGTTTCTGCACACGCTCAATTCTTAAATTATGCGTCGCATAATGTGGTCGCCATACCACACTGCCAAATTCTAATGTACTCCTTATTAAACTGTTGTACAACATTATTTTTATAGAATTTCTCTTTAATTGTTTGCAGTTTCTGATTACAAATCCCAAGGTCCTCGAAGCTCTTTTTAATGATATTGTCTACGTGCGGTACAAAGGAAAGTTTGCTATCGAGTAGGATTCCAAGATCTCTAACGTTGTTAACCTCATCAAGACAATTATCGTTCATAAAATAACTAGAAGAGATTACTTTAACTTTTCGGGTGAATTTAATGTGTATACATTTTTTAATATTTAAATTCATGTTATTATCATTACACCACTGAATAAGCTTATCGAGATCGTCTTGTAAGAGTTGAGTGTCCTCGATTGTTTCGATAACTTTAGAAAATTTTAGATCATCCGCAAACAAATAAGGAGTAGAGTTTTTGAAGCATGTGACTATGTCATTTATGAAGATGCTAAAGAGCAGTGGACCTAAATGTGAGCCTTGAGGAACACCGGATGATATTTTAAAGCTTCCCGAGGCATACTCATTTACAACTACATAAAAGTATCTGTCAGATAAATATGAACTCAACCATTCAATAATAGGACCGTGGAGACCATATGATAATAATTTTTGGATGAGAATAGCATGGCAGACTGTGTCGAACGCTTTACTGAAGTCGGTGTAAATTACGTCAACCTGTTTATGGCTATCTATGGACTCTATTAATGATTCCGTAAATGTAACTAGGTTAGTGTTAATGGATCTCGTTTTTACAAAACCATGCTGATGTTCTGTTATATTCTGATTCACATGATTAGTAATAAAAGGAATAATTAAGGCTTCCAATATTTTTCCAAATATGGACAAAATTGAAATGGGTCTATAGTTGCTGACAAGTAATTCATCGCCTGATTTAAATATCGGAACAACCTGGGAACGCTTCCATAGAGTTGGAAAAAGCCCAGTACTTAAAGATTTATTATAAATTATATAAAGAGGTTCAACTAACGTCTCAGCGCATGTTTTTATAAAAGTGGGTGGGTTGGTTGTGTCGAGTTTTTTAAGTTTTCGAAGTATACTTTGGCGATCGATATGAACAGATGCTAAACTCTCACTGCCCTGTGTAATACTTCGAATGTAATCGTTTTGAAAATGACCTGATCCATTAGAGCTCGATGTTTTTTGGACATACACGGAGGAGAAGTAGTTCGCAAACATATTGCAGATGTCAGTGCCCTCAGAAGCAGAGATGTTGCCATCTGACATAGATGTCGGGTATGTGCTATTACCACCTCGTTTAGATTTAACATATGTCCAGAAATATTTGGGGTTATGAACTAGTTTTGCCTCGACATCTTTAATATATCCATTATAAGCTTCTTGAGCCAACTTGTCACATCTTTTACTAATCAAGTTGAGTTCTATTTTATCACGAGGATTTTTGTATTTTTTATATTTTTGCCTTATTTTGTTCTTTTCATGTAATTTTTTTTTATACTTGTAGAAAACCATGGTGGAAATTTGTTATTTTTTATTTTACATAGAGGAACGTACTTATTTATACATTCGTAGAGTACTTCATAGAATTTTACGAGCATTTCATTAGCATCCATTATTGATAGCAAACTTTCCCAATTGTATTTATCTAAAAAATCTAATATAGAGGTGAAATCAGATTTGTGAAAGTTTCGCCCCTCACTGTCTTTGTTGCATTTTAAATAGGCTTTTTGTTCTATTGAAATAGTGACATCTAATGGTGGATGCAAGGGGTCGATTTTACTCATTTCGGTAGTAGCAGTACAAGTTAAACCATCAGATAGGTTAGTTAGAATTAAATCTAGAATTTTATTTCTATTATTCAGGACATCATTACATTGCTTGAGGCCATTGAGATTCACAAAATCTACTAAAAGCTGATTTATACCTGACAAATTACATGTTGTGTTAATGTTATACAAATCAGACCAGTTAATGTTACTCAAATTGAAATCACCGAATACATAAACATAGCCAGGCCACTGCTCCATTACATTGTTAAAGTTGTCTATAAAAGTGTCCAATAACTTTCAGTTAACTGGAGGAGGGAGGTAGGTTGCACAAAAAAATAATTGTGAAATATTTTTGTTTTTATTTAATTCTATCATTATCCAAACGTCTTCACAACTACTTTCCCATGCTGTTATTCTTCTTGATTTTATTGATTTTAAAACTGCTATTAAAACTCCACCTCCATCTTTTTCATTGTTAAACCCAGCTGAACTTCTATCTCTTCGGTAAACCTGATATCTTTCATCAAATAATTCAGACGTTAAAACACTATCGTTTAGCCAGGTTTCTGTTAAAATAACAATGTCGTAGCTTGAGCAACATAGATTAGTGTAGAACGAGTGAGTTTTTGTACGTAAGCCGCGAACATTCTAGTAAAAAATATTTAGGGAGTGTTTTGGAGCCATTGATTTATAGGTAACATGCATAACGTGCTCTTATGTACTATACTAAATACGAAATTTACTTAAGATTCAATAGCGTTTCTTTGTTCTTAACCAGGATATAGTCTGTATTGTCGCTTTTGCGAAGAAAAATCTTTCCGTCTCTGACACACACGTATCTGTAGCCCAGTTCTCGCTTTTTAATCCTCACTGCTGCGTGTAGAGCCCTGTTGGCGGCGGACAGATGTTCCGTAACGTAGATGGGCACGTTGTCTGGGCTACTACCCAGGTGCGCGCTGTTCAACTTATCCGATGGCTTCGACTTATTGAACGAGATGACATAAATACATATAATTAGACATTTTAACCCGAAAATGCATTGCGAATACTTCGTTCTTGTCTTTACTTACAGTTTCGAGTCTACTACACATACCACAATGTAGGAACCTACTATATCTAGACGATTCACTTGGCCAAACTAAAAATGAATCATTTAAATAAAATTATAAAATAAAATATTTCGAGGCGCAAATAAATAATTTTTTAAAGGCTGCGGGGTGGGAGGTTACAGTATACACCCAAATAAAATTGGAAATTGGAAAATCAGCATAATTACTTAATCGAATCCACTAAAGCTATCAGGTATTTTAGATAACAGAATAATCCCGTTACTATAAATAGTAATAACTTTTAAGTAATATCATTTTATTTAGCCATTACAACTCCATTGATAATAATCCCATAAAAATACATGTAAAAAAATCGACCCACGCGTTTGATCTCTAGTGTGCCACAAAGGAACAAACATACATACATACATAGACAGGTAAACACATAACCCTCCTTTGCGGTGCGCAGTCGGGTAAAAATGCAAGTATCGCAACGCGCAGTTTCCTTAAAACAAAAAAGTTTCGAGATGTAGTGCCTAATGATAAACCAAGTCGGTTATATTAGTCAGTACCCGTGGGGTGACCACAGAACTCGATTCCCACAGACTTGCCTATTATTTTACAATATAAAATGTATTCCTCTACTTTTAAATAATAGGCAAGTCGGTGGGAATTGAGTTCTGTGGACACCCCACCGGTACTGACCAGGTTTATCACTAAACCATTTCCTTCAATGCACCTTTTATTTCAAAGTTCTAAAATCGAACTTTAAGCTCATAATTATCTCTAGAATCGTTTCTTTTGTTTTCGTTACATAAACTGAGAAGCTAGTTTCATAGTCACCTCTTCCGAGCGGCAAAGGAAAATCCTTCGGGGGGATTTCAAACCTCGCAAACCGGTAAGGACCCTGGAAATGTAGAATTTTTTTCATTGAACTAGTACGCTAGTTGGTTGTAAGCTTATTTCAGTTTTTCCTTTAGCTATTTTTAAAGAAGGGAAAACTGCATGCATTTAATGAATGTGAATTTGTATTTAGTACCTACAATTATACATAATATGAAATACCTACTATAAAATATATGTATTGCCACCTAAATGACGGATGACGAAGGTTATTGTTTATTGTACTAACCGGTTTTACGGGGCATACAGCTGACATATTGGAGTACTGCTCTATCCATTCTTTTACCCATTTTAACTTCAACAAGTCGCAGGTTTTTAATTCAATTATCAGAGCCTGCGACTTTTCCTTCTGTTTGTAGTACATGGTTTTAGTCTGTTGAGAACAAAATCTAAAATGTCACACTGTAGATATAACGGTAATACCATCTAGCTCTATATAGGGAGTTGAGATGGTATATCACTGATAATACGCATCTACAGTTTAACAGTATGCTATTTAAGAGTAGCATGAAAAAGAACACTGATATACCATCTCGCTGATACGCATCTCTGTTTCGGGAATCGGGATACGGAAGATCCTGGGGCTGTATTCGCAGTCTTTAATATGGACGGGGAGTTTCCTTATAGCATCGCTCACGCGTCACGGCGCTCAAGTTGAACTTTAAATCTAGCTGCTTAAGGTTCGGTTGCAACGCCGCGACGCTTAAGAGATCCTATAGGGAATCTCGCTGTCCCTATTTAAGACTTCGAATATAGCCCCTGGGAAGCTGCTTGCATCTGCAAAGTAACTCAAGGATGTATGTGAAGTCCTCGATCGGCACTGGACCCGCGTGGGGACTATAACCCAATTCCCAAACCATCTCGTGCTGAAAAGAGGCCGGTGCCCGACATAGGGATGTAAATATGCAGTTCTGATTGGTAACATCCTTAAATGGAAGATCCATCTTCCATATCCAATAGAGGTAGGTACATTCATAATTTCAAATAGCGCCTGAGATGTAGGTATGTACAGCCCCCACGCGGGTGACGTGGGGATTGGGGAGTTAACACACTTCTTTGATCATCAAACAGCTATCGCTGAAACGTTCAGATTTCCACACAACATGGCTTCCTTCAACTGCCTCAAAATACATTATTTAAATGATTAGATTATGTAGGTTAATATGAGCAATAAATTATTTTGATTAGATTTTTTGACTACCTACTACCACTAAACTTGTCAGTATGTCGACGAGGGGTTTGCATACTGCCTGAAGCATAACTGATCTTGACAAGTAGCGAGGTCGCTCAACGGTTCCCGTCTCGTCTCTTCACGGCATGTCAAACACTCCTATATTGTGGTTGATACATTTACGAAACCGTAGTACTTATGTATAGTACAAACTTAAGAAAGCTGGACAACTATACAACAGTTATGCAATTCTCTATCAGTTGTTTTTTTGCGAAATTTAAATAAGATTAGGTACCACTATTTTGCATTAGCTATGTGCAATTGGTACATATATTTGTCTCATCATCATTTTAGCCGAAAGACGTCAATGCTGAACATAGGCCTCCCCTTAGGCTTGCCACTCAGACCGGTCTTGTGCCACTCGCTTCCACCGTATTCCCGCGATCTTCATCAGGTCGTCACTCCATCGTTTTGGAGGCCTACCGACAGCTCGTCTCCCAGATCGCCGCCCACATATGCGAAAGTCTGTCTGTCTGTCTGTTACCTCTTCACGCTTTAACCGCTGGGATTTAGACGAAATTTGGTATGGAGATAGGCGGAGTCCCGATGAAGGACATAGGCTACTTTTTATCCCGCAAAAGCGCATAGTTGCTGCTGGAACGCTATACTATAACTGAATCTCACGCAGACGAAGATAGTATTTTTATAACTAGAAAGTACCAAAATTTAATACTGACAGTAAACTTATTCCCCCAAAACTCTAGAAGCGTGATATTCAAATCCGTAACGTAAGGAGACTTCCGACCGAGGCGAGTTGTAAATATCTTCACAGATTCAACATATTTGGGGTTTGCGTGCAGGACCTTTGCATGTTGCTGTCGAAACTCTGCCATCTATGGAACCAATATAAAAGTTATTATAAAATAAAATAAATAAATATCTTGGAACATTTCACAGAAATTGACCTAGCCCCAAACTAAGCAAAGCTTGTACCATGGGTACTAGACAACGATATAAATACTTATATAGAGAAATACATATATATATATATAAATACTAAACATCCATGACTCGAGTACAAACATTTGTGCTCATCACACAAAGTTTGCCCCAAGCGGGATTCGATTCGAACCCGCAACCGTCGGAACAGTGGGCAGGGTCACTACCAACTGAACCAAACCTGTCGTCAAAAAAAAAGATTGAAATGATAATTACGAAAACAAACCATCACAAAACTCGTTTAACCTTAATAAACGAAGCGAATATTAATTAAATCGTAAAATTCTCAATTTCCAGAAATACTGCATTAGTTATCTACCGTAAAGAGATAACATTGCTATATATACATACCAAAAGCTCCACCATCTGGCCACAGATAAATATAATAATTAAAACGGGAACGCGAGCAGTGCATTTCATTTTCACCGTCTATGTTGCGCCATTCAGGGTTTTAGGTTTAGTATCCACATTTACACACTACAAGGTAAGGGTACGTTTAGAGGAAGCTCGCTCTCGACTGTAACTCTTCGCAGCGTGTTCCGCGGAGACTAATTAGAATATGGACACGACACCGCATTCATGTCATGACGTTCATTCTAATAAACAGTTAAAAGGCTAAACTTCCCGTACAAAACCTAGTTTCAACTAAACGTGAAGAATGACACTGAAGGCGGACGTTTTCCGCACAACTGAAATGACCTTTATTCAAACAAATGTAACACGACCGGAAATTAATCGCGATTCGTATCTTCAACGCAGTAAAATAATAATACCATTCTTGATGTAAGTTAGAATAGTAATATTAGATAAAATCTCGTTTAAAATTGTTAGTAATAACTACTGAATTGCGCAATAACCTGTATTATACAAAGCCATCAAATGGTGTTTTTATTTTTGGTTATTTCATTCAGAGTACCTAATTGGCGAAATGTTTGTGTTGTCATAAAAGTGAATTCAATTGCATTTAGTCTGCGATACGGCGTCGCATATTCGATCAGTCATTTAACTTGAAGCTAATCCGGAGCCAAGCTGTTATGAGCGCCGGCTCATGCAGCGAGCGCTTCACAAATTGGTCGATCCCAAAGCGACTAGCCGCAATTGAGCGCGCATCATGATTGATACAACGCTTCGTTGAACCCTGTAAACGCTCTCAGCAAGCTAAGTACCAAGAGAGTTCGTCAAATCTGAGAATCAGGTATCATTTCAGAACGCAAATGGCAGCAGCTCCATGTAATTGCGGTGATATTTACCCAACAAGGGAAGCATACAGCGAACTTGCAATTATTGTTCCTTTAGTCGTTTCCTTTGCAATTGAAGCACAATCTTCTATATATATATAACAAGTAACTGACTGACTTACTGACCGAATCTACTGGTCGTAGAGAGCTGAAATTTGGCATGCAGGTTCCTTAGGGAACGTAGGGGAGCACTAAGGGAGGATTTCCCGAAATTCCCACGGGAACGGGAATAAACGGGATTTTAAATTTTAATATTGCTGCGCATACGAAGTTGCGGGGAAAATTATTATAATTGGGTTGTAAATGGAATGTCGCCCATCATGAACCTTTTGTGTGAATGATTTTCTATTCTCTTGAAAACTTGTTTTTTTTTATTGAAAAAACAAAAAACGAGTTTGTTGTTTTGCCAGCGAACAGTCCAGATAGGTACTCAATAATATAACAATAGCCATAAACTAATGATTACTTTCTGTGTACTATGTTCAAATAAGCATGTTGATTATCATAACTATCTACCTACTCAAACTATAAATAACACGGTTCTATGAAAAAACATTATTAATTTTATTCCTGTAAATATGTCCACAGTAAAGGTTAAGTACTGATCATAATTAGGTAAGGAACCGCGTAAATATCTTGTTGTACATACATGGGCACATAAGTTTACAAAATGTATATGGTATCCCATAAAAAAACATTACATGTGATGCACGTCTTGTACATGGGCATAACTTTACAACATGTGTATTGTATAATTAACGTAGGTAGATAATAATACTATTACTCATTCGGTAAACAGTACAACCTAACTATGTAATTGAATTGAATCTATAGAATCTATTTACTACAACACCAGGGAAGTAGGGATACTCGTAATGGAGTAAACAAACACACGTAACAATTGACTGCGACACCCTCAGGTATTATTACGGTCGGTGTGATCATAATCGTAGTGTATTAGGTCGTCTAAATTGGAACTAGTAAATCAGAATAATACAGGAAGCCGCCGCGGGGTGCAATCGAAGCACGAGTACATTGTGCTCGCTCCAGCTGCACCGCATGGATGGCAAGACTACATTTTCATAATTTCCACGAGATATTTCTTTACTCATCGACATTACGAGTAATGCTCTCTAAAATATCTGACACATTTTCTTTAACTAGAGATGGCCAAATTGCTTTAGAAACATAGGTACAACCCTGCGCACATTTGTAATCAAAGGATATCAAGGCTTAACCAAATGTTACACGGGCTTCTGATAAGCATATCTTTTCAGGTTCGGAACCCTAAATAAAACCGGCCGGCCAAGTGCGAGTCGGAATCGTGCACGAAGGGTTTTGTACCAACCATTATCTATAAAGACGGCCAATAAAATCACGTTTTTTGTATGGGAAGTTCCTAAAATATTAAATTTATTCTGTTTTTTTTATTATTTGTTGTTATAGCGGCAACATAAATACATCATCTGTGAAAATTTCAACTGCCTATCACGGTTCATGAGATACAGCCTGGTGGCATAGACGGACGGCAGATCTTAGTAATAGGGTACCTAAAAAACCGGCCAAGAAGCGAGTTAAACTCGCGTGGAGAGGGTTCCGACCCTTGATTATTTTCAATGACCCAATCATTTTAAGACCGTTTCACAGGATAAGCTCGTTTATATGATAGATTTCAAATATCATAGACTTCTTGATAATTTTCCTGCAATATATAGGTCAATAACTATCCTCCTTATTTGTTCCAAAATGTTAGGTCCAGTAGTTTCGGAGATAAGCCCCGCCCTCCTTATCTCCGAAACTACTGGACCTAAAATTTGGTCATTTTTCGCTTATTTTCTTAAGGCAATTCACTGCCACTTCTGTTTGACGAACTTTCGCCAGGTCATTAAGGGAACATTGCAACGCACATGCGCGTTCAAGGCACTGCGGGAAAGCAAAACTCACATATGCGTCGGTGGCGTGAATGCGTTAAATAACTCGAAAAGTATTGACCAAAAAGGAAATAAAATAAAAAATTGGAATTCTCATAAGAAGTACTTTCATTTGATATGTCACATGATATAATTTGAAAAACTTCATTAATAATTTTTCAAATTTAGCCCGCAAAAATAGAGTCTATGTTTAAAATTCATTTATTTTCGTTACACGTCGTCCGTCTTTGGGTCACAAATTTCAACATAATCGGTCCAGGTTTCGGAGAAAATCGACTGTGACAGACGGACGGACAGACACACGAGTGATCCTATAAGGGTTCCGTTTTTACCTCTTAAGGTTCGGAACCCTAAAAAGAAAGGAAAATACGCACGTCTCTAAGATTATTTCTGACTGAATTAGGGAAGGTAGCCAATAATTAGTAATGCTAACGGTAAGTCAATGCCGTTCGTAACATGATAGGATCGTCGTTATAATGGTTCTTAGTTACCACGTAACGCAATATTTATTTATCTTTTTCGTTTGTTACTCGTAAATACTTACTTTCATTTGATAGGTACATTACAACTTGATATAGTTATTGCGTATTTTTGCGATCACAGAAATGAATTTTAGTAATAAGAAAGTCCAAAATATGCTCATGTCTATTAAATTGATAATAGCACCAATATTGACTGCCATTGATTGGATTAACATGAGAATATTTAAGTAGGTATTCCTTAACAACCCCTTCGTTTATATCGACATACCTAATTATTATGTTCATTATTTACCATCGAAGAATCCAGCTTTGGAAAATGCGTTTTACCATTTTCAAGTATCAAACTAATTTCTGTGTATTGTTTTAACTGTGCTGGGTTTGTTACCACAGCAGAGAGAATAACCCTGTTGGGTTATTCTCTCCGTTGCGCAATGACTAGCTAATTTGACAGCTGCTGCGGAAATAGGGGTAGGTATAAATATCTACTGCCTGAAAATTGTGACTGTGCTCGCCTGTGGTAATCCTGGAAAAGCAAACGGACGCCCCATGCAGCTCCTCTGTGGCTTAATAAGTGATACGAGTAAATATCTTGGTATATTCTTGCAATTTACCCTGAAAATGTCGAAACGGAGAAATGGAGGTTTAGCTATAGTATGTGTAACTCGACCCGCCTGCAAACAAATGCTGTAGGAAACAAATATTAAAGTACCGTTTACTACATTGAATATTCAATTTCAATACTAATTTTCGAGTCACAACCAGGTACCTTCCGTTAGCAATAACTCACAGATGTTCTTAATAGAAAGGAAATTGAATACAAAATTTAGTCATCGTAAATAATTCACAGTCGGGTTCCTTATAAATTGCATTCATTCAAGGGTTAGTAATGATTCCTTGCTAGGCGAAATCACCTTTAAGAAGATGGGGCTGTTTTTCAACGTCATGACATTTCAACGATCACATTTTGAAAGCTTGTCTTAAAATAACACGACGCGCCAGAGAGCATGTAATTTATGAACGCAAAAAGTGAGCTGAATGAAAATGTTTCACGTCACTATCCATTGACCTTTACTGCCATCAGGCCAGGTTTACACGGAGCCAGTGCTACGCCAGTACACGTACATTGTTTATTTCGAGACAACTAATAACACATTCCATGTCCCCATACAAAGCGATAGCTCAATCTCACAAGTCCAACTGACGTATATTACGAGTATATACGTATCTTAGTATGAAGCAGTGACTCCATAGCGGAAGCACGGACTTCTGAAAAAAAGATCCATGACCCTACATTGGGGGCATTATTTGTTATTTATTTATTAGGGGCACCCGGACAGGGTAGTTGTTAATATTCGTATCGCCAGTGGATAAGGCACGTACGTACGCTAACACGCGAGCCAGCACTGGCTCCGTGTAAAACTGGCCTTACTTTTAAAGTTTACCGGATGTTTTTTCCGTTGTGTAAAATATTGTTTTTGTTACCTATAAATCAAACCAAAAGGCAAATAGGGTACGGTATTGTGCTATTTTCAAAAATATGGAAAAAAATGCGTTAGATCTGTTATGAATAAGCCCTTGAGTGAGTTTGCAAGTACCGATCCATTTGAAGGTTAGAAATAAATGTTCACGAGGAACGAAAAACATGACGCAGAAATTGAAAATAGCGTAAGAGCAGGAAATCGTGTAATGGCCCCACTCTTCAGGCCTTTGTGAAAAGCTGCGTTTTGGCGGTTCACGATGATAGCATAATTTGTTCGTAAGTAGATTGAAGTTATAGCACAGTGAAAATGGAAAATTAGCCAATTGGCTTTCCCTTTCAACAATTATTAACTTAAACTGGAGATGTATTTTACTGGCTCAATTATGAAATAGTGACAATTTAAAAAGCTTTTCAGTACTTAATCTTAGCGACTTCTGCGCAATTAAAATGCACGAAGAATATTTAATAGCGCTTACAATTTGAGACCTACCCGCTACAGTCTCACCAAAAACGCTTACAGAGTGGGTGCAGACTGCAGGTGAGGCTAAGTTCCTGGCTTGGCGTACTGCCAATGTTTGTAAGAAGTTTCCCGCTTCCTCGGACTAAGATGTAAAGTTTCACGAAAGCTTTTGTTGGTACCAGAGACGCGATCCACAACGCCTTCCGTGAAATTGATCTTGGAAGTCGATGCTCAATAAAAGTAATTGGACCAGTCAGGTTCAACTTAAAAACCTGCGAGAGTTTTAAATAATATAACTTCTATACGATTTATTACACGAGCAATATTTGTATATACATATATTTGTACTCAATTTCTCAAAAACCTGAGAAAAGTCACTGTATAATTAACCCACAGAATCGGGTATCTAAGCATGTTTTTAGGTTTTTTTTCGGCATGATCTTAAAAACAATATTATATTTTATACACCTTCATTTTGTTTTTTTTTTAAATAACTTGTAACTTGGTTACTACGGAGAGATGAAAAAAAAAACCAAATTCAAATTAAATAATTTATTCAGCAAATTGGCCTCATACGGGCACTTTTACTCGTCAGAAAATTAAATTAATCGACCAGCGCTTCCGCTATCGGATTCAGGGCCAGGGTCTTTATTCGAAGTTTTAAATAGGGAAAGAGACATTCCCATCCCAAATCCCAATCCATGCACTCGCGCGTCACGACGCGCTATTTATATAAAAAGAACTCGAGAATGTGTCTTTCCTTATCTCGCTCGGCATCAAAATATATTGTCAAAGTGCCACCGAGTACTTATAAGCATGATAAGCATAGGCGTCGTGAGCCATAACAAAATCTAGATGTCATCTAGTCTGAGAGTCTGACATACATAGGTGTTGTGGTTTGTGTTTACGGCTCCCGTCGGACCTATACACAACCACGGCGAATCTACGAACACGGTTTTATATATATTCCGGGAATAACACCCTCCACCCTCGTCAGATTACCCATTCGGATAAGCAGGCATCAAGGATAATCGAAACACGGTTTCCTCGGTTGCCTAAAATTTTACATGAAAACTGAATCACAACTATGGCCAAACGATGATGAATTGATGATTTTACACTTTGAACAATTTGTCAATGTCACGTTCGTTTTACAATATCGTTTTATTCGTGAAATAATCCGAAACAAGACTTGTTACGATGCTCGATTATTTTTTTATGAAAAGACCCGACTGCTTACAAACTTTTGATATAATTACCCTGAGTCACTCTCACAATCAAGACGAATCTAACGACACCTCGCAAGCTAAAATCCATCAAGCTACAGAGCGTGCCAAAGAAATTATAAAGAAAGCCGCCTCTAAAAAAGTCGCGGCTTTGGACTCATATGGTATTGAAACTTTAAATATACGGTGCTGTAGATATAAGTTTCATATAAATACATTTATTACGAACCACAAGTTTCAATTATTTATTTCAGCTTAACGCTAGTTAGTATTACTTACTGCCTCTTGTGACGAAAATAGTTATGTTATCAACGAATAATAAATACGTAAGACTAATATAAGAAGTAGGTACATTCTCCCGGAAGAACGCATAATTCCCGAGGGAACGCGATAATCGAATTCCACACAGGTGAAGTCGCAGCCAGAGCTAGTAAATTATATCGCTGTCAGAATCAAAATGGATTCCCACGTCCCCGCACAATGCCGTGTCTAGGGTCCGTATCGCTTACAGCAGACGTTCTCACCGGAGAGAACAACTGTGATCGAAGTGCCCAAGTTCCACCGCCCGTGGCCAGAACTTTGCAAACCATTAAATAGATTACAATGTCACACATCGCATACTATTTACTTACTCTTTGATATGTAACTTGGATGTTATGTTAC
Source organism: Aethes cnicana (assembly GCA_963971205.1). Lineage (NCBI taxonomy): Eukaryota > Metazoa > Arthropoda > Insecta > Lepidoptera > Tortricidae > Aethes > Aethes cnicana. The sequence goes on from OZ020286.1 coordinate 6,866,263, forward strand.
ATGCATTTTTATGTTTACATCCTCGATTTTCATGTTAGATATTTCCTTAATCTAGGTATGTAAGCCATCAAAGGACAATGCGCTTTGTATGGGCACCGTCCCCACCTACCAACAGAAAAGAAACATGACGTCTCATTTAATAGATCTTGGCAACCTGTTGATTTCTGACTAAGGCGACAATCGTCCCATGTATTGGGTTTTCTTGGAAAACCGTGTTTTGTTTTACATATATTTTGCTCCACTCCCGGGAAGAAACTTCCAAGAACATTATGTTACTAACAATAATACCTTATAAACACATTAATTAGCACAGAAATCTTTGATCTTGTTTAACAGTTTTGGCTAAATATAATATGAAGTTGCCTATAGAGACTTTAAAAGACAACATGAATAGTAGCTGGCGAGTTCTCTGTTGAATATTACTGTTACTGCCAACATCTTTGTATAACATTTATTTAAGAGAATTCTTGAGAACTCGCGTTTGGTATGTATGTGTACAGTCAGTTCTAGCTAGATTCAGCCAGTCAAACATCACTTCCTTTCAAAGATTTCCCATTTCCTATTCCCAATTGTAATACGGAAGTTACTTATTGGGATTATACACTCAACAGCAATGAATTCGGATCACTTTGTATAGAAAATGCTATACACAGTGACCCGAATTCATTGCTGTTGAGTGTATTAATATTGCCCAGCAAACAATTCGACGCTTAGCATAACGAGGCTGAATTAATGAAATTTACTTCAGACATATCTATAATAAGACGGGGGAAATTCTTCTTGAGATTTTAATAGCCCGTCATAATAATGGCGGGAATGAATATTAATATCGAGGACTTGAATGGCAGCTCGTCTTTGCACTGTGGGAGATTTCATTGGAAAGGTAAAGTCGGGCTCGTGAATTAGGCTGCGACGTCCGAGTTGCGAATAATAATTTAGATAACGCGGGAATGTCGCCTCCGGTGTGCCCTAGGGCTTCGGCTGTTCGCTTCCAAAGAATGAAATTATAGGTATTCCTGTCCCATATGCATAAGTATTCGGGCTTAATTAGTTTTTAAATGGATGTTTTCTCATAAAAACACCATTGCTATATTTTTAGTCATAATCAAATACTCTATAACGAATAATTGATTATATTTATGTAAGAACATTAAATATCAAAAAACAAATACAATTAAAACTAGTTACCTACTAAATTAATGAATTAATAATAATATTAAATAAACTAATTATATTAAGTCTTAGGAAATGTAAATAATTCAATAAATACGTAAAAAGAAAACTATAGAAAAAAACACCCCTTCCAAAAGTTCATAAATAACTATGTATAAGGCACTCCTAAGTCTCATTTTCATCGAACCGGTTTCAAGCTTCCCTAGTCTTTCTGGAACACAACTCTCGCAGAAGTGAAGTGAGAGCGTCCCGGGAGTCCCGGGGACGCCGTTGTCCACGGGCATTTTAATTCAGGCTGGCGCTGAGCTGAACTAACGAGAACTCGATGGCGGTTCAACTTGGCAATAGTGTAAACAAAGTTAAAACAATGGACTGGGAGCCGTCAGTAATTTAATTTCATTATCAAATAAAACGACAGGTTCGAGGGATGTTTGCATAAACTTTGTCTTTGAGTACTCGACCGCTAATTAGTGACAATATTGAAATTATGGCCCCCGTCGAGCGAGATTTTTGCGTTTGACTTTTGCTCGGTGGAAACTCCCAGACAAGGTGCTTAAATTGTAAATATGCTTCATGCGATTTTACGCAATTACAATGAATTAGCGTAATGTAAAATATGTTTCAGAATGATCGTTTTCGCAGAAGAGTTCTCGAGTGGAGACCACGAATCGACAAAAGAAGCGTAGGACGCCCTGTGGCTAGATGGAGAGATGACTTACGCAGGGTTGGTGACAGAAACTGGAAGCTAATAGCTGAAGAGTGAGTTAAGTGGCGATCAATGGGAGAGGCCTATGTCCAACAGTGGACTGATGCAGGCTGATGATGAACAACACAGTAAGCACTATACAGATATTTGTGAAACTCATCCCTGGGCTCTGGGCTTCTGAAGTATACTTAGGGGTCAAACATCGTGAGGAAACCTGCACGCATCTGCGAAGTAATTCAAAGATGTGTGTGAAGTCCCCAATCCGCACTGGGCCCGCGTGGGGACTATAGCCCAAACCCTCTCGTGATGAGAGAAGGCCTGTGCCCAGCAGTGGGACGCAAATAGGCTGTAGTAGTAGTAGTAGTAGTAGTAGTAGTAGTAGTAGTAGTAGTAGTAGTAGTAAGCGTATGTCAGTAAAGTATACCTACATACATACCTATACCTAGTCTTAACTTCTTTCCTTCACGACCGTTATACATGGACTGACAATATAAAGGAGTTTAGAAATTGCTTAAAAACAAACACATCTTTCAAATTCATTTGGAAGATAATAATAATAATAATAAGAGATTTTATTCACAAAAAAAAAAAAACGAGCAGTTGAAATTACAAAAAGATGGTGGCGAAAGGGATGGTAGACTCAGCGATAACGCTGTTTTTCAGTCTCCAACCACTAATCTAAACGTAGACTAACTTAATCTTAAGAATACTTATCCTAGAGGCTACCCGTTGAAAATTACAATCCGGCAGTATTATAAGTTTAGTGTTCACAACAAAACCGAGGAAGATAGTAAGTAATAGCTTAAAATCTATAAATCTGTCTATTATACTATAGTAAAATTTTCTGTCTCTTTCTTTCTGTCTGTCTGTCTGTTTGTTAGAGTTAAGCTCCAGAACTACTGAACCGATTTGAATGCAGTTTTCAAAGGTAGATAGAACATCATTAGGATCTACATATAAGCTATGTTTGATTAAGATCGGATATCGGAACGAAAAGTTATCGTCAATTTCATAGTCCACACAGACGAAATAATAAAATAAAATAAATGAAAGTATGTATGTGATGTAAGTCGGTACATAGCAGATCAACAAGACTAATTCTAGTTCTAATTGCAGTCTCTATTTCACAGATACCCAAACGCATGAATCCTTTTGTTGAGATAGCAACCATGACTTGCATAGGATCTTAAAACTATACAGAGATGTAGCTTTTTTTACCGGCGGAGGAAGGTCGTTCCAGCATTTGGATGCTGCGAAACGGAAGCTGCCCCTAAAAGACGACAACCTGCATATGCGGGGAACCCCCAATGAACCAGTTCTACTACCCACATCAGACCACAGTAATTTATCGTACAGATACTGAACCCGGCCATTTTTTTTCAATATAAATACAAATGTACCAAGTTTAAATTTCCGTATATTTTGCATGTTTAGAATATTGTACGTGTTTAAGTATGGAGTTATGTGAGATTTCCTGTTTACATTATAACAAAATCGAATGCAAGAGTTTTGTACTCTTTGTATTTTCTTTTCAGTCTTTTTATAAAGGCAAGGACCATAGACAATATCACAGTAATCTAGATTGTCGACGAGAAGATGTGTCGGCTAACCATTGTACATGGCCAGCCTCCACACTATAGTTATAAACAAACTTGAGAATTGGTGGTCTCAATCAAGTGAGGTAAGCTTATTAAGTAATTTTAATTAAACAATTAATTAATGTTATTTGTACCCACCAAGTGGTCATATTGAGAAGTTAAATTATTAACTCTGTTTAAATGTTATTAATGTCAAGACTCCCAAACTTAACCATTGAACACAGAAGCCTGTGAAGAGCTAACTTTGGAATATGTGCGCATAGATGCCTGAGTCTCAGAGCATCGGAAATTCTGAAGCAGTTATCGTTTATTAGTTCGGTAGTACCTAAAGTGGATCATTTTGGACTCCACAGTTAAATATAAGTAGCTACTTTACAATTACTGTTGGATGTGCCAAGAGACATGTCAGCAACACCGAACTGTGTCCTTAAAGTTTGTCGATCAAAACTTTATCTATTGCCGCTATGCCGCCGACTCGAAGCTTCGCACACCCAATACTAATTTGGTCGACGGACACTGGAGGCTTTAACAGTTAGTTATAACGTGTTTACGGCTTATACAGACCACATATGTTAGGTATTTACAGTCACGGTTGTTTGAGAGTTTTATATAAGTACAAATATTTTTTGACCACCTCACTATGACTGCGATTAAATTAGGTGGCTATCCGTAAACTACTTCTCGAGTTACAAACACAAGAGCAATCAAATAAATTCGCTACTTTTCTACACACTTATTAAGTACTCCCAAATCCATACTAATATTATAAATGCGAAAGTAACTCTGTCCGTCTGTCTGTCTGTCTGTTACCTCTTCACGCTTCAACCGCTGGACCGATTTGGATGAAATTTGGCATGGAGATAGTTGGGGACCCGGGAAAGGACATAGGCATTTACATTTTTTTTACATTGCAAATAGTTGATAAAATGAGATTAAAAATAAACTGTCTTGCACACTGACTGAAGATTACCTCAGGTTGACAAGACTTATTTTTCACTGCATTACCTAAAGTATTCAAATTTTCAAGATCTACGTAAACTTAAGCTTACTACAAAGCTAGCTGTCCTAAACAAATAAAATTTATTCCCGCTGGGTTTGCAAGACCAAAATAGCTAAAACAAGAGATTGGAAAATTTACTACCTACCGTTTGTGATTTGTGCGGATGTAATTTTTAAATTTAGGCGTTGGTTGTATAAAACTGGGAGTGAATATTCTTAAAAAAATATTGCCCAGTGTCACCCTAAAATGTATGCAGAACCAGATGAATTCCTAATTCTCAATTGACATTTTAAATAACCCACGACATCTAATGTAATCAGTAAACAACCGAAATGTTCAAGCCGCTGAACGGTTTTTTTGTAAATTGGCCAAGAACACTCTCGATCACTTATCAAACAAAAAAAAAACTTAGTAAATTTGTTTTATCTGTTATGTTATGAGCTACGAGGCCACAAACAACAACACAGACCCTCATTCGGGAAGCAAAAGGCTTTATAATCTATAGCTACTTAAAGTACAGTTTCCGCCGTGGTATTTAAGACGTTCCCTATAGAATCCCTGTGAAAACCCTTGCTTCCCCAATGAGGCTACACGACATACGACAAACCTATAAAACTCTTTTTTATGCCCGGGGTTCAATTTATAAATGTAGAAAATCGCTCAGCGTGTAATGGCTGTTCGTTAATGAAAATAATGAAGATTTGTATGTCCAATTTCAAGTATTAGCATGAAATCCGTAGAAGGCGCCTTACCTACTGAACAGGCTCTATGCTAATACGTGCAGGTATATTCGTGATGTTTTCCTTCGCCAACTAGCTCAGTGGTAAATTTAAATAGAATTTGACACAATAAGTATACCTCTGCATGAGATGCGGTAGGTGGAACTAACTACCTAGGTAGTTGTTAGTGTTTCGACTCTACTAAAGTTGAACCAGAACCAGTCACTCTATTAGGTAACTAGGATATAGGCAACTTAGGCATACCTATTCTGTCCCAATATTGAGACGATGACTTCTTTTAGGCCCACTTGCGCCGAGCCGCTAACCTCGGTTTAGCCTTATTATAATTCAGCTATAGTTGTATCAACTTAATTCGAGTTAGAGGGTAACCCGAAGTTAGCGGCTTTGGTGGACCGAAAGCCACGCTACGCACGCACACGCTAAACATGCGCGTGCGTGCGTGGCGGTGTCGGTGCACTGTTGTGGAAGTAGTATCTACATACCTAAGTATAGGTACACTTTGATACGAAGCGATTATTATAAGCATCGGCACGGAACTTGAGCGGTGACCTTCGATGAGCAGAAGTCAAAAATAAGGTCTCATCAGCAGAGGAGCGCCGGACACAGGGGGCGCTTTGTCGTGCGTGCACGCTTATTGGCCCTTCAGTCGTAAACATGCGCAGAAATCCCCTCTACTTTTGCTCACCGCTCAAGTTACTTGCCGCGACCTGTACCCATATAGCTCGACCGTGCGCACAGTTTCCTTATTGTGACAGTCAGTGAATATTCCTTACAAATTACATTAAGGCCCTTCCCTGACCCAGCATCGTCAAATTGCTCATTTGAGATCATACTTTTCTAAGAAATGTTAAAAGTTAAAAATATGAAAAAAACATATGTTATATTTGATTATATCATCCTTACATTGACAGCTTTCGATACACGTTTCACGAAACTTCGCTCGATACAATTTAATTCCAAAGTTTTTTTGTGTTATAATTAGTTTTACACTGTTTGATATAATAAACTGGAGTAAAGTTGGATTAGCGGTCCGAGTTAGAGGTTACTTTGGAATTAAATTGTATCGAGCAAAGTTTCGTGAAACGTGTATCGAAAGCTGTCAATTTAAGGATGATATAATCAAATATAACATATGTTTTATTCATATTTTTGACTTTAAACATTTCTTAGAAAAGTATGATCTTAAATGAGCAATTTGACGATGCTGGGTCAGGGAAGGGCCTTAAATCACATATTTACTATCGAAATTCCGGGTGAACAAGTTTGTTTGTAGGTAAACCAACGAATACCATTAAAGAGACAAAGGTATGAGCGTGTTGCGGAGCAGCAAATCCAATTTATTACTTAAACAAATTTTAATGAGTGCACGCAATCGGAAACGTTAACATTCTGGCAGCTGGACTCATTATTTAATATTTAATGATTGAGTGCGTTTCAAACTTCAAAGTATTCCGGTATGAAACAGGCCGGGAATTATTCATGTTCGCCCATTTTTTATGTCTCCCAAAACAAAGGGTATTAACTTTTTAATTAAATCCGCACAAAAAGAATTCCTATCTATGGTAGAATGCATTCTATTTAAAAAGCTATTTGTGTAAATAAGGGTGTCTCTTTAAAACAATTTCAACGCTACAAATTTCTTTGCTCCTTTGATCCGTAGGTACTTTTTCATAGCTTCCTCAGTGAATTTATGTTCAGGTGCCGCCATTTTCAGAGGTAGTATTTTTTTACATTTCTCAACCATCTGTCGCGAAGGTAAACATTTTACGACAAGAGTTCCCCGAAACACCGTCGTATGGCAATTCGACTATTGCGATTAATGTAAAGCGAACAACAATTAAATTTGGTAAACTAATGGTTACTGTTAAAATAAGTACAAAAGAATAGGTGTATTCAAAACGTACATACCTAATAGTAAAGTCATAAGACTTGTCAAATGTCTTGTAGGTACTCTTAAGTATCTTGAAAATCTTTTTTTTCGTGAGTCGTCATATTTAAAATTGAAATTTTAAAACTCCTCATTCTAAAAGGGCGTAAGTCAAAAATGGCGTACTTAACCCTTCTCCGCATATACTTAATTAGTTCTGCGCGTATAGCGCTCATCCGTCAGCAAAAGCCATATGACGTGACATGGTCATCAGTCATCACGCACCAGTTACCACTAAACCACGATTTTCTCTAAAAGTAATGAACAAGAAAAACGTTTTTTTGAAATGATTTTTTTATACTGTGATATTTAAATGGTTTTTGAACTACGCCTTATTAACATTTTTAAATGTTGTCAATTGTGGAAGCACTGTGAAATTCAGCACAGTTCGGGGATTGATTCAATAAAACAAGCTTGATGACCGTATTGCTTCATTAAATTGTATAAAAAAGTGGCCGTAAAAAAATACTTTTTGCAATGCTAGTATTAAATCATTCATCAAATGTAAAATAAATTAAATACTTATTCAACTTTACTAAATTATAATCTGAAAAACAGTATAGAAAAGTAAAACCAATTTTAACTTCGCAATTGTTTTAATTCCACAAAACGTTCCCCAAGGGCTTGTTGTTACGGTTATGTCGACAGGTTGAGAATCACGTGTGTTTTACGACGAAAGTATAAAAACACCTTTCGACAGAAACAAAAACGACACATTTACGGTCCCTACTGACAGTTAGTAGGCGGTGGTACAATGTAAGTATATACTTGTAAGTATAACCAAAGTATAACTATCTGGGCCAGCTTTGGGCAGCAAGAAAACTTCAAGGTAAGTTAAGTAATGGGATAATAATATAACTTAATACCCCTATCGGTACTCTATAAGCAACATCGTTAACGGTATAACGGTTGTTTGACAATTGTAGGCCACAATCATAGGGACAAGTCCTGCAAGTCTGCTTTGTATACACAAAGCAGACTTGCACGACAGAAATCTGTCTGTTATGTGTAATATTGGAAATTAAATTGTAAGTAACAGATACCTTTACCAGGTCAACTTAAAGTATAATAGATGACAATCAGCAGAATCAATATCAAAATTTTCATATTTTTTTATGGAACAGACAGAACGCTTTTAAAATCCAATGCCAGCCTATTTAACCTTTGCAGGCACTAAACTATTTCTTCGACTCTGTTCAAAGGGAGTAAGTATAATACAATTCAGAAGATTAACGTTTTTGCACACAAAGAAGAAAAATCAATTTTCGAATGCGGTAGGTATCTTAAAGTTTAAGTATTTCTTTACAATATAATTGTTGTTATTTATGAAATTATTAACGTTAAAAAGATACTGAACTCAAACAAGTCCGTTATTTAACAAGCGGCATTAATAGAGAACATTCAATATTCCTAATAAATTACCCATCTAAAGTTACCATGACTTATGAATTATGAACAATACAGCTACCAATGTCACTAATTTGTACCCTCTCCCAGTAATATTGGGTACCGTGACTAGAGGAAATGTAATATGTAATGTAAGTGGTTAGCAAAAGTGGTAAAAGGCTTCGAAGGCACGCCTACCCTTCTGAAGTGGTTCAAATTATAATGATTCTACGCAGGGCTTGAAACCGGTTTTTTCCCCCATACAAATAAACCGGTTTACTTATCGTTCTTTCGTTTACTATTTCATGTTTAATAAGGCTATAAAATAATACGAAGTAATAATCTAAATACACTATGGAGTTCCACATAAAGAGTATAAAATAATTCTAAATATTTGGCTATTTCGGGGTTTTTTTAATTAACCGGTTACAAGCCCTGAATTTCTACGTGTGGGTTGCAAAAAGTTAAATACTTATTACTTTTTGTTTTAATTGAGTAATGTTAAGTATTATGTATTGTAATAGTTAATGTCAGTAATTGGTTATGAAATATACAGGCTTTTTATTTTATTATTCTTTACACATTTTTAGGCTCCATACGAGAGATGGTATTAGGGCTGAATATTACGTTATGCCAAGTATTTAGTCAGTTTCTTGTGTGTTACGGTGTGTGCTTGCAATATTTTGACTGGGTTGTGTATGGTGCGTTTGTGTGATTTGTGAACTTAGTGTTATAGAGTGAGATGGGTCGTTTGCTTGTGTGTTTTGTATGTCGATATTATTTTGAGGTGCGAAGGATGATGTTAGGTTTAAAAGTATGTTTTGTGAGTTGTGTGTGGATGTGGTTCTTTGTGTGTTGTGTGATCTTTGTGTTATAGTATAAAATAATAATATCAACTGAATTTCTCGTTTTTTCATACTCCAAATTTTGTTTAAGCTGGTAATACATGGGTATAATACGACTTGTCTTTTTTTTCAAATTCTCATATGACAGAAGTTGATATCATCTAAAAATTTCAATTAAATTACTAACCCAATAAAACTATTATTCCATAGACATTGTACAAATGTGGCGAAATAATTGATACAGTTTACCTTGTAAGTGTTTACTATGTAAAGAGACAGATTTCCATTATTAAATGACTGCTGGTTTTAGGCAGAATTAGAACAGCGTGGAAGTTTGCAAATTACCTTAGAATATTCTATCTAGCGCAGCTAGAGCAATCTCGCTAACCAATTTTGTATCTACTCAATCTAAAATGTGTCGGAATAAAGCTGTGCAACCCCGTTTACAGCCGACCGAGGCGAACACGATCGGAAACAATAACACGGAGCATTATCAGCGGGAGCCTTCATAACCGCCGTTTATGTCTTCATCGGGCTAGGGTCGGGACATAAATTGACGGCGCAACTCATTACTCGACTATACGACCCTGCCGATGATTAGCACCGGCCGATTACGGCGCGCACGCTGCATTATTCTATCGTGATGAGGGAAAATACAACCCAAGTAGCAATCGAGTGTCTTAAAAAGGAATTATAGATATCTTTAAGAAAATTTTACTAATTCTATCAGTTGTCTTGACTAAAACTATTATGTCCCTCAAGATATCTTGAAGATATCTCCAAGACTGAGTTAAGACAAAGTGGGCACAGTATTTAAGTCAATTTTAAGAAAGAGTTAATACTACTCTTTAGACAGACTTTAACCCTACTTAAGACTGAGGGCTTAACAGATCTCTTAACTTCGATTTCAAGATATCTTTAAGGTTGACTTAATACCAAAAAATAAGCTTAAAGATATCTTTAATACTTACTTAATACTATTAACACCGAGTTGTACTAATTCGATCATCTCTTAACAAAGAAAATTTTAAAACTTTTTTTACTTATGGAATTGTTATTTTAGAAAACATGGCGAACTCTTTTACTTAAAAGAGAATTCATTGTAGGTTTATCGAAATGGCGATGAACTAACTATTTTTTACGTTTATAAAATACCGTTTTATGTCCCTATTGGTACTTGAAAACTATAACGCATGATTGTTTATCGTGTAAAATTGATCGAAAGTGCTATAAAACAGACGGGCTTACAAAATACTGGAAAATAAGCACTAAATATTTGGAATATTTTGTTGCTAAATGAAAATTTTACTTACATACAGCGCAGAATACTACTTTTCCGTATACGTTGGAGATATAACACAAACACTAACACAACACTAACACGTTAAAACAAAAATCTAACTTCAATGTACTTTATTTTTTATGATTTAGCGTCGGAATTTATCAATATTTTTTCTAACTTAAAGTGCAAAATGGCGTTAAGTCTTACTATTCTTAACGAAGTATGACTTTAGACAATACTGATTTTGTAAGGTTACTTTAGATAAAGTATAGACAAATTGCATTTGGAGTAGTACCGGTTTAGAGAAATGATACTTAACTTATACTAAAAACCGAATTAGTGTATAGGTCTAGTTAATTCTTAATGGACTTTAAATAATCTTTACTTTGATTTAGTTTATACAATTTACCGTCAAATTTACGGTATTGTTTATGCAAGAAGAACCATCCCACCAAAAACATTTTTATGTAATGTCATGCCAAAGCGAGTACCTACTAATACGAGTATACTACATTGCTTGCGCTGCGAAGAAGTTATATAAGATCTCATGGGGAGCCAAGCTGTGTCGTTCAAAAAGTCAAAATGTAGGGCCAGTAGGTCTAGTGTATTTTTTACACCAAAAATGCAAAACGATGTCACGAAGTTATTCGAGTAAACTATTCACGATCAGTTTTGTTTTAACACGCGAGTGTAAGCTTCAACTTCGGGCTCGGTTTGTTTTTACCTCTTCTCACATGAGTGTAAATCTTTATTTGCGCTAAACGCATCGAACGCGTTTTAGTTTATTCATCATTTTTGTATGAGAACACAAACAGCACCCCTAGCGGCAAAACATGGAGTCAATTCAGCGAGTGACATTTACTTTACGAAAACGGATGTGAATTCGTTTACACGTTTTCTGACTAACTGCGAGTGTAAGCTCGCATTTGACAGTTTGAAAAGTAAATTAAACGAAACGCGAGAAGTAAAGTTACTCACCCGACTTTATCACGTGAGAAGGTGAGAACTTAGGTTTTCGAACCTGACGAATCCAAATTTACTTCAAAATTTTAGATTTTTCAAGTGAAATAAATGATATATGTATGTCGTCTATGTCTTAATATGCTTGTATTGTGTTCTTGAGATAATTTTTACTAAGTATGTTATTTATTTAAGCTTCTTCGCATACGTATAAGTGTGTCTTTCTTTTTTAATGTTGAGATACTCCACGTTTGTGACGAATATACCTATAACTATGTACTTCGATTTGGTTTAACCAAAAAACTAAATTACATAAATTACTCCGGGTTGCCTAGAAATTTTAGAAAATGTAGGTAACTTGGCAACATTTATGGCCATTTTGACAATTTTGACAGAAAAAACCTGAAGAAACGCAAACGCGATCGAGACGTTTTAACTCACTGCCTTCCGTCACATATTTGACATTGTCATGATTGACGTTTACCAAGCCTCCTCAAATTTGATATTAATGATAATTTAAATGTTTATTATTGAATAATTGCCGGCCTGAGGCCAATATTTTGATAATGGCGAAGTGTCCAAGACAGAAACCAACAATTTTATAGTGTATAGCGGATGTCGCAAAGTGATGGTGACAATACATGAACGTGTGCGAGAACGGTGTTGACAAATGCACTCAAAGGTTAAAAATGGACTTTTTACGAATAGTTTACTCGAAGTGTTTGGAGTTGAGAAGATGGACGTTGACGTTTATTTCACCTCAGCCTCACCCTCACCAAGTTTACTTGATTTATCTTTTATATCGTACATTAATTGTTTCCTCCATACAATGCTCGCCCCGTAGGCCATACTTGAAAGTGGCAAAATTGTCTTGCATATACTTAGAAAGAAGCCATTATATAAGAGAACAGAAGAGAAGAATTATATTTTAAGATCCATACTTTGAATTGAGCCAAATTTCTTGTAACGTAGAAAGAATTGGCGCAGCTCGTGTTACTTTTATCAAATACAAAGGAGAATGCGTGCATAGAAGCAAGAAACAGTAAGTATTAGACATAATATTAGTATTTATTTTTATTTGACATGCAATAAGTACCCACTGCTGGGCACAAGCCTCCTCTCATCACCAGAGGGTTTGGGCCCTACACAGGCGCAGTTTGGATTGGGGACTCACACATGTACCTACATTCTTGAATTACTTCGCAAATGCGTGCATGTTTCTTTACGATTCACTATGTTTTCGTTCACCGAAAAGCCAAGTAGTAGGTAATTTTGCACAAAAATAACTCAGAGATGCGAGCCGAATTCGAACGCCCGCCGATCCTCTGCATGAAGAGTTCTATAGGTGATGGTATGGGTGAAATGGTTCCGAATGGAGGACCGATCACCCAACTGATCCAGGCAGTCGTCCCCTTTCATAAATAGGTGATGGTGGCCTAGTAGTTGGCCACCATCACGGCTTCAATTAAATACCTAATATACACTTACATTTTCTTTCAGTGTTCCTTCTGGCTCTGCCCCAGCAAGTCAAGTGGAACTGTGGCAACTTTAAGACCAGACCCCGTGGCTGAGCCAACTGCTGATTCCTACCAGAATTTCATCAAGTTTTAAGTAGTTTAAACACTAATAAATCATGCTATATATTCCATTGAGATTATTATTGGTGTTATTTATTGTAAGTATGTATATTTCTTTAGCAAATGTCAGTAACTAGCAACTGATCGATCAAAGCACAACCGAAGCTACTAACCGCAGAAAGCTGAAATTTGGCATATAGGTTCCTTGGGGAATTGGGGGGTGTTACTAAGCATAATTCCCGCGTGAACGCTCCGAATTCCACGTGAATGAAGTCACCGTCGGAATAAGCTAGATTGATATAATGCTTTTAGGTATTCGCATCAGTCAAGAATGTTGGCCGCTACAATTTTGCATTTATAGTATTTCCCTTTACATGATTTATTTAACGTTAATCTACCACATATGTAGCGGGAGTGGTGATGATGAGAACAAACTACTTTCTTGGTTAGTTTCAAGATGATTTATTTCATAATAATTTAGAACGCTTAAATGAGTGAGGCTCACAAGAATGTGCCGTCACACACTGGAAATTCTTGTGAGCATCACCCAATATGTACTTATGTCTACCGAAACGATAATCCATGACACGGCCTATCTCTCTTCCGTGCCGTGCCTTGTGGACGATGCCGATGGTGCTGGCACAATCCTCCACGCCTGGAAAGACTATTCCTATATCGACTACGTCGCGATGTACGCCTCTTCATCGTTCAGCAAAAAGGCTGGTTTCAAGCGACCGATTGATTCGCACGTCGCTTTGCCTTCTCTATTAATCAGGTTCCCATGCTTTGCTCCTCCTCTCAACCACTATAAATGGGCCATCATAAGGCGGCGTTAGAGTAGGGCGGAGTATGACGCTTCTTGTGAACATTTCTGTAATTGGCCTTTCCCTTCTTGGACCGAGACAACATTAGCAATACTTAAGTATCTTCCCTTAAACATCTCTGTAAAACTATCGTAGGAACAGTTCCTCATTAAAAAACATTCCTGCGGTAGCCTAATCGGTATTCCATATACTTTCCTCGCAGCGCTATATCCGGTTTCTTCCTGTAAATTATGCTTGAAAACTACTCCTAAGTCCCAACTATAATATGTAGGAAACTCTTCAACCGAGTTCTCTCTTTCGCTTCTTGCCCAAATACTAGCTATACAGATAGCCATGTAGGCAATACCAGCAATTTTGTAAGGCACTGAAAAGTCCTGCATAAATTTTATCTCCATGTTTAGTATCTTCTATTCTATTCTATTCTATATAAATTAATGGCTTCTGTCTTGGACACTTCGCCAATATCAAAGTTAGGGCCACAGGCCTGCAAGTTGTTCGGTAATAATGATAAATGTACGGTACAAAAGATAAATCAAGTAAAAATGGGGAAGCTCAACAAACGACAACCATCTTGGACGACGGCCATTGAGCAACCCCCTTTAGTATCTTCAAAAATGTTCAAATTATTAGCCTGACAGTGACCTTGACAGATCGAATTGCGTATACTACTGCGTTTCTGTCATACTAAAAGTCACTCGAAAACGTGAACGTTTTCGTTTACTCACTTACTCGCTCGTCACTCATTCGTATTAATCAAAATACACTCGCTAAACCTTGTTACAAAACGTACCGTTAGGGGCGCTGTTCAAGTTTTCATACAATCTTGATGTAAACGCAAACGCGGTCGAGAAGTATTTTCCAGGTCCGAAAAATACACTTGAGGTACAGGCCGTTTAGTGACAGTGACGCAAACACTCATAGCGGTTTATCAACAGAAAGCTAACCAGGCGTGAATTTTGTGCTTAAAATTGAGTAACGAAACGACCAAGCCCCACATTTTGACTTTTTGAACGACACGCTTGTTCTCAATGATATCTTTAAAATGTTGTACAGTGCAAGCAATATTTAGGCAGTAAGTATCTAAGAGGCGACACATTACCTACGTAGCATTTTAGATAGGTAAAATGTTTTTCATGGGATGTCTGGGGGCACGCTAGTGCTCCCGCCAAGACGAGTCAACAGAAGCGCTGGGCACACCTACCTTTTCTCAAAGCCTTTAATCGTATTTTCATAGGTACCTTTAAAGATTCGTCATGGATAGTGCTAGAAAGTCCAAATGTTGAGTAGTTATATTATGACTATAGAGTACCTTTATTATACATAGATTCAAACGCATGGCTATAATCGTTTAGTGATTTTTTTATATATTTTGCCAATTAGCTGATGAGATAAGATGTTTTAAAGAAAAGAAAGGAAAATTTTGTTTCTTTGTCCTTTCTTTTGAGACAAAATGGCTGGAACGATTATGATGAAATTCGGTATGGAGATAGTTTTATATAGTTTGAGAACCGGGAAATAACACTTTTTTATCCCGATATTTCCACGGGAACGGGTTTTTCACGGGTCAAATGAGTTTTTCAATACTTTCAATATAACTAACCGTCTATTATGTGTAGGTAATCATCGGAAACGCAAATTCTACGTCTACGCGGGACGAAGTCGCACGCATCGGCTAGTTTTAGATAATCTATATTAATATTATAAATGCGAAAGTAACTCTGTCTGTCTTACGCTTCAACCGCTGGACCGATTAGGATGAAATTTGGTATGGAGATAGTTGGAGTCCCGGGAAAGGACATAGGCTACTTTTTATCCCGGAAAAACGCATATCTAGTTCCCGCGGAAACCCGATAACCAAATTCTACGCGGGCAGAAGCTAGTAATATTATAAAAGCAAAAGTAACTCGTGTGTGTCTGTCTGTCTATCTGTTAACTCTTCACGCTTCAACCGCTGGACCGATTTGGATGAAATTTGGCATGAAGATAGTTGGAGTCCCGGGAAAGGACATAGGCTACTTTTTATCCTATTATTATTTTTATTTATGGATTCAATCACTTATTCAGCTAATTGGCCAAATACAAAAAAATATCCATATTTCCATACAAAAAAAAATATATTCTAGCAATTGCCAGACCGAATCTACGA
Source organism: Aethes cnicana (assembly GCA_963971205.1). NCBI lineage: Eukaryota > Metazoa > Arthropoda > Insecta > Lepidoptera > Tortricidae > Aethes > Aethes cnicana. Next base: position 6,882,427 of record OZ020286.1, read on the forward strand.
AAATACGACAAAACGTTTCAAGACAAGGTAGATATAATGCCCTACGCTTCCGTTGACTCGTCTTGGCAGGGGCACTGCCGTGCCCCCAGATCGTAAATTGCCGTGCAATCAGAATCACTGCTGTCCGCTACTTCCATTTCCAAATTTGACGCTATAAGTATCCTCTACTGTCTCGTGATCTATTTTTAATAGCTACTGAGTAATAGACACTGAAATCTCACTCCAAGATGTCGCACTGTTAACATATTTGAAGCACTGATCACTTGCACCGCACACAATTTGAGGTTAATCTAAATATATAAAACTCAAAGGTGACTGACTGACTGACTGACATAGTGATCTAACAACGCACAGCCCAAACCACTCGTCGGATCGGACTGAAATTTGGCATGCAGGTAGATGTTATGACGTAGGCATACGCTAAGAAAGGAGTTTGCGAAATTTCCACGGGAACGGGAAAAAAACGGGATTTTTCATTTTAATATTTCTGCGCATACGAAGTTGCGGGGAAAAGCTAGTTTTCTATATTTCGCAACACGCCGAATGATGAAAGCCAAATTTTTTGAAGTAGTTTTTTTTTTAATTTCATCCATCTTTCACTTGGTTTATTTTGTCGAAAAGCGTCCCGTTAAGCTTATTTTTACTTAAAGCTTATTAAATTTAGGGATAAAAGAATAAAATATTCTTCACAAAAGCAATTTCTAGAACTTATAGTGTTACGATCATCTTAAGTTTGTCTCCAGATTCAATTTTTACTTAGCAATTCTAAACTGATACTTTGATTATACCATTGAGTCTTTAGTGAGTCTTGAAATAATCTGAGTAGAGTAAAAGAATCATTTTTAGACTTAAGTGTGGACGCAGTTAATACTAAATGGTTTTTAAAATACTTAACTAGGATTTAGGTATTCTTAACTTGCTAAAGTAGCGGTAGCTTAAAACTATTTAGTTTTAAAGACTACAATGACTTAACGGAGTCTTTTTTTTATTAGCTAATTCTGATTTAAGACAAAGTTAAGATATGTAAGATTTAATCACTATTCTTGTTTGCTACTTGGGAAGACGACTGAAGAATTTCAATGTATTTGACATATAAGGAACCGTAAAAAAGAACGATCTGGTGTAGAAACGTGCGAATATGTGAGTACGACGAAACATTATTCCAATTATATCCGATATTGTAAGAGTAAAATGCCACAGGACAACTGTGTTAGGTATTGTATCTTTCTAGGTGAAGATTTCAGAGCATAACTATGGCAGCTGTGTTTCACCTCTATTGTCAGGATTATTTCACAGAAAAGATTATTAGGTTTTTGACCCGTCTTGTAAGTACTACATATGTAGGTGCTTTTAGCAAAAGAATCGCGTAAAAAATTAGTAAAACGAATACGAAAAATATAAAATCCACAACACAACGTTTATTTCAAATTTCGGTTGAAGCTTGAATACGTTTATGACTGTCTAAACTGTTGACAAAATTTCTTACAATAGCAGGTAAGCATTTCGCTTCACACATATTGTTATGGCCCAGCCCGTGTGCACGCTGGAAGGTGTGGAAGACGACGGACGCGCCGCCCCCTGCCCTGGACTCTAGGACTGACTTGTGCAACTTCACGGCCAACTCATAAGGCACTACTCTGTCGCCCTTCGAATGTAGAATTAATAGCGGCAAATCAGGAACAGTGCGCAAGTATTGATCCGTCTTAAACGCGTACTCCGGAGACGCATCAAAAGGTTTCACAAAAGTATCTTCATAATACGGCAGCCAAGACACGAGTTTAGAACATGGATGCTTCTGTATTTCTTCAGACAGGTTGTTAAATGCTGACTCCAATATCAATGCGTCCGGTAAAGGCAAGGGATCCGCCACGCACTGCTTGCTCAGCTCTGCCAAAGTTGCAACCAGATTTGAGGCAACAGCTGTTCCGAGAGAATGTCCCCATATTAACACTTTAGGTCTTTGGTTCTTATTTAGAGAATTCAGTAACCAGGAGTACACATGAAGCGCATCTTCCACCACGCCAGCTTCTGTCGGTTCTATGTATGTAGAGTCTCCGTAGCCTCGATAGTCAAAAGTAATGACATGGAAATTTAATTCTTGAAAGACCTTGTACAGTTGCAGCCTTTGTGGAGATGCTCTATGATTCGAATTTCCATGGCAGTACAGAACAACGGGACATTTCGTGTTCTTTAACTCTTCATGCAGACGGTTGTCCACAGTGGTAACATCTCTTATGACGTAAACATCCTTGAACATCGAACAGGGAACAATGTGCCATGCTCCCAACTTGATAGGGCACTTGTCGGCTTTAGACTGGAACTCAACGCAAAAATGCCTACCACCAATTACGTTGCAACTCGATGGATTCTCATAATCGAGGTTTCTTGGATAATTAAAGCAATTCGAAAAGACTATCTTCCTTTGAACCGCTTTACTGTATTTAAATATTAACGGCAAAATTGCGACATGTACGAAAAACAAACTGGCAGTGACTGATGCGCTAGCCATCAAAATTGTGCTTATCACCATTATGAACTTATTAAATTTTGCACTATTTTTTATATTTTTATCTTATCTAACCTAATTTTTTGACAATGTGTGGATTAAGTATGTTGGACGTCACTTTTGACACGAATTCTAAACTTTATGGTTTTCATCAGCCTTAAGCTATTTAATCTTAATAGGTATTATCATCCGACCTCCTTTTGCTTTCGAGCTTGCAATAACTGAACGAACGCCGAACTTATGGAGGTGAATCTTTATCTTGAACTTCCAAAAGTGCCACCCAATCTGGATAATTTAATGGCACTGCGGTCGCAACTGTTAAATATGTCAAGTGTCAAGCCACCTAGGCGGCTAGTCTGCAGGAGCCTTCCGATTACGGAGTGTGGAATGTGTCTTGGTAAGGAGCGCAATCTATATGGCGAAACAGTTGAAAACGTGTCCAGCGGATTTGATAAGCAACAAAACAAAACACACTCTCCTCACAACCGTTTTCGCCTCAGCAACGCCATCTGAAGGCACTACTGCAGACTAACCGCCTAGGTGGCTTGACTGGAGTGGCGACCGCAGCGCCCCCAATCTACCCGATTTGGTGTCCACTTTTGGAACTATAAAGATTGCGTCCTTGAGGCAAGTGTGTTGTACTTTTTCAACTGTTTCACCATATAATATAAGATTGCGCTCCTTTAACTCAACCCTCCATAGCCAAACTGAAAAAACTGCCGTCATATTCCCAAAAAGGATTTTAAGACGCTGACAAGAGCTACTTTCCTATAATCTAACTGCATTAAAATGGAGATAGATATGACAGCGGCGGTTGAAACTTTCGAATATTTATTCACCCAACCACGCCGCAATGAACACCCACAGCGTGTCTAATTACGTACTAAGTGTGTAGAGTACAGTACAGGTTTACACAACTTAGAAGGCGCGTGGATTAAGCGATTATGGACCCTGCGTCAACGGCTTAAGTGCTTTGCCACACGCCTTCTAAGTTGTTTCGTGCTGCACTAGATCACGAGAACATCACGTTAAACTTAATACAATAATTCTGAAAATAAGTACAGAAGCGCGCTTATTCGGCGAAAATTTGTCCCAGTTTCATCTTCTACACGATGTCTGTTAAGCTCAATCGAGATTTCTTTGTTGCCAGTTTCACACATACATAATGTAGGTACCTCATTATGTAAATGAAACCAAAAATCTCAGCTGTTTACTTTGTTCTGAAATACAATTTCTACTCAACACGAAATAGGTACGTAATCTTCAACAATACTGACTTACGGTTTTCTTTGAATTCTTGTTTTCGTTTTGAAATGTGTACCCGATAATATTGGAAAAGCATAAAAGTTTCAGCTTTGTCGTGTTTGTACTTATTACGTTTCAAAGGGGCGGGGAGAATTGGAATCCATTACCGACTCAATAGAGGTGGCACGTGCTCACTAAAATACCTACTCGATGAATTAAAATCCACCCTTAACACCCTTAATAAGATCCCACTGATGGGCACAGGACCCTCATCACGAAGATTTGGGCTAGAGACCCAAAACGGTCCTCATTCGGATTGGCGACTTCAAACACAGCTTTTATTGCTTCGTAAATTACACAGGTTTCCTCGCGATGTTTTCCTTTTCTGGAAAGCTCAATGGTAAATTTAAACTTATTCTCAAAGGTGCAAACTGAAAGTAGGGAGCAGGCATGCAGAGGCCTAAGTGAGAGGCCAAACCACTAGACTACCACGCCATCAAATTAACTTCACTTATCTCACTACACTTATTTCTTTCTTTCTTCACTTACTACTACTACAGCCTATTTTCGTCCCACTGCTGGGCACAGGCCTCCTCTCATCACGAGAGAGCTTGGGCATAGTACCTTTACTCATGATGTTTGTCTTGAAATTCAAAAGTAAACTTAGAGGTGCGAGCCGGAATCGCATGAGTGGCGGTAGGTCGAACTACTCTAGGCCACCACGACTTCTTCAATTACTTGATGTGAATTACTTCAAGTCTCAGTCAGTCAGTCAGTCGTTCAGTAAATTGATCACTTAAATTTTTCCACGACATGAAGGTCATTGGCATAATAAATTTTACTTTGTGACCGAAAATACAGGAAGAGAATATTCATTGAGGTGGGCGATATTAATTGCTCACAAGGGTGGTGTTCTCTAATGATTCATAGTATGTTTTTGACGTTGCGGTTGAAAAATAGTTTTGTTTTTTCCGTTACTTGTCAACAACTTCGGTTATTACCTACTAGCAAAGTCTAGAGTTCCGTAGCCTATAATGTTAATAACAGTATAAGCTAAAATAATGCAAATTTCTTGATGAAATGCAGCTGATGCCGTTGCCGTCTGAAATTCCCTATTTATCTACGTCACACGCTGCAACGTTTTGCTAATCATCACCACCGACTATGCATACAGCGAATACTAAGGGTCGGTTGATTCAAACCGTCCGTTAAAGTTAACGTTAACGTTAAATATTTTACTATGGGACAAAATGACGTTTCTGTATGGAACGACAGCTCGGCGGCCATATTTAACGGCCACGAGTCCGTCAACTGTATTTGAATCAACCAGGCTTAGTGTTAAGCTGTCAGGTACTTACATGTTTGTAAAGTGTTTATTAAATAAATAAATGTCACAAAGATAAGGGAAGACTGTTTACTTCCTACCTAAACGCGAGATGCGTAACCAGTGACGCGGTTCGGTGTTCACCCCCTACAATTCTCAGTAATTCCAGAAGGCTCTAATAACGCTCTCATCCGGACAAAAGACAGCGCACAACAAAATATAAGTACAAAGGTGATCTAAAGAGAATCTACTTAAGTAAGACTTACGAAAGAAACATTATTATGAAACGCGCTTCTTTGTTCTTATGAGTAGTATTAATTAAGGTTTGTGTTTTATCACGGGCAGCGATGGAAAGAAAACACAAACAAACGCGACTCGCTGATATTAATTGGACTATCCGGCTGAGAAATCAATTTGCAGAAGTTAATGCTGTGAATTTACTGACTTGCTTACAAAACTTGAGTTTTCTGCTTGAAGTGAATGAATACCTCCCTATATCTGTAAAGTGAAATCGATCCAAATTCGATTCATGATGAAAACGTCAAATGCTATAAACATAAAATTAAATGGTAATGCTAAAGATACTTAGTGGCTTTGAAAATGTTGACTGTGATAGCCGTTTTTTTATTAGGTAATATTAAATTTTAGCCTCGAGACTCGAAACTGACAGGGTTGCTAATTTATCTTACACTTTAAACGCGCTAATCTCCATCTCAGAAACGGGTATAACGATTTGGAAGAAATTTGGAATATAGGGTTTACGGGAGCGACAAATCGATCTAGCCTCTCATATCTGAGAAAACTCGGATTTAGCTATTTTCACCCGAGCAAAGCTCGTTTACCAGGTCCTATTTATTCATTCCTTTCTATCTGTATGTATTTGTTTATTTATACAAGCGATCTCAGAAACGGGCATAACGATTTGGACGAAATTTGGAATATAGGGGTTTACGAAAGCGACAAATCGATCCAGCTAGGTCTCATATCTGAGAAAACTTGGTTTTTATTTTCACTTGAGCAAAGCTCGGTCGCCCAAGTCCAGTTTATTTATCTTGATGTATTTGTTTATGTATACTTACAAGCGATCTCAGAAACGAGTCTAACGATTTGGACGAGATTTGGAATATAGGGGTTTACGGCGGCGACAAATCGATCTAGCTAGGTCCCGTATCTGTGGAAACTCGGTTTTAACTATTTTCACCCGAGCAAAGCTCGGTCGCCCGGTACTTTACGGGTCCATTCCCCATTCATCATCGGTCCATTGTGTTGTCCACGCGTAGCGTGCTCATGCACTGCTAAGCTGTAGAATAGGGATGACGACAACTTTTTTTTTTCTTAGTCTATCAGAAAGATTATTGAAAAGTATTGGACACGTATTTTTTCTTTTTTCACGTAATCAAACTTATACCGAGATGTATTGAGTTGAAATGTCGCGTGACGTCACGGTTAAGTACGATTTATACCTAACGGTGACGTAGTTAGCCCCCACTCTCCAACTTTAATGCGTTTTAACTTAGTCATTCTTTGTTAATTTGATAAAACAAAAAATACGGGTCTAATATTTTTTTATTACCGACTGACGGACTAATTAGAATTTCGATTTCTTCACCCTGTCGTCATCCCTATTAAGTATCTACATTTGGATACCTAAGTACTTATAGTTGTTATAACCCACGTGCGTAGCTCGACCGATCAACTTATTCCACTCTCTAATACAAGCTCAGACCGGCTTACCAAACTATGGCTCTAAAAATAAGTCTGATATAATCAACCCAAAACAAATTAACCATTCGAAGCGTTATTAAGGCTCTGAAGTGATGAAACGTTTTCCGATAATGGCCCCCATTAAAGGGCCCCACTACCTCAAGGGTTCAAATCTTCCTTTTTTTAATAATTCGCAGGCAATAATTCACAGCAAAGTCCGAATAATTAATGGTGGAAGTATCGGTGTGAAAAATCGAACGAGAAATTATATGCAAGTTCCCTTGGCCTCTCGTCTTGACTTCGCGGCAAATCATTAATTTCTGAAGCCGACAGACGCTTCCGAACAGAAAGATAGACGCAAAGGGTTAAAGTTACAACCTCAATGCCTGTTAGGTACAAACCTTTAACACAGGAAGTCATTATAATTTAAAAATCGAACCTAAGTATTTATATCGTTGTCTAGCACTCATTGTACGAGCTTTGCTTAGTTTGGGGCTAGGTCGAAGTATGTGAAATGTCCCAAGATATTTATTTATTTATTATTTATTTATCTATACTAATCCATATTCATTTCCATATTTTTCATATTATAAATGCGAAAGTAACTCTGTCCGTCTGTCTGTCTTTCTGTCTGTTGTCTGTCTGTCTGTTATCTCTTCACGATTCAACCGCTGGACAGATTTATATGTTGTTCGCGTATTTATGGTGTATGTATTTGCAATGTGCAGTTATAACTCGACAACTTCTCGACAGATTTCCACAAAATTTGGTATGGGGATAGATGATCCGCTACCCCCTAAATTCGCGCGAACAACGTCGCGGGTAACTATGTCTAGACCAAAATAGACGTACCTACGTACGATCTAGAAAAAATACAGACGAAAATCGGACCAGATGTTTTTGCTCAGTGTATTGAAAACTTTAAATACAATGTTCATAATTTCATAATAGCACTTTAAAAGTACTTCTCCCCTGGCCTGAGTGTAAACTCAAAGCATTTAAAGCCGTATAGAAAATAGAAATACACGTGATAATAGTAATGACACAAATAACGAAAGTACAATGATCCAGTGCATTAAACTCGCTTGAACAATGTCCCCATTAAATTAATGTAACAGGGTGAGCATTGTTCATAGTTTCTCAATTAGGTAACGAATTATTCAATACAGAATAATGATCCAGAACAAGGGTTCGGTACCTTCATTAAATTGGCTTTCAGTAAGATCCGTAGAAGAGTCATACACATTTTTTAGTATGAGTTAAGGTTACAAATCTTTCCTGTGGACAGGCCAAATCCTAATTTCTTGCTGGGCCTTTACATACATGTGCCTACATACAAATTATCTCTAGTAACCTGTATGATAAAATATAAGTTATGTATACCCAAGTCGTTAACTATTGCATTGTCCACAGGAAAGACCCCTGTTTTCGTGTTCTTCACGCGTTCAGAACCGTCTTGAATATGATTTATGGACATACACAGACTTAGATACCTACTATTCTCTATTTTAATCGAGTTCATAAGCATATAATTTTATCTTATCTTGAGCCTTAATTAAGTATGTAAAATGTCATACGATACATTATCTTGAGATCAAGTACACCTAAAATTGCTTCTACTTTGTTCTCTTCTGTACCGGCTTTGATGTAAAATACTTATTGGTTTTTCATCGAAACCTCTTTACTTTATAGTTAGATAGTGTATTTACGTGATTGTAGTTGGTTACTGCAAACAATTTACTAATGTTGTTTATTTAAGTTGAATACCTATTTTAATATTCTCCTAACCTGAGCCCGGGGCATTAGAGTTCACTTTGATCATTTGGAAACTTTATATCGAGAAATATTTAAGGCGCGAATTTAAGTTAACCCAACTTATCAAACGATCACCTGTGACTTTGAAATAAATCCCGAAACTTTTTATTGTATTGAATCTGAACAATGTATATTCAATTCAATTTACTGCAGAACTCCAACTTTACACAATAGGGTCAACTCGTAAGTAATTACTCGTAAGTAAGTACGTAATTAATTAGTTACGCATATACTTACCAGCTACTTAAATGTTTTGAAAACAAATCAAACACCGGAGTACAAGACAACGGTGAGGTTGTCCATGACAATTTTATAAATTTAAAAATATTATGGAAAACAAGCCAGAAGTGAAAAAGCGGTCTAGTATTAGTGAATGGTTTAGAAGTTTGGAAAAAACCTTAGGATTCCAAAATGACATTAAATGGGTGAACTGTATTTTAATAATTGTCTATCATATCTTATTTGTTTACTGGCCATATCATTACGCGCTCCCCGTGAAATGGCAGACCGTTGTGTTCGGTGAGTCCTTTTGCAAATTCAGAATATTTTACTTTTTTCAATAAATCAATTCGGTCTATTGAGACTTGTTCGGTGAATATGATTGAATGGAAAGGGCCCATGATTGATGATTTTTGATTGCTTGGGTTGTTATTCTTAGATTTTGAGCTCTGATATTTATATCTACTTGCTGGCTTTCAGCTGCTATTATGTACGTGGCGAGCGGATTCGGTGTCACCGGGGGCGCTCATCGACTATGGACGCACAAATCTTACAAAGCGACGTTACCACTCAAATTATTCCTCCTAATGTGCTATTCCAGTGCAGGCCAGGTAGGTACTCTTTCAATTACTTGTGCAAAACATCGAGCAAGTTCAGAGACTTGCGAGATAGGCTCACATAATCACGGAATACCTGTGCAGTAATTGGACTTTAGTGTGCCCAAGACTCGGGAAGGTATTTCCCTTATGACTGTGTATTTTACAGAATTCCCTTATGAACTGGGTCCGCGACCACCGCGTGCACCATAAGTACAGCGACACAGACGCTGACCCGCACAACGCCAACCGCGGCCTCTTCTTTTCTCACATCGGCTGGCTCATGTTGAAGAAGAACCCTGAGGTTATCAAGCGCGGCAAACAGATAGACATGAGTGATATACAGAATGACCCGCTGCTGAGGTTTTACGAAAGGTGAGATGGTTCAGAAAGCGGTCACTGCGGCCATGGACATGAGAAATCAAAAGATTTCGAATGCGTTACCAACCCTCAGCCCTATGATGAAATGCGTCTATGACAGTAACTTCCACCGGCTGCCTTACCCCCTTACAGGAACACAACAGTGCGCACACTGATATTTATTGAGTCTGGCAATAACTCTGTTCTACATTTGCGACACCAGAGGCATCACCAATCAATGGTTTCATTCGTTAAACCATTGATTTAAATTAATTTAATTCAAAATGCATCAAACTTACCTTCTCATACAAGTAGATACCTACTTCTTCTGGTCCTTCAGATACTTCAACTGGTTCAAGCTGTTGTTCTGCTACTACCTGCCGACTATGATCAACGTGTGGTGCTGGGGCGAGGACTGGCGCACCGCCGTCGCCTGGCAGTGCTTCCTGCGGTACATCACGACCTTCCACAGCGAGCTCACCGTCAACAGCCTCGCCCACGCCTTCGGCTACAAACCGTACAATAAGTAAGCCAAGCTTTTTAACCTGCAACAAAAACAAAAGAGGGCCTGTTATAAATTTGACGTGTGTGTTGTGTCCGTGTTCTTTGGGTCGTTTGGGAGATGTATGTGTGAGGAGGTCTTCGAAACTGTACAGATGGATATATAATGTACCTGCCGTATCGCCCGTATCCCCAAATAAAAATAGATACACTTTCACCCTATTTAACGATATACTTATGTATCAGTGTTTTACTCTCATACTCGTATAGTATAGGTTATCCTATCAGTAATATTCTTGTACCATCTGCGCTCTTTACTGTACTAGTACGAGTTTACTTACCATGTGAAACTGAGACTAAGTCGCTCTTGTACCCATTTCCATAATGCATTTTGTTTTGCAGAGATTTAAAGCCAGCAGAGAATCGTTTTGTATCCACCGTCTCTCTTGGTGAAGGTTGGCACAACTACCACCACGCTTTCCCGTTCGACTACAAGGCGGCGGAGCACTTTGACTTCTTCAACTTTGGTACCACTTTCATCGGAATATTCGAGAAACTCGGCCTAGCCTATGACCTGCGGCAAGCAACTCCTGAGATGATAAATTCCATCGCTAAGAGACTAGGAGACGGCACACCCGTCCACTTCCCTCTGAATGTAGAAAACGAGCGAGCTGTTGGTTGAAGCAAGCAACTAGGTATATAAAGTTGTTCCTGTGTAAATTGATGTTCCTGTGGCATATAATTTGAAATAGGTTAGGTACTTATGTTACATGTCATTTACCTACTTTAAATATTTTATATGCTTTTAGTTTTAAATTTACGGTTATAAATAAATTCCAATCATATTTTTAGTTTTTATTGAAATTAATAAATTAAATATAAGTAACATTCTTAAATATTAAAACAGAATGCCTACTCCTTGTAGAATAAAAAGATAGACCGTTAAATTGACGCTTCCTCAAATTAACCTAATTAATTAGCGACGCAAACAGCACATTGTAAATACAGAATAATTTTCTGAATCCAACCCTTCGACATCAGTTGATCAAACTACTACTACTACTACTACAGCCTATTTGCGTCCCACTGCTGGGCACAGGCCTCCTCTCATCGCGAATTGGGTTATAGTCCCCAGGCGAGCCCAGTGCGGATTGGGGACTTCACACATATCTTTGAATTACCTACTTCGCAGATGCGTGCAGATTTCCTCACGATGTTTTCCTTCACCAAAAAGCTCAGTGGTTAATTCAAATTGGATTTCGCACATAAGTAAACTTAGAGGTGCGAGCCGGAATCAAACCCCTCTGCATGAGAGGCGGTAGGTCGAACCACTAGGACGTGGTGTCCTAGTGGCTTCACAAACTACAAGTCTGCGAAATATAATATTCTTCAACTTTTTTATACCTAGAGCCGACAAACAAGCATACGGGCCACCTGATGATTAGTAGTCACGCAGCCCCATGGACATTAGCGGCCAAATAGCCACCGCACCGGTCGAGTAACGTCATAAGATTATGTGAAAAAAAAACTTAAACGAAAGTCAGTCTTACAGATACTTAACTAAAAAATAGCTCCGCCTATCAGACAAAAAAGTGTGAACCGAATTCGTATAGTTCATATAAATAACGCCGTCAATCCGTTGTAAGTATTAAGAGCAAAATATGGATTTGTCCAGCTGATCTGGACTGCCATAATAATCTGGGTCTGGTTGAACGCCCGTGGTTGAGAACATACTAGAAGTCATGACATTGATCCTCGGGTACGCGGGAGGTTTGGATTTGATCATACTGTCGTTCAACCTCCAACCGTAATGCCAATGCGTAGTCTCCGGGAAATTATATTTTTCCTCTGGGTGTACCTTGTACCGTTCCTTGAAGTACTTATCACAGCTATCGTTTATCAAATCTTTGATCTTATTATCAATTGGCATCATGATAGGCTCTTGTTTTTGGCTACTGGCTGATTTTATTAATTGGTAATCCGGTACCGGAGCCTTCAATCTGTGACGAGCCGCCGCTACGTGGTCTCTAGTCGTAGCATCCATACCCCGAGCACAGAGCTCATACCTGATGTCACCGTGTGTATAATTCGTAGGTTCACGTTGTAAAGCCGTGCACTGAAACTGCTCTGAATACTTTTTAGTCCATGCCAAACGTACACGGTTCTCCTTTTCATAGTTCTCTGCAAGGAAGTTGATAATTTTTGGGTTAGTGATGTCCAGTAACGGCATGTTCAGGCGGCGTTAGTGCAATCTAAGTATAGGTACGTTTCTATTCTATTCTATATAAATTAATGGCTTCTGTCTTGGACACTTCGCCAATATCACAGTAAGGGCCACAGGCCTGAAAATTGTTCGGTAATAAAGGTTTACGGTGTAAATGATTAATAAAATAAAATTGGAGAGACTCAACAAACGTCAACGTCCATCTTGGATGACGGCCATTCATAGGTACGTTTTCCAATCCTTGGAGTACAATAAAACTTAATCAGTACAACAAGGATCAAACGCTTGTCATATGAAGTCATAAACGTTTGACATCTGCGTGACGGATCTATTCTGAAGAGAGGTTGATTCTAATTATCTTTGATAAGTACTTAAACTTACCTCTTACGTATGTATCATCATCATCATCATTATTTCAGCCGAAAGACGACCACTGCTGGACATTGGCCTCCCCCAAGGCACGCCACCACTGGTCCTGGGGTGCCTGGCGTTCCCGCGACCTTTACAAGGTCGTCACCCCATTTTGTTGGAGGCCTACCGACAGCTCGTCTGCCGGTTCGTGGACGTCACTCCAGAACGTACTTAGGGCCATTGGCCATCAGTCCTGCGAGCAATGTGCGTCGCCCACTGCCACTTAAGGTTTGCAATTCTTCGGGATATGTCGGCGGTGACCCTACTACTACTACTACTACAACAACCTATTTACGGCCCACTGCTGGGCACAGGCCTCCTCTCATAACGAGAGGGTTGGGCTATAGTCCCCACGCGGGCCCAGTGCGGATTGGGGACTTCACACACATCCTTGAATTACTTCGCAGATGCGTGCAGGTTTCCTCACGATGTTTTCCTTCACCGAAAAGCTCGGCGGTGACCCTAGTTCTAACAAAATTCCCTGAGTATCCAGCATCCAGCTTTAACGTCACCTATCCTAAACCTTCTTTGAATAGTTTGGTATCATCATCCACAGTTTCATAGTTTACATCCATCAAATACTCTGCCTCAGGCTTTACCTGTCATAGATGTTTGATCTCGAATTAGCAAATCGAGTACCCATAATAATAATAAAAACTTTAAAATTGATTTAACTGATCAGAACACATACCCAAATATGACAATGGCTGCATGGCTAAGGCCTTTGCCTTCCCCTATGGGATAAATGGAATAAAAAAAAAGTACTGTCTCACCAGAGTGCTTCCAGAGTGTCACTTTGTAATGGGCTAGTCTTGGGCTAGTCTTAGCCTTTTTTAATTTTTATATTTTTATTATTTTATTTTAATATTTATTTCCGATCCGCATAAAATTAAGTTTATGATAGAAAACTATGAAAAGGAAAATGCCACAAATGCATATACCTCTAACGCATGGAGACATTCGTACAGCGAAAATTGAAAAGAGCTTGCCCATGTTGTTCAATCAGCTTAAAGCGACTCGGCGCAATCAACGTAAGAAAGTTTTACCAGACGGTCCGATACTAGGTATGTCTTCCATTAAACGAGATCTAGCTCTTAGTAACTTGATACCTGAGCCAAAAATGAAACCAGTCGAAGAATGCGTTGCAAGTATATTAAGGACACCACAACCTGATGGAGGTCGACGTAAGTATCTGAAAGCAAGAGCACGTAAGATACCCGAAGATCGATACAATTTCTGTGAAACAAGTAACAATGTTTACGGCTGGGGTCTACGAGACGGAAAGTCTTGTAAACTTCCAAGTTTTGGACGGGTTCAGACGTTCCACCGCGGCTCGAGGAGCCGGACGGGGCCGCAGCCAGACCCGGCGTACTATCTGCCGCCGCAGCCCCTGACAACACGCAAGTGCTGAAGTATTATCTCAGTAGGTACACTTGATTTGACTGACTGAATTATTTTAATGCTCTTTATAAAAAAATATATATATAAACCGACTTCAAACTCCGACAGCCTACAAAGTCGGTGTCAATTTCACTATAAGATGTCATCAGCTTTGGGTCGGTTCACTTGACACCGACTTTGTAGGCTATGGGAGTTTGAAGTCAGTTTATATTTTTTTATTAAAAAAAAATTTTTTCGGCTACAGTTTCCAAACAGGGGTACGATGGGACGTAAGTCTCACTGTAGTCTTTGAAATTGATGCCAAAAATCATACACGTGCTAACAAATTTTGAGGAGTTCCTTCATTTCTCATGGATTCCATCATCAGAACTGAACCAAATTAAAATAGAACCAATCCGGAGGTACGAGTAGGTACCACCTTTCTATTAAAAAAATAATCATCGAAATCGGTTCACAATTGACGGAGTAATCGCGGAACATAAAAAAAAACATACAGACGAATTGAGAACCTCCTCCTTTTTTCGAAGTCGGTCAAAAATAACAGAATGTAATCTACTAAATATTTTGTACCTAACGCCGAACGCAATACCCATTCTTTACCTACTCATACCCATAACCGAATTTTAAAACCTTTCGTAAGAATTTTGTAACGACACAGGAAAATGAAAATTTATCTTCTGATAATGTACTAACGATGATGAATGAACCTTCATGTAGGCCATTCTAATTTGAGTAGCTTACTTCCATAACAGACTGGGCTTAAAGTTAATCTCAGGCCTTAGGAGTTTAAAAGATGATATTTCCAGCAAGGGCTATCATGGGAGTTTAAGCCATAGTTATTAAACATAAAGTAAAATAGCAAACATTAGACATTAGGTCTCGTCCAGGTAGCGTGGAAAACAACTGTACTTACTTTAACCCTCAAGCTTAGAGAAGCGAGCCACGCCACGTCCGAACAAACATCGTGTAATGTCCACGGGGAGCGAAACTTTTATCATCTGCCCGGTGGCATTCGGAGAGGCGTTTAAAACTTTCATTTCACTCTCAAAACTCAGCAGCCGGTTGGTGGACCCCGATGGTTGAACTGAACAATTAAGTCGTGGCCTCGTGGCTGCAGCTAGATGGTATCTACATAATTAAGCCCGCACCCTCTGTGCCGTTCCTTTTTATCTATCCTTCATTCGATTGCCCTTATTACGATAAGATTGCTTTAGGGCTTATGGTTCGCAGAAGTTTTTCAAAGTAGGTATTTACACGAAATCGCAATTAAAGTTCTTGAATAAAAAAACTTGCAGAAGTAAAATACCTATTAGCTACTTACGTAAAAAAGTTGATTAATGGAATGAAAAATGACTACGTAAAATAAAATACATATTTAAAAAAATAATGAGAAAAAAAACGACGGTAGAAACCGCTATGAACTGTGGCTATGAAAGTACGCAACGTAACAATTTCTACAATCGCGCCTGTTAGCAAAATTTTAGTCTAGATAAATGGGCAAGATTAAAACGAATCGATTGACGTGCCTACGATACGCTAGAAAAAAATACATCCCCACTTTAGGAGTAGGGAAGCTACCCAAAAAAAAATACAACATTTTATTGTACCACTTTATTGGCGTAACTAATAAGTATGTAGATATATTCATGCCTTACAGCTTTTTAGAACTAAGCGTCTCCGAGTTAGGTATGCTGCCGACAGACGGACGGACAGACATTGCGAAACTATAAGTGTTGCTTGTGGACTTCTTCTTTCCAAGTCAATGCCGAAAACCTTGTGGATTCGGTTTTAATTTACATCCAGCATCCTCCCATAAGGAGCCATATAAGATATAAGTAAGTACTTACCCATTTCAAATCTGTAGCTGGAAAAATCTAACCGTCGACAGACACTTCGTAGTCTGTCGACGTTTAGATTTTTCCAGCCAGCCGAAAGTGAACCCACACACAATACGATGCCATCCTTAAGAGTAGGTATAGTGAACTTTGCAACGACTTGGTAGTCAAGATTTCGAGTAGTAATCTAGACCCCCGATGAACACAGCAACTTTTCCTTAATCGACAAAGATAACAATTAGGATATCGTTTAAAATGCTATCACGTATAATAGTAGATTGTATGACTAGGGAGCAAAATGGTATATTTTACCGCGGGTGACGGATTGAATCCAGAGCGACGCGAAAGATTCCAGAATAGAATCCCGAGCGTAAGCGAGGGATTCTAGCGTGGAATCTTGAGCTAGCGAAGGATTCAAGCTTTGTCACCCAAGGCATAAATAAGTTTGCTACCGTGTTGTACACTCTGCTTTTCACCCCTCCTATGAGAAAATCATAAGATCATTCGTTCATCATTGTCATTAAATGAAGTAAAACAAAAAAATGATACATTTAGAAACAAACAAGGTTAAAAAGAACGTGTGTTTCGCGCTCCTATCATAAATTCATAGGCAGAAGGCGAAAATGGCTTCCATATTGAAGAATCTCTAACTACTTCATTGTATTTATATTCTGTCATGCTCGCATGCGTTGCGTTCATGATAACAAATGTGAAAAATATACATTTTATTACAATTTCGCTCATGTATCAAACAAAGTTTTTTAATACATTTGCGATAAAATGAAAAAAGGGCAGTGCAATTCATATTACGTACTTACATAATATTCCTTTGGAATTCTCAGAGGTGTTGATCCCAATACATTGCATCACCTAAATCACTTTTTGATTTCATTCATTCTCTACGAAATAATTCATAACACTACATAAAGTACGTTTTATTTTGGAAATTAAGTGTAAAATAATACGGCAAGGAAATGAGCGCTCACGAAATTCGCGGGTTCGAGTTTTTTTTTAATTCTATCACACGACGAGTTTGCGAGGAATGCTACGGCATTAGCCTGCACCATTCAGCCAAATTGAAAATAAAAGATAATAGAAAATAATTTATCAAAGGTAAGTATATATTTATGAATTTATGGATTTATAGTATGTGCATTAAAGTATTTATGTAAAACGCCGATGTATAAAATTCTAAATACGAAAAAGATACGACTTTTGAATACAACTTTTTACAGTCTCCGAAGCTCCGTGAACGCACTGCTAAGACGTATTTTGCTCCCTGTTAGCGGGGTAGAAATGAAAAAAATTAAAAAAAAGCGAAGAGGGAGCAAAATCGCATTTTGCTCCCTCTAAACGGGCAACAAAACACTTCTTTTCGAATAGGAGGGGTGAAAACGTTTTTATAATCCCCATTCGTTCTGTGGCAGAGCGCGAACAAGCCATTACAGCCCACATTAATGCCGTTAGGGCTTTAACAATTGGTAACAAAATTTTGCGATATGGTAACTTTAACCTGCGTTCGCACAAATGTAGGTATGCCACGTAGCGTAAATATTTCATTTTTTTTTAACCTCTTTTGTCACACGGCGGGCACTGCCTAAAAAGTAATACGATTTCGAACACAATTCGAAAGAAGTGTCAAATTTGCGTGCGAGGGCATCTGTATTACTTATAAATGTGTGTGTACCACTACGCGGACCAATGATCTACGCTCCATCTCCGGATGAAACAAATGACGTTACGGTAAGGGCGAGTTCCGGCTAGATTCAAGCGGGTGATTCCGTGGCTACTCTGGATGTAGTAAGTAGGTACTATTAAATATTCTGTGATTTTGTTTAACTTGCACGCTCGTGACTGCGTAACGTTTTATGTACTTAAGGTACTTATATTTACTCAACTTCAACTTTACAGTTTACAGCAAGGACGGGGAACTAAACGATGCTTGGTGTCCGAAATATCGCTGCCTGAAACCCTTACAAACCGCGCCGGCGAATGTGTCATTATAAAACTAAGTAGATAGGTGCAGTCGCCATCTTACTGTCACCAAGATGTTAGAGTCCATGTTCACATATTAATGGGCACCTATGGTCCGCTACATAACAATATATCTGACGGTGACTGTACCTACACACATTATTAATTTTTTTCTACAGATAAAAGTGACGATCTGTTGAAGGTCACGGGAATCCAATGGATGCCAGTGGCACAGGACCGGTCTGAGTGCATGGAGAGCTTTGTTGGTAGACCAGGGAAGTCCAGCAATGAATCTTTTGGTCTTTCGGCTGATATAATGGTGATTATGATACCTATAACTACTACTACTAAGTACTACTACAGCCTATTTGCGTCCCACTGCTGGGCACAGGCCTCCTCTCATCACGAGAGGGTTTGGGCTATAGCCCCCACGCGGGCCCATTGCGGATTGGGGACTTCACACACATCTTTAAATTACTTCGCAGATGCGTGCAGGTTTCCTCACGATGTTTTCCTTCACCGAAAAGCTCAGTGGTAAATTCAAATTGAATTTCGCACATAAGTAAACTTAGAGGTGCGAGCGGGAATCGAACCCCCGACCCTCTGCATGAGAGGCGGTAGGTCGAACCACTAGGCCACCACGGCTTACCTATAAGTATAATACTAATTTTTACTCTCATTTGCCACTCTCACAGTTAAGACAAATTTAACGACACCTCACTAATTTTTCTTAATGTTACAATCCACCAAGTCGTATCTACATACTACATAAGTCCAATCATACACTCAAAGACAAAATCCTTCTTCTGGCGCAGTCTGGTTTGTGGAACAGGTTTGTGACTGTGTTTGTGTATCCGGTTTTCTTCGCATTCCCTCCGGCACCCGCCGCCGTCCGACTCGCCGGATCCGGTTTTTTGCAGGATTCTTGTTCAACCCGATTTAATTGTAGTCGCAAAGATCGGATGACGCATTTTGAAGAATCCGATTCTTTGTCTGATCTTGCAAGCGTATGCTTGTGTGAACGCGTGCTCTCGGTGATAGTAAGTACAGTTCGTCAATTAATAGATACCTCGCTTGGAACATCGCACGTTGAACAAACACAGGAAAGAGAGCCCGCTAATGGAAAATATATTAAACCGCGTCGTACGCACGCATGTATCTGTTTATATTCGTTAAGACAATCCCTATCGTGATCCCGCTCCGTCGGCGCGCAGTGACTACCCGTGCCGTCGCTAACCTAAAACGGAGTTAAGTCTTTAGAGAGCTTCACACACTTACGCCGTTATACTTTGAAACTACACACTGGCCCACACACATAAATCAAGTTAAATCTCCGCGCGGAGTCGCAGGAACCGAGGCCGTAAAATATAAAAGTTCCTAACGATAAAAGTTCCGAGATCTAACTCTAAGCCGTTTGAACTCGCTAGTTCACGGCTCTAGTGATGAATCTCAGGATCATGGCAGTGTCTTACGAGCCCGCTTAGTCTGGCTTATTAGCATCAATGAAGTCAACAGCTCGTAAGAATGTCTCGAGCGCTACGTATATCGATTCAACCCGTCACATGTCCTCTTTACGGCATTGAACCATAAAGTTGATTTTATAAGGTTGCAGACCATTGCGCTCTTCTACTTACGTCAAGTACCTAGCGCGTCTTTAAAGCAGCATTGCTCATTTGATTGCTATCAGCTCGATAGTGGTCTGATCTAGGAACTGAGAAATATTATCTTTTAGGTAGGTACCTACAAATCCCCTCCGTCTCTATGTTTAGACTTTTTAGAGTTTATTACTACTACTACAGCCTTTTTGCGTCCCACTGCTGGGCACAGGCCTCTCAACATGAGGGGGTTTGGGCTATAGTCCCCACGCGGGCCCAGTGCGGATTGGGGACTTCACACATATCTTTGAAATACTTCGCAGATGGGTGCAGGTTTCCTCACCATGTTTTCCTTCACCGAAAAGCTCAGTGGTAAATTCAAATTGAATTTCGCACATAGGTAAACTTAGAGGTGCGAGCTGGAATCGAACCCCCGGCCCTCTGCATGAGAGGCGGCCGGTCGAACCACTAGGCCACCAAAAGTTAACGTTTAGAGTTAACGCAGAGGTCAAATCATGAGACGAAGCTTTTTTTTGGGATCCTTACTTTGCAGCAACAAAAAAGGTAAGTAAAGTAAGTATAATCTGTTGGCACTTATACGCCAAGAGTATGTGCCGATAAGCTCTTGGCACTTTCTTGGCAAAATTGTGTTTTCTTTTTATCTCGTCGCCGCCGGCTCTATTTCGTAAATGCCGGCCAAAATCAATGCTAGAAAGAGGTCGCGCGAAAACGCGCTTCGTATGACACCCAACGTCGTTAAAGTAAACTACCTACCTAACTTAAAATGCGTTATTACCTTTCAGGGTAAAAAATAAGGAAGGACATTTTTTTTCTAATTCCACCATAACAGCCTATTTACGGCCCACTGCAGGGCTCAGGGCCTATATTCGAAGTCTTTAAATAGGGATCTCGCTCTTCCCTATAGGATCGCTAACGCGTCGCGTGAACTTTAAGCAGCTAGATTTAAAGTTCAACTTGACGGGTGAGCGATCCTATAGGGAAAAGCGAGATCCCTATTTAAGACTTCTCATAGAGCCCCCTGTTCCCTATAGGATCGCTCACGCGTCACGGCGCTCAAGTTGAACTTTAAATTTGCAACGCCGCGACGCGTGAGCGAACCTATAGGGAACAGGGAGATCCCTATTTAAGAATATAGCCCCAGGCCTCCTCTCATTGCGAGAGGGTTTGGGCTATAGTCCCCTCCCCACGCGGGCCCAGTGCGGAACATGGGGGACTTCACACACCTCCTATCCTTGAATTACTTCGCAGATGCAGGTTTCCTCACGATGTTTTCCTCCACCAAAAATTGAGGGATCGTCTCGATGATCCGGTAGTCGCGTTGTATTTAAGACCATATTTGTTATGAACGGATGATTGTTCCAAGAAGTTTTTTATTGCTAAAAACCCATTAGCATGTCAGTACCCACTTTTTTTATTTGTTGGCAAATGAGCAGAGCATACAAGCCCCCTGAGGGTAAGCGATTACTATGGCCCATAGACATAAGAAGTCCTGTATAAGATTTCGCATGCGTTGCTAAACTTGCCAACCAAAGCCGGAGATTTAATGTCTCTATGCTGTTAAGTTAATGTCATCGGCTCTCTTGCCCACATACCGGCCAAGCAATTCATACTAATATAAGTAAATAAATATGAAAGTGCGTTTGTTTGTTTGTCCTTCCTTCACGTCGCAAAGAGTGGACCGATTTGGGTGAAATTTGGTATGGAGATAGTTTAGGACTCGGGCAATAACATAGGATAATTTTTATCCAGATATTTTCACGGGAACGGATTTTCTTCGGGTCAAACCAGTTTTTTCAATACTTTTATAACTATCTACGCGGGCCGAAGTCGCGGGCAAACGGCTAGTATTATAATAAGAGTATTTTAATAAAACTCGTTTCATAAGTTATGGTATGTTTTAATAATAAAATCCATATTCGTAACTACATAGATTCCTAAACGGTAGATTTTATTTCAAACTCGATACATTCACTATACACAGTACCTACCTATGGTCGACGTCAAAGAGATTTTTACACCCTAATCCGTTGTGTTAAGGTCCAAAAGTGTAAACATCTTATTGACGCAGACTGTACATTGTGGATCAGATTTGATATTGGTAAAACCATGGAAGTAGTACTAATAGCGGGAACTACCTCTGACCAAGTTTTGGACCAGGTGCGCGGGGGTGAGCGGCGTGGACGGCTTTCATATCTCTTTATCTAACATATATAAAGACAAAAGAAGGGTAACGTTAAAATTTGGGCACGTTTTTATATCGTCTTTAAGCTCTTTTTTTATTATTTCGAAATTGTCACTACCCGCTCCAGATGTACAGTCAGCAGCAGAAGTAGATAAGCTGCCCAGGTGTTCAAAATGACCTACACACGCCCTTAACGTCTTAAGAATAAGGTCGTGTGTAGGTCATTTTGAACACCTGGACAGCTTATCTACTTCTGCTGCTGACTGTACTACCTCCATGAGTAAAACATAGAAACTTTTGAATCGACAATAGTAACTATGCTCTCCTCTTTTGAATCAATAATACTCCGTGATACCTGTTCTTTTGTACATTTGAGCATAAGATTCAAATTGTACAGAATATCCTGAAAAGGTAATGGCGATATTAACAACTTACAAGTGCCTGTTCTTATGCATGTATCTTTATAAGTATCATAACGGACATACCGTCAAAGAGTTTTAAGCTACTCGTGTTTTTGAATGTTGTATTATAGTACATTACAGACCTAGGGTGGTGAATTCGTAAATGTCCCAGATCGCAGGTTTCTGTGACCCGAACCGAAGGTGAGGGCCATAAATATGCGATCTGGGGCTTTACGAATTACCGCCCGTGGTTTGTCAAAAGTTTTACGTCTTGCCTTGGCCAATAAGTGAGATTTTCTCTCCGCGTAGCGGGCAGAAAATCCCACTTTATGGCCAAGGGTGATGTAAAAAAATATAAATACAACATGATAGGTCACGTTTATACATATTCCACACAATAACCTACAACGCACAGTCAACTTGACATTTCACTGTCCAGTCTTTCGGCACCTATAACACTAGTTTCTATTCTGCTATATGTTGGTATGCTTCCGCTTCGCTGAGGGCCGCTCGAATATCTGCTTCATTCCGCCTCTCATGTTGGTCAGCTTGGCGGCCACGCCTTCGTTAGTCCACGCCGAGTCGAACTCGGTAGTGTCCTGGTCAACCAGGTGAGTGTATTTTGTACGACCGGAGCGACCGAATTTCTTCACTTGCATCACCTGTGAAGGATTAGATATATGTTAAGAGGGTTTACTCCGAAAGTTGGCAACGTCGCAAATAGTTGTCAAATATTTCGCTGTTTTCATAGATTTCTGAATATTACTGAATGAAAACATGAATTATCGCTCTACGGTAGAATAAAACAGTAAGTATGGATTGCAACAGTTATCATAGGCACACGAAATTTTTAGGATTATGGAAGTATTATCTTCTGAATACTTTCCTTCGCATTTTCCATGCATTTTAATGTAATCTTATAATTTGAATGCCTAACCAACAAATATAAAACGAGACGCGTCATTCAACCATAGAATGATAACTTCTTTTTTAATTCAGTGTTATTGAGAAATTACTAAAAACAGCGAAACATCTGACAGCTATATGCGACGTTGCCAACTTTCGGGATAAACCCTCTATAAATATGTAAGTAGTCTTTTCACACTAATAAATTAAATGGTCCTCTTTTATATAGTTCTTAAACATAGATAAGAACAAAAAAAACGATATAATGTTGAAAACAGTGAGGCAGAAAAACAAGTCTCAACTTAGTCTACTTTTGCATTTATTGATTTACAATTAACCTTAAATGTCATATGTGATTACAAACATTATGATTATAAAGTTTTAAATTTTAATTTCAATGACAGAGTTGGTTTAACAGGAAGTTATTGCTATTAAAAATTCAACTCTATTCGAATTCTCAAAACATACAAAAATAATAGATTGAATGAATATCAAATATATGGTAGAAAATAAATACCTTAGGCAGCACAGTCTTGTCGAAGTGGTCGTCCAATGTAGCTCCAGAGAAGTCCTGCTTGAAGACTTCGTCTTCTTTGTCCAAATAAAAGGCACCTCTGTGGACCAAAAAAATAATTTGCCATGTGAAAAACTTGCATACACCTGAATTATGATTTTGCCTATTTATGGTACAGCGCAGTGAAACATGCCTCAAATTGAACAAAAAGGAGTGTTTTGCATATATTATATTTTATTTAAACCAAAAAAAGAAATATGTCTGTGCTTTAATTTAACAAACTCTAGTGACTATAAAGTGTTTTCCATCATCTCCAAATAAAGTTCCCTATATTGGCAAACGACTGCCAAAATAGGATAATTTTTATCCCAATATAACTATAACTATCTAAATGATATATCATCGGGTACGCAAATTCCAAGTCTACGCGGGACTAATCTATACTAATAATAAGCCTGTAGAAAAAGTCGCGTCTATAACTTGATAATTAAAAGAAACGATCAAGTCGAGGGGATTTTGTTAACGATACTGAAGACGAAACAAAAGATTTTTAGAAATATTGTCTGTATGCATGTATGTATGTCCGGATTTAACTCGAAAACTAATGGTTGTATTGCAACATTGGGTATGGGGATAGTTTACAACACTGGTTAACACGTAGGCTGCTTTTTATCCCGGGAAACGCATAGTTCCCGAGGCAAAGCTATTATCAAATCCCACGCAGACGAAGCTAGTAATGTAGTAATAATATAAGTATGATTCTGACCTGTGGTAGTACTTCTGTAGGAACTTGTATTTGCCCTTGACCGACTTATTGGTGACCACTTTGGGGTTGAGCCTCTGCTCCACGCGGCGCTCCTCCTCCGTCATGTTGCGCAGGCGCTCGATCGCTAGCAACTCTTTCTCGGTTCTGGAAAAAAAATAGAAGGAGGAAATAGTAGATTGTATGACTAGGGAGCAAAATGGTATGTTTTGCCCGCGGGTGACAGATTGAATCGAGGGCGACTCGGACAGATTCCAGAACAGAATGTCGAGTGGAGCAAGGGGTTGAAAGTGTTGTAATGAAATATTGAGCTAGCGAGGGAACGAACGCAAAGCATATTTTATTGCTTAAAAGTTTACAACTTACAACCCAAAGTCTCTGTGTAATAAGAGGATTTCAAAAAAGAGTTCTAGTTATAATATTAGTTGTAAATTGTATAGAAATACACTTTGCGTTCGGCTCGCCATCTAGCTTCAAGTAGCGGACCAACTGCTAAACGGTCGGGTAATCGGGGTTCAGCCGCTGGACGCTAGATGTCAATCTAGTGTTAACCCGGGTTTCGGAACACGCACTTCACTCTTCATTTCTCTATGACTTGATACATGGTTTGTGTTGCTATTAACATCGACTTACGCCTCTCGCTCTTCCTTGTCCCGTTTGATCCGCTTCATTTCGCGCAGCTTCCACGCCTCGTATTCCAACTCGTCGTTCTCGTCGTCCGTACACACGTCGTTGATGTTACCCTCTTTTTGCTCGCCCTGAAACGAAAATAAATTGACCTATTACTAACGAGCTGACCCGGCGAACTTCGTGTCGCCTAACAGCCATGCGTGATGTGAGCTGCGGCTGCAATTTTAAAATCATCATTGTTTCGATATTTTAATGGTTATTATGCTATTCAAGCGGAGACAACTCCAAAAAATCAAAGATCATCGAAATCGGTTCAGCCGTTTTTGAGTTATAAGTGTTAATTAACACGTCTATAAGTATACACGGTGGATCAGAAAATATGGCAAATAATTAACCCACAGTATCGGCTATCGATTCTAAGTATATTGAATAGGTCTTTAATTTTTTTTGAGTTGGTAAAAAAAAATATTGTATATGGGATTGGTTGTGTGAGCGACGCCTGAATCCTATACAAAATTTTTGTTTTTAGCAACTCGAGAAAAATTAAAGACCTATACAATATACTTAGAATCAATAGCTCATACTGTGGGTTAATTATTTGCCATATTTTCTGACCAACCATGTATATGTAAAGATTATATAAAACATGATGATGATGATGATCCAAATGTACGTGGATACGCAAGGCCACGATACGCACGGACCATACAATGTACCCACGTTTGCGCGCGTTAGCGTGCGCAGCAGTGGGATTCCAGTTTAACACTAAAATAATACAGTAATACACTGCTAAATTAAGAGTGAGTCATCAATGAAAGTCTATGACTGAACAAAGAATTCAGAGAACTTAATGACCTGAGTATTCCTCTGCTCCGCTCGAATAGTGTCTTCAACCAGCTTCAAAGCCTCCCTTCTTCTCTCTTCTTTCTCTTTCCGCGCTTCAGATTCTTCTTTCTTTTGCTGCTTCACTTTGCGCTCCCTTTCTGCTACCGTCATCCTGTCCGATGCTCTAACAAATACTGGCTTCACTCTGGGTCCTGAAAATGTTCTCATTTTTTCTAAATACATCTTGTTTATCACAAACAAAGGATTTCTAAATATGGTTTTATAATAGCAATACCATTTTAGCGAAATACTTGTGTACAAATTAAAGCGAAGAAACTGTTCTGCTATTTATAACTATTCTGTCTTTATTTTGTCCCACTGCTGGGCACAGGCCTCCTCTCATCACGAGAGGGTCCCCAATCCGCAC
The DNA here is from genome assembly GCA_963971205.1 of Aethes cnicana. Taxonomy (NCBI): domain Eukaryota; kingdom Metazoa; phylum Arthropoda; class Insecta; order Lepidoptera; family Tortricidae; genus Aethes; species Aethes cnicana. The sequence goes on from OZ020286.1 coordinate 6,908,806, forward strand.
TGGGCCCGCCTTTATAATATTAAGGTAAAAATACAAACCTGTATCTTCTTCACTGTCTGTATATTCCGTGTCTGAGGATCCACTTTCCTCTTTATCACCATCCAACATATCCTCATCCTCGTCCCTGCCCAAAACTTCTCTCTCTGCCTCCCTGTAAATTTCAAAACAATTGTGTTCCTATGTTACCACAAAATACAAAACTTTCATTTGGAATGCATAGATTAGTTTAGTGTTGTGGAGGTAATATCCCTTCTTCTTGTTATAAGAATTCAAGAATAATAGGAGTTTGATTATGATACTTACTGGAAACCTTGGTTGGCCAGGCATTATCAATCATCTAGTCTACCTATATGTCTATACAGGCAACTAGGTATTGATCATAGCATAACAGTAAAAATTCAACGTAATGTATAATCTCATTTAGCTACATTTTTATATTTTACTAGTTCACACAGATAACCAGTGGCGGACTAAGGGGGGGGCGGCGGGGGCGGTCCGCCCCGGGCCCCCGATCCTAGGGGGCCCCCAAATCACCAAATAATATAGTGCTTAAGGCAAAAAAAAACTTGAAAAAATAGTTTCAACCAGGCAGCGGCATAACTGTACCACCTCACGCTCGAGGCCCCGAGGCAAATCTTTCGTTCCTATAGGCCCCGTTAATTTACAAAATTGCACAACTGAAATTATTGGATTTTCCTTTCTTTCCTCGTGGCCTCTTGGGCCGGGGCCCCCTCAGCTCAGGTAGTGAATTTTGCCCGTTCTGCCATGCGCCACTGCCACCCTATTGTTACGCCAATGTTCTGGTTTCGACCTAGTTGACGAGAGGGCCCCCACAGTCCATTTCATAGATACTTAGTTATTGGTAAAACACCCCAACATTCCCAATTCTAAGGTCCAAGCACTTGATTTTTTTGGAAACAAATCGTCATAATATAAGGCTATTAGTAAGTCCAACGCTCGCGGTACCGTGTTAAGCGCATAATATGGACTCCGTGGAAATATAATTATAATACCTAAATTAATCCAGTAACAGTACATCAGCATGTGGGTCAAATCCGGTAGTTCTGATTTTTTGCAGATTTGTTTATGATGTTGGCCTAATGTATAATCCAAGTTTGTGACCTTGAGTGCGCCGAACGTAACTTAGTCAAAAATTCATAAAAACATCGAAAATTTTGACCCTAATGGAACTAGTTTTTAATACTATCTTTTCAGGACGTTTTTAAAGAAGACTTTATACTTCGGCCCACTACTTCGCCCGCGTGGTATTCCGTTATAGCGCTCCTGCGGGAACTATGTGTTTTCCGGGTTAAAAAGTAGCCTATGTCTTTCTAATCTAGTAACTTTACACATCAGCGTGTGCGCGCAATCCGGAAGTAGGCGTGACGACAACTTTTTTTTTCTTAGTCTATCAGGAAGATTATTGAAAAGTATTGGACACGTATTTTTTCTTTTTCAACGTAATCAAACTTATACGGAGATATATTGAGTTGAAATGTCGCGTGACGTCACGGTTAGGTACGACTTATTCCTAACGGTGACGTAGTTAGCCCCCACTCTCCAACTTTAATGCGTTTTAACTTGGTCATTCTTTGTTAATTTGATAAAACAAAAAATACGTGTCTAATATTTTTTTATAACCTGACTGACGGGCTAATTGGAATTTCGATTTCTTCACCCTGTCGTCATCCCTGTTCTGATTTTTTGCAGGCTTATTTGTGATGTTGTCCTAATGTTAATCCAAGTTTGTGACCTCGAGCGCCGAACGCAACTTTGTCAAAAATAAAAAAACCGAGAAAAAGAGTCACGAATTGGAGCCACCTGTAGCATTTTTATATCCTACTAGCTTTTGAAGGCGATTTCGTATGCACAGAAACATCAAAATTTAAACTCCCATTTTTCCCGTTCCCGTAAGAATTTTAGAATTTTTGGATTTTAGGTGCGCCTTTACACCTCCTAAGAAACCTACATGCCAAATTTCAGCTTCCCACGACCATCAGTTTTGGCTGAGCGTTGTCTGCTATCTATAGGTGAAACGTGGCAGTAGTTCAATGGTTACCCCAAAGTTCTTTTGGTGTGTGTGACGCACAGCTGAAACTGCTGGTCGTAGGAAGCTGAAATTCGGCATGTAGGTTTCTTAAGAGGTGTAGAGGTGTATTAAGAGAGGATCGTCCAAAATTCCTACGGGAACGGGAAAAACGGCAGCTTGAATGCTGATGATTGAAGGCGATTCCGTATGCGCATAATACGGAATCGCCTTCAAAAGCTAGTAAAATATAAAAATGCTACAGGTGACTCCAATTCATGACCCCACACGCTCGTGCCGTGCTCAATACTAGCACACTTCGACGGAGATTATGTTATATTAATTGGAAACACACCCTGCTACAGCTGTTCGAGTGACTTCTAAAATATTACAAAGTTCTGAAAAATTATGAACTCTGAAAAGCTTTATCTCAGAAAATATTGGGTACACAGAGACGGTTCTAGTGTCATATCATAGCAAATTTAGTCTTCTTTAAAAACGTTCTAATAAGGTAGTATCAAAAACCAGTCATTTGGGGTCAAAATCGCCAAAATCTGAAAAGCAGCCGAAATTTTCTCTTGTTTTTTTTATTTTTCACAAAGTTGCGTTAAGCGGTCGATGTCACAAACTTAGATTATACATTATACCAACATAAACAAGCCTGCAAAAAATCAGAACTACCGGATTTCACGCTTACTACTCCATACTTTCAAACGACAAGGTTACTGGATCATTCCCCGAGACTTGAACCATCTCCATACCGGATTCCATCTAAATCGATCCAGCGGTTGAAGTGTGAAGAGGCAACAGACGGAGTTACTTTCGCATTTATAATATCAGAAAATAGACTTGTTTCTGTCCACGATTTTGTCCGCGTAGGATTCGGTTGTAGCGCTCGCGTTCCCGCGGAAACTAGATACGTTTTTCAGGATAAAAATTAGGCTATGCCTATGTCCTTCATCGGGACTAGAATTATCTCCATCCATACCAAATTTCATCTAAATTGGTGAAGCGATTTGAGCGTGAAGACGCAACAGAGAGTCAAAGTTACTTTCGCTTCGCATTTATAATATTAAGTATGGATGTATAAATGTAAACGACCACACAGGCCACCTGATGGTAAGCGAACAAATTTCAACTAAATGTGTTAGGTAGTCAGTGCACGAGAGCCTAACATACACCATCAATACATCTACACAGGCAAGGAGGGGGGCCCCATTTCGATTTTCCGCCCCGGGCCCCCGACAAGCTTAGTCCGCCACTGCAGATAACTTTGTCTTCATATCCCATACAAATTTCTTTTTTGCCAACTCGAAAAAAATTAAAAACTTTAAAAAGCTTACAATCGTTAGTTGATTGGAAGAGTTTAGTTTGTATTGGAAGAGTTTAAAATCGTCAGTTTCATTGTGTGCCCTAACCGGTGTGTCATGCTGCTTAGACATTTTTATACCACCATGATTGTACATGACTACATTGAATAAATGAATATGAATATGATTCTATGGGTAAAATATCATCACAACGTTTTGCTCGAGCCCATACAGATAGTAGATATATAGTATTCTATTCTATATAAATTAATGGCTTCTGTCTTGGACACTTCGCCAACATCAAACTAAGGGCCACAGGTCTACAAGTTGTTCGGTAATAAAGAAAATGTACGGTGTAAATGATTAATAAAAGAAAATTTGGAGAGACTCAATAGACATCAACATCCATATTGGTTGACGGCCATTGAGCTTCCTAAGATAGATCAAGACATTACCTAACAGCAAGTTTAGCTTTGAGTGCTTGTCGTCGCCTCTCGATCTCCTCATCGTCCAGCTCATCCTCGCTCTCCGAGCTGTCGCGCTGCTCGTCCCCGCTCGAGGGGGACTCCGCGTCAGGCTCCGCGTCGATGATCTCCGGCTTGTGCTCGGCGCGGCGCTGCGGCGAGCGCGCGGCCACGCGGAGCCGCCGTATGCGCGGATCGTCCACCTGCTCCGTGATTCAAATGCTTTTAAAATGAGATCAGAGTACAATGTCTTTAATTTATTTATCGAGGTCTCAGTGCATCAACTCAACTATTGGTACATTATTGAAAATAAAGATTTTCTATTTCTATTTCAATAATAATCAAAAAAGCTAATTTAAGACTGGCTATTGCCATACAGCGAGGGAATGATGCCTGCATGATGGGAACCCTGCCAAAAGGCCCTAATTTAGTTTTTAGGTTGTTTTACTTTATTTATTTTTCTGTAAATTTAAATGCTATTTGTAGTTTATTTTTAATTTTTTAACTTATTCTTTTCTGAATAAACTTTTATTTTCATTAGTCTAAACTAGAGAACAGTTAAACTAGGAACAGTTCTTAAAGTTTAGACCAAGACCAATATTTTTACAAAAATAAAAAAAAAAAATTATATCATTTCTGATTAACATTTATCTCATTAAATGTACAGTATGCTTAACATGTAAAGTCTGATTTTCAAATGTGCAGGAATAATGTAAACAACTGTCATTAAAAAGAAGCATACGCAGCAATTGGCACATTTTATATGTTTAAAAAATGTCCGTTGTGAAATAATATGTTTGATTGATTAATTTTAGTAAATTTTGCATATGTTTTAGTGGTTGGACATTATAAATTAAATTATAATGCTACAGTAGCACCACCAATTTATGCATTTCAACTGTCAGTTGGAGGTACACAAAGATTCTTCTCAGTGGCGTACACTCCATACAGACAAAAAGACACTGTCTACCCTACCCAACGTTATCTAATTTGCTTTATTATGATACCTAATAGCTTCATCTACATATAAAATATCAGTACATTACGCATGAACTTAAATTCTTAAATTACAAAACAGCTCCATCTATCGGGTCATCATCGTATCCTTTGTACTGTTCTGAACTCTATAGTTACATCCGAAGACAGTCGCAATTCAATACACTAGCGCCGCTACGCACCTTCAACGAGAAAGACGGACACAATTCTGTCTTCCGTCCGAAAACGTTCTTGCGTGCGTCATCATATTGCCAGTGTGCACGACGACAGCGCCAACTAACGGGAGACGTATGAACCAAACGCACGCAAGCAACAAGCATACCGGCGGAGTTTAGACATGTCTTTTCGAAGCGCTTGCAGCATTTTGTATACGTAATACGTATTGTTGTTGTAATATTATTTGACGTATTTCTATTTATCTTTTTTGTTATTAAATTATATTTCGGCTGAAATGATGTTGGTTTGTTCTTGTGCTTTGAAAATATTGATACTAATAAACAGGAAAGTTTTTTTACAATGAATATTTTATAAACTGCGATTATTTTTTAGTGGATGTGTGCTGTCTATGAACCATTGAAAATGGTGCATTTTCAAAACTTTCCTTTAGCAAGTTTTAATCGAATAAGGCCGGTGTAGGTACAAGATAAGCCGAGTTTGAATACGAAATACTAATACTATTCTTGGCCCCCGAGGTGCACTGATTATTCTGTTTCCATTGTTTAGGTACATGGATATTTGTATTGACTTAAATATACGCCATTATTAATCGAAAAGATGAGAAAATATGCTGAATAGGTACCTATTTGGGAATAGATATTACTTTATATTTTGTTGTCTACCCTGTCTAAAATCTCTGTGCACGCCACTGATTCTTCTCCTTTACTCCATACTTTTGTGTTGTCGGTTGACTTATTACAAAAACAAAATAAGATTCTTTACAATACAATTTTTTTTACGACCTATTTTAAAAACCCAGTATGTATACAAAATAATCAATATGAATAAATAAATTACCTCCCCTTCTGAATCACTGCGTTCATCTTTCCGACTGATGACCTGTGGCAATGTCTGCTGTCTGCGGTCAGGTTTCTGCTGTTCTATAAAGTCTTCAGTGTCGGATTCTTCAGAGGATGAGGCCCCTTGGGCGTAATCTGGCTTTTTACCCGATATATACCTTTGTACCTTCACCTTTTGCATAGATATTTCACCTAAAATGAGATGCGAAGTCACACCACAATATTATAGCAAAGCACCAAAAGATCACTTTATTTTATTCCTTTTATTGGTGATAACATTGCAATAGATGTCAATATGCAAAAAACATACCTTTTTCATTTCGAATTGGTACAGCTCCAGCCGTACTCTGAATTCCTGTAGGCTGTGCCGGTAACGCATTCATTGTGAATGAATTCAGTTTGATTTTTTGTAATTAATTTTTAGTGAAGACGACAAATTACTAAAGAAACGCTACAGCAACTTGCTTGACAGCACCACCACGGTCCTGATTTTATCTGTCAATGCTGTCAATTTGACTGACGCTAATTTCATGTGGCAACATTGTGGCAATCGAGCATGAACGGGATCATTTTAACAGTTGGCTCAAACAGCTTTTGCTTATCAAATATATTTTTTTATCTTATCAAACAAAATTAAACAAATAGGCAGAGAAGTCGTTTGATAAGTTCAAGTTTACAAAGTTAAAGTGCTATAACTTTTATTTTACTCTCGTCGTTGGACGTGTAGTTTTAGTCATTATCTACTTAAAATATTCGTGACAAGTTCGCAAACTATGGCAGCTTCTTCAGAAATTCAAAGTCTCGATGAAGTTGTAGCAAGATCATTAACTGGGAAAGACTTGGACGAATTCAATAGAATTCATTATGGAAGAACGGATCATCATTCGATAAAAGTAAGAGAAAGTACTTCGAAATTTGCTACTGATAATGCGTTTGACGTCGCAGCTTATGATTTTCCTGCAAGACAGGAAGAAACCAGGAGCCCAAGGATAGTGAAAGTGGGGGTAATACAACATTCAATCGCTACTTCTACAAACAAACCCATAGTCGTGCAAAGAGAAGCTATTTTCAATAAAATTCGCAAGCTCATTACTGCTGCTGGAGATGAAGGTGTTAATATTTTATGCCTACAAGAGGCTTGGAGCATGCCATTTGCGTTTTGTACGAGAGAGAAACAACCTTGGTGCGAGTTTGCAGAGTCCGCTGAAGATGGACCCAGTACTCAGTTTTTAAAAGACCTCTCCATAAAATATAACATGATTGTTGTTTCCCCTATTCTTGAAAGGGATGATGTTCATGGAGAAACAATATGGAACACTGCTGTTGTAATAAACGAACTAGGCAAAGTCATTGGAAAGCACAGGAAAAACCATATTCCTAGAGTGGGTGACTTTAATGAGTCGACTTATTACTTTGAAGGTAACACAGGTCACCCTGTATTTGAAACAAAGTATGGCCGAATAGCAATCAATATTTGCTATGGACGCCATCATCCTCAGAACTGGCTGATGTTTGGTATCAATGGGGCAGAAATTGTGTTTAATCCATCAGCTACTGTGGCTGGCTTGAGCGAACATTTGTGGGCAGTGGAGGCCCGCAATGCTGCAATAGCAAACAGCTATTTCACTTTTGCTATCAACAGAGTGGGATCTGAACAATTCCCTAATGAATTCACTTCAGGAGATGGAAAGCCAGCTCACAAAGAATTCGGCCACTTCTATGGGTCTAGCTACGCCACTGCTCCTGATGGATGCCGGACTCCAGGGTTATCAAGGATCAAGGACGGCTTGCTGATTGCCCAAATCGACTTAAACCTGTGCAGACAAATTAAAGATAAATGGGGTTTCACAATGACTCAAAGATTGGATCTGTATGCTGAAAGCTTAACCAATGCAGTGAAGCATGATTACAAACCACAAATAATTCGTAACTGATGTCATAATGTATTGATAAAAAACAACTATTTCTAACTTTACTAACAAAGATGTTTATTTTTATATTTATACTTGTTAATGTTTACACTGTTGTGAATTAATTGAGAAACATTTAATAAAATTTATTTAGCATGGTGCATTAGTGTTTCTTTGTTATCAAAGTTTGCTTCAACTTTATGTATAAGTATTAATTATATCAGTATACTTTAATGATAAGTAAACAACTGATAGGAAAATGAAACAAAGGTTTATAAAACATTGTGTAATGCGAATAATACAGAAGTGAGCTATACATAAATATAAGGTTTAGAATGGGGTACATCCAGGCAAAATTAATGTGAAAAATGATTGCATGGGCTTACCAACTATGTGAACACATTTGTTATTCAATGAAATGATATTGCAGCATACAATTACTTCCAATCATTCTTAGATAGGCTAATATCTATCAAACATTAAAAGTACATGAAAAAAATCAGTTTTATAAACCAAACATTTAATAATATTCATCACATTACAGATTTAAAGATACAAATATCTTCATACATCAATTCATATCTACCTTATCAGAAATTGCACAAGTTCTGTTTCAAAATTCAGCACCAGATTTACAGCTGAAACTAGGTAGAGAGATGGCTGGATGTACCCAGATCCTTGACTGTATTTGTTTTATCACTTAGCACTATTGTTCTATGCAGTCTTTGCACGCATGGCTGCACGTTTACCAGTGACAGCCTGGAAACCAGACTTGATGCTAGCAACCGAACAACGGGATCCACAAGTTTCACACTGTAGGAAGAACAACCGAGTATCTTTCTGTAAAATTGTGTCAGGTGAGCGACAGGTATGACATGTGACATATTCTTTGATATACCGACGTAAAACATTTTCTATTTGTTTTTGTTGGAAACGACCCTTGATGATGAGCTGGCTGTTACCATCGACAGAGCCACTGGTACCTAACTCGGCCAATAAAAAGTCTAGTAAATGTTTGGGTTGACGATGCAACGTTTTGCAGATCTCGGTGAAATTGGCAAAGGATGTTTTCTTGGTGCCGATTCGTACAACTTGGGGCGGGCGCATGATGAACTTCTGCTTCTTGCCGGAGACCATGCTGGGGTTCTTCTCGCGCATAATGTCGAAGACGCGCTCGAGCAGCTCGTCGTAGGTGTAGTCGCGGTCGCTGCCGACCCAGTCGCCGTGCAGGTCGTCCGCGTTCTCCTTGTCTTCGGCCGCCTCCTCCTCCAGCAGCACCTCCTCCACGTTCTTCGGCTTCTTCTTCTTCTTTTTCGCCGAGAAGTCGATGTCCAGGTCCAAGTCGTCCACCTCCTCCTCCTCCGGAACAGGCTCCTCCTCCAGCACCCGCTCCTCCCGCGGCTCCGGCAGAGCGCTCTCTATCTCCTCCAAATTAAACGTCTTCTTCTTTTTCTTCTTCTTTTTGCCAAAGTTATCCAAATCGAGGTTATCGTCCTCGGGCACGTCGACGTCACCCGTGTCCGCTGGTGCCTCCATGCTCGTGCTCTCTCCCTGCTCCGCCAGCGCCGCGTCCATGTCGAAACCGGTCTTCTTCTTCTTTTTCTTCTTTAGAGAAGGATCGAATATCATTTCTTCGTCCATGATTACAATACAAAATATAATACTAGTCACGAAACTTGGTTAGGAGTCCTTGGTTATAAAGTGCTGTCAAAAAATTGCATCAGCTTTTGCCAGGGCTGACAACGTTTCAACACAAAACCAGTTTGTTTTTATTGTTTGTTTCAAATGAAATTAAAAACAAAAATCTTAAGCTTTCCTTACACGCCATGCACAGATGGCTTGTACAAAAAATTTGTCTATGTTTAAAACCGCCTCAAAGCTGTCACATCAGATGTCAATTTCTTGACCTAAACATAACCTCAAAGTCTTGTGACGAAAACGGACGTAGGTGCCTAAAATGCATTTATTAAGAGTTCACAGAACGTTTCCCAAACTCAAAAATGTGCTATTCAGAAGGTCTTCTCAAGCGGCAGTAATTGAACAAAATGAATACACTGAAACACCGGAATACCCACCTATTGTGGACATGTCCCTTGAGAGTAGAAAATGGCGAGAGAGAGAAGCAGTTTATGAGAAAATAAAGCAGTTGAAAACGATTGAAGAAAAACAAATTGCAATCAATATGTCGCGGTACTACGGATTCCAATGCGTGATGATGACGGACGATAAGGTTCCCTACAACGCCATGCCTATGGTACAATGTTACACAAGAACTCACTTCATACCTCAAGAAAAGTTACCGGACTTGTACTCTGAAACAGCTCCTGAGGCGGATTCAGTTGTTGCTGAAATAAAGTCGCTTATTGAAGATGCCATAGCCATAGAATATGAAGGCCTTCAGTGAGTGTTATATTAATCTTTATTAATATTAATAAACTTCATATAAACCTGTATAAGCTTGGTCTCAATATGTATTTTGCTTAATTTACAGGCGAAGTTTCACTCCAATTGTTGGGAAAAGTGAAGAGCATCAAAAAGAGGATGCACTAGCAAAGAACATTGTTAGGCAGATCAATAGGATAATCAGCAATAGTTTGTCAGAAAGAGCACCTCACATAATAGCAGCACAGGTATAGTGTAGGACAAGTTTGTGATTGAACAGTAAAAAAAAAACAATATTTAATTCATAGTATTTCAATCCAGTTTTTTTTCTGACCTTAAGTAATGCGATCAGTCGGAGATGACTATGAGCAAATCTGTACTGTGTCAATGGCTGGCAGAGTGGCTCTCCATTAGAAGCTCTGCTCTTTTAGTAACTCAATACAATTATGGACCGTCCAGTTCCAATTTTCTTCGTCTTTGAGACATCTGAGTGGGTTTTTTTTTAGATTTCAATCCAGTAAATAAATAAAATGCGATTGAAAGATATCACTAATTACTTTATTTGTATAAATCCGTGATTTATGTACTTCATTCTTTGATCCCATTATTTTATTAAATAGTAATGAAAAATATTTTTTAACTCAGGTTGATTATGATCCTCGACATGAAGCATTCTGGCTAGTGGGTGGTGTAGACCCCTCGAGGAAGGTGATTCGCTGGAGATCAGAGCACAAATGGCCAGTTGAAAAGCGCATAGAACCAAGGGATAGAGCTGTTCAGTACTTAGGTACAAGAAAACAATAGTATTTTCATGTATTTGCAGCAAGTTTGAGCTGGAAATTATCTGCAACTATTTAATTAAATTAGATATTATCTACAATCTTTTTACTTTACAGGAAGTCCCATACTAGCGATTAGAAGTCGCCTACCTTTAAGACCTCTCATCCCATATAGTGAAGCAACAAACCCAGATTTCAAAGTTCCTAAATTTACCTATGTGCCTCAAAATGTTGGATATTGCGCAACATACAGGCATGCAACAAATATTCCAGGTATTAATTTAACCTATTCTGTATCTAAATCAGAAGTTTATTTTTACCTTAAATCATTAATTGAATTTTGTTATCTTTTGAATCTCTTTCAGGGTTTTGGCCTGGTGATCATGATGAGTTTGGATTAATATCTTTCCATGGTCGAGGGCATATTTTAGGGCGAAAGCAGTCCTTCGGGCCTGTGGATAACTTAGAAGCAATACACTGTCAAGCAATGACTTCTAGTTACGGTTGGTTACTTGCTCAAGCCAGCTACCAGGGTTTCACAACATACAATGATTTGACATACCCCTTGGCTACTCAAACTGTTATCACTAATGGCCAGCTCTGGTCTTTGTATGCTTACCAACTGAATACAATAGTCATGCATCATGAACATGTTGATGAAAATCCTAAGCATAACATCTGTTTTGGCACACAGCCATTGAAACTGTTTGATATTATTGAGAATGGTAAAGTGAAAGGCCTCAATGAGGATGTTTTGAAAATGCTGGTTCAGTTTTATTTGAACGTCCCTGAAGAGCGGGACTATGATTTAAAGCCATATTTAGATAAAGAAGAACCTGTCATTGCTGACATAGAAGATGATAAGAGGAGATGCTGGCTTGAAGACCTCTACAAGCATCTAGTTGCTAATAGACCAAGGCATAAACTGTTACCAGAAGTATATCTGTGGGAAAAGATCTATAAAATTCAGTTCAACACAAGATTCTTTGAAAAGAGACGAAGACCATTTGAACTGCACATTGAACCATTCAACAGAAAACTCAATGACCATTTACCTCCTTATATTCCGAAAGTACTTAGACCTTATCCTAAAGCTAAAAAGAAGTTCGAGACTACCTATTATCCTGATGTATAATCAACTACAGCACGACACATCTTAGAAGGCGCGTGGCGAAGCACTTAAGCCGTTGACGCAGAGTCCATTTTTGCTTAATCCACGCGCCTTCTAAGTTGTGTAAACCTGTACCAAATTTTTGATATTAGCATAATGAACATTTATGTAATTTAATTGAATATTAGTTTAGGTTTACCAATAAAGGTCAAAAATGTTTTCAAGAGTCAATTTTATTACTTTATAAATTCACTGCTATAAAAGCTAACGCGAATTCTACACTAGTTTCTGTTCGCGGCTTCGTCCACGTGGAATTTGGTAAAACGTTACCACGGAAACTGCGATTTTCCGGGATAAAAATAGCCCATGTCCTTTGCCCGGACTGTTAAGCAAAATTTCATCTAAATCGGTCTAGTTCTTTCAGAGTGAAGAAGTAGTAGGCAAAGTTACTTGCGCATTTACAATATTAGTATCAATTTCATTTTAAGCGTTAATCCATAACGGAAAAGCACCCGGCATAATTTTAACTGGATAAAAAACTATCTAGACTATATTTTGCAGGGTACACGGTACAAGGTTTTGGTCTCGATTAGACATAATATCTTACTAATCTGTGGTCTCGTTTTGGTGTAGCATGTTATGGAGTGTGTCTTGGTAAGGAGCGCAATCTTATATGGCGAAACTGTGTGTCCAGCGGATTTGATAAGCAACCAAACAAAACACACTCTCCTCACAACCATTTTTGCCTCAGCAGTGCCATCTAAAGGCGTTACTGCAGACTAGATCCGCCTAGGTGGCTTGACTGGAGTGGCGACCGCAGCGCCTCCAACCTACCGATTTGGTGTCCACTTTTGGAACTATAAAGATTGCGCTCCTTTCAAGGGGATGGCATGTCGAATCTGACAGCGTGCGAGCGGGATGCATTTATACATTTCTTAATGTGAAAGATGAGAGAAGTAATAGATTTTTTGTCCTTATCGGCGTACCAGCTTTTTTGTGTTTGCCACAGCTCAGCTGTGGCAAACAAAAGAGTAGTCATTATGTCAGTGTGACTTCGTGTAAACAACAAAATTATTTGATATAAGAGAAATATTACAGATATTTTATGATAGTGCACTGTTCTTACTAATATACGTTTGCCCCTATAAGATAGCGATTATAATTCGCTCGACCATCAGGTATAAAAGACGTACCCAGCAAAATTATGAAAACATAACCTTTCGTGCGTAAGTATTTCATTTTGGCCATTTAAACTCATCTTGTTCGGTATGATAGCGTTACGTAAGTTATATTTAGCTCATGTTCTATTAAATTGACCAACTATCTTTGAATAATAACATAAATGAATCATTTTCAAAATACCGATGTTTTTAATATTATCCGCCCAAATTACGATGTTGCTTACTATGTATGCCACCATGAGTCAAGCTGTATTTTTAATTTAGCCACGGTTCGGGATACCAGCTATGAAATATAAGAGTGCCCACCAGATACCCAATACCTGGGGAAAAGCTATGCTGCAAAAATAAAATAAATAAACTCAGGATAATAATATGAATGTGTAAGTCACTTTGTTAGTAACGCTTTCACACGAAGTAGTAACTAGTAATGAGAAATAATTCAAATAATGATGATCACCTGAGACATTTTTTACCGACTTCACTAAGGAGAAACTTCAACATTCGACGGGATCTTTTTTGGATTTATGTACACCGAAAATAAATGAGTAAACATATACTTGCATTTTCATTTCTTCTGTAGTAGGTACCTGGTATCTACCTAGCTAGAAATACAGGGAGTCCATTTTGGTGGACCAATCTGGGAATCTCTCAAAACATGGAAAAACCTGTAATAAAAATTACATGTCTTTATAACAGGTCTTTCCGTGTTAGGAGCCACCCTAGGAAATATCTTCTGAATATATAAAAGCCATGTAGATAGCTGAAATTTGGTAAGTAACCTACATTTACCACTATTGTTTCTCTAAATCTTAGCCGTCAGTCAAAGTCGTGTGTGATAGCTAGTTATTGGAGTGGGGTAATTTTTTACCCACCTTGCCACCCCATGTACTTGAAGCACACATACACATTTTATATGCCTATCCCTTACCGGGGTACGCTATATAGCGCATCTAGGAGATACTTAATCTAAGGCTCCTTTACTTCAACCCTCCATAGATATAGCATGTGTTCATAGAGCTATAAAAAAAATGAAAGATTTAAGTCTGATATAGACGCACTTGAGGCTGTTTCAGTTTATATTTAAAACGCGGAATGCAGTTGCCGTGGGGTGTCAACAATGGGTGCGTTCCGAATCGCGCTCACAGCGCTTTCATTTCGGGACACTTTGTGAGCGTGCTCACAACGCTCAGGAAATTGATGACGTCATCGATCGACGCTCACGGTGCTCACGCTGTGGGGCATGGGCGCTGTGAGCGCAAACGTCAAAGTGACATTTGACTATACATAATGACAGGACATGATTCCCTATTAAAAAAAAAGATTGTCAGTTACTAGTGTTGGCGCCGTGAGCGTGCTTATAATCATTCCGAATCAAAAACGCGCTCACACGGTCGTGAGCGTGACAATCAATTCGGGACACTAATGAGCGTTGTGAACGCTGTGAGCGCTTTGAGCGCGATACGGAACGCACCCACTGTAACATTTCAATCAATGTCAACTTGACAGCAACGTGTCTTCGTGTGTTTTGTTGTTTTTGAGCGGTTGCAGTTTTAGTCTAAAACCATGAAAAATTTGGAACTTTGGGATGTCAATGTAAGGAATCTTACTATTAGCAACGAGGATCATCTAGCCACTTGCTGCTATGGCCATGAAGAGGGTTCTAACACCGGAGAATTGTACTCATGTTCACATAACCTCATCGTAAGCAATTACGACGAAAAAGGGCAGATTAAATGGAGTAAGGATCTAAAAGAGATTGCATCTCCTAATAATAATGTAGTAAATATTACATATTTGTCCCTCCCTAATGCATTGTGCGTGGGACTTGCAAATGGGGAAGTCTACACTATCTCAGAGTGTGGCACCAGCTGTGAGCTCACTGGAGCCTGTGATTCTGGACTATTGGTAAGATATAATCACACATATCCATCATTAAGGTTATTTGTATATGTGTATCTAAAATGTCTGTGAAAAATCATTGAATTCAGGCCATGGAGTGGAGTCCAGACCAAGAGCTGTTAGTTTTAGTTACTCAAGATATGAACACTATTCTAATGTCTTGCACATTTGATCCAATCTATGAAACTAACCTTCTGGATCAAGAGTTTGGTGAGAAACAGTTCATTACAGTCGGGTGGGGCAAGAAGGAGACTCAGTTTCACGGATCAGAGGGCAAGCAAGCTGCTAAAGTTAAGGACGAAATTAGTGCTGGTAAGCTTAGAATAAAAAAATAAAATGAAAATATTATTATTATATTATATTATATTGACAGGCAGGCAGAGGGGAAATAATTGGAGGACTTTATGTTTATCACTGCAAATTATTCTTTTCTTACATTGTTTTTTTTATTTTTAGATCCAAATGCAAATGTTAATAAAGGAATAAGAATATCTTGGAGAGGGGATGGAAATTTATATGCAGTAGGATTCACTGTAGATAGTATCAGAAGATTTAAGATATTTGATAGAGAGGGACGCCTGCAGTACACAAGCGAAAAACAACAGGGGTTGGAGGCCAACTTATCTTGGAGGCCTAGTGGCAATGTCATAGCTACTACACAGAAAGTAAACAACAATTATATGGTAGCATTCTTTGAAAAGAATGGTCTGAAGCATGGAGGTTTTGATATACCTGTTGACTCAGAAACAGTGGTACTGGATTTAGTGTGGAGTTCAGATTCTGAAATTTTAGCTTTGCTATGTTATAATGCAGTGTCTGGCACCAATAGTATACTATTATTTACAACTGGTAATTATCACTGGTATCTCAAACAGACAATGACATTTGGTACTCAACAGAAAGTTAGCAAAGTAATATGGGATAATGATTTTGATGTTGCCAACAATAAAACAATGCATCTTGTGTTGGAGAATGGTCAGCATTATACTTACTCATGGATTTGGAATATTAATCACAGTAGAGGCAAATGTGATGATGATGATGCAGTTGTAGCTGTTATTGATGGAAAAAAAGTATTGACTACAGGCTTTAGACAGACTGTAGTCCCTCCTCCAATGGCAAGTTTCGAAATACAATTGGAGTCCTCTGTAAACTCAATACATTTTTCTCCTGCAAAACAAGAAGGCAAAGGTCATGCTCCTAATACTTTCTTTGTGTGTACTACTGATGGAAAACTCGTTTTTTATGAACAGACCCAAAAATTTCCATTGATATACAAGGAGCTTAAAACTTGTCTTCTTGAAAATTACGAGTTTCCATTCCAATATTACAACTGGTTCTGGTTAAACTTTGACACATTCCTTTGCTGTGTAGTTGATCTCAATAATGACCACTTTCTAGCAGAATTCTGCTTGAAGTCTGATACAGTAGTGAAAATGAATGCAGAATCTTTACCAGAACCGGTTACCAGAATTCAGGCTCATCCAACTGATACTTCAGCTGTCTTCCTCCAGCTTAGGAATGGAGATATAATGCAATACAACTTAGGTGGAAACATTGGCCCCCAAGATGTGACATTTTCAGTATCCTGTCCTAAATTTGATGTGGTGTCCATTGACAACAATCTTCACTTTTTGAGTTTATCACATAAAGGTGCATTTTTCTTGGATGATGCTAAAGTTCTGAACAATGTAAGTTCCATCTTTGTTCATACTCATTTTCTTTTATTGACAACTCTTCAACATGTACTCTTGTGTATTGAGTTGACCTCTACTGGACTAAATGCTATAAGGGAGTATCAGAAAAGTGAATCAAATTATGTGTATAAAAGAAAAATTGAAAGAGGAGCCAAGTTGGTGTTAGCTGTACCAAATGATACAAGGACAGTTTTTCAAATGCCCAGAGGGAACTTGGAAGGTATACAACCAAGGCCACTTTCATTGAAAATCATAGGGGAAAATCTTGACTCTTGCAAATATTATGAAGCTTTTGATTTGATGAGAAAGCAAAGGATAAACTTGAACCTGTTTTATGATCATAATCCGGAAAAATTCGAAGAATCTATTGGTTTATTCTTGGAAACTATCAAAAATAACACTTGGCTAAGTTTGTTTTTGTCTGACTTGGAAAATGTAGATGTTACCAAAACCATGTATTCTAGTAGTTATGTAGAGAAAAAACATGAAGGTAAAAGAGAGATTGACTCTAAAATACAAAGAATCTGTCAGAATATTAGAACTAAACTGATGAATGGGCCTGATAAAGATTCAAAAATATTACCAATACTAACAACCTTTGTGAAAATAAATACAGTGGAAGATTTAGAGACTGCCCTGGCAGTTATAAAAGAACTTAAATTACGAGAACAAGCTGGTTCCAAGTTGCCGGTTGGGTCTGATGAAGCTCTGAAGTATCTACTGTATATGGTTGATGTAAACCAACTGTTTGATGTTGCACTGGGAATGTATGACTTTGATTTAGTTTTGCTTGTCGCAAATAAATCTCAAAAAGACCCCAAAGAATATGTTCCATTACTAAATGACTTCAATGACATGGAAGAAAACTACAAAAGATTCTCAATAAACAAACACCTAAAAAGATTTAGCAGAGCAGTCCAATGTCTTGCAAAATGTGGACCCGAAAAATTTGATGAATTAAGAACATTTGTGAAATATCACAGCTTGTATAGGGAAGCTTTGAGATTGTTTACTCAGGAAGATGATATTTACAAGCAAATATCTGATGATTTTGGGCTTCATCTACGTCTCAAGAAACAGTATACTGAAGCTGGAATTATTTATGAAAGAGCTAACAAAATCCATAAAGCTATTGAATGCTACACAGAAGCGTTGGAATGGGAGTTGGTTGTAAAGTTATTGAATACACAGCCAAATACTGAGCATTCTAAAATATGCTGGTGAGATAAATAAATGATGAAAATGAAGTTACTGACCAAATTACTAAACTTGCAAGTACTCATTTTTAATTACAATTTGTGTTATAGGGAACTGGCCACGAATCTCGGAGAAGAAAAACGATACAAGGAAGGCTTAGTACTACTAGAACAGTTTTGTAACAATACAGAAGACGTTATTTCGTATGCTATACAAGGACGCCTATACAAAAGCGCTTTGAGACTATGTTCACAGCACAATCTTAACGATATTCGAGGTACATGAATATAATAATTTTAAAATCAATCAATTTTAAAACTTCCACATTGACTAGGTACTTAATAATAATATGTTTTTTTTTTTGCAGACAATAAACTTCTTCCGTCATTGCTGGAGGAGTACAGGAATCTTCAAGAGTTAATTGAAGGGAATTTGAATACATTCATAAAGCATAGAGAGCGCCTAGCCTTAGTTAGAGTGAACAAGAAAATGGCACCAGAAATAGACTACTCCTACGCCAATAAAGACAGTGACTTATATTCCGACGCAGGCAGTACCATAGCTTCTTCAACATCACGTAGTTCTAGGTAACTTAGTTTTTATTCAATCATTTCTACTGACTGTCCCAGTCTTGTGCAAAAGATTTTCACACATTCTTACGTCACTTCGTCGTCGTCGTCACGTCAACCTTCTTCCATCCACAGTCGGATGTAGGTCTCCCCATGTTGGCGCCACTTCCATCTGCTGTTCGCCATCTGCACCCACTTCCTCCCTGCAACCTTCACCAAGTCGTCTGTCCATCGCGCTGGTTGACGGCCTATGTTACGGTTTCCGGTTCTCGGCCTCCATTTCAGAACCTTCCTGCCCCATCTGCCGTCATCTCTACGGCATATGTGACCCGCCCATCTCCATTTGCGTGCAGCAAGGACCCGTGCTTAGGTTCACGTCACTTGACAGTATTTTTATTTATTTTACAGCCGTACATTCAGATCTAGTAAGAATCGTCGAAAGCATGAGCGTAAACTAGCGTCGTTAAAAGAGGGATCACAATACGAGGATGTAGCACTAGTTATGGCACTGCACAATCTGATCACATCCTCCTTTGAGTTGAGACTCCAAGCTAAAGAAGTCAATACAGTACTGAGTTGCTTTGACAAAGATCATGAGGCACTATTGTTACAGGTGAGATGACAAGAGTGACTAAATATGCTATTTCAATAAAATTATCCTTCATTTGCAAGTCATATGACTGTTACAGTGTTACAATGTTGTTCCCTTCTTGCAGACATGTCTTGAGAAGATATTAAAAGATATGAAAGATAGTTTCAAAGATATTTGGACAAATGAGCTTATGATAGAAGCTTCAACTGCTGCTATTGCAGCTCAAAATGTGCCGGAAGGATGCAGCATAATACCGCAGGGTATTGGGTCCCTTGGTAAGTGCAGATTGAATAATTTAGGCTAAAACAGTGATGTTCCCTCATCAAAACTAAATATAACAGACTTACTAGAATATGGAATATCCATCATTTGATATTTTTTGTACTTATTTATATTTCATTTGAGTTACAATTTGTTTGTATGAACTTTTTTACAGAACCAAATATGAGGATAGCACCAGTTATTCAAGATATTAGTTGGAAACTAGAAGGTCTTAATTACATTTAAATCATACAGTAAATTGTAAATAATTAAGAAAATCAATAAAATATGTTATTTTTTATTTTTTTATACAGCATTTATTCCAATCATGAAAATAGTCATGCAAATAAATTAAAACCTTATTAACTATCTACTAAAACACTTGGGAGAACAATAATAACACTCAAATGGTACAGTACTGGTCCGGTTGTTGTCAAAGACAACAACTCTGAAGTAGTCCTTCAATTCATATCCCTTATTCCTAAAATACATATCGTTTACCACTGGGGCGCCACACACACACATATTGGCATTATCCAGAAATTCTACTAGAGTCCATGGAATAAGATTGGGAGCATAGAAGAGCTTATTTTTCAAAACTATTTTAGAAGCCAGATTCACTAGACTCCCTATATAAAAATCCCAGGGAGAATGTTGCTTCCACTCTGGGCTTTCCAATTGCTGGTTGAGATTGTTGGATGAGATATCTAGATGCTCCAAACGGCATTGCATTAAACTGCAGGGTAGGGAAATTAGTGAATTCTTTGATATTGTCAGATACCTGAAATATTGAAGAAATGTGAAATTTAAAAAGAACAGTAAGTACTCATTTCAATAATTAAGGAAATTGGTAGCCATACCTCAAAGTGTTGATGCGCCCCATAGGTGCGGGGAGTCTTTCCAAGTTGTTATCGTCAAGTTTGAAAGTAACCAAACTTTGAAGCTTCCAAATGGCTTTTGGTAATTGGGCAAGTTGATTACTACTGAGGTCTAAAAGTTTCAGTCTTTTTGTTATCTGAGAAAATACGTAAAAAAATTATGTTATGAACATGCCTTATTGACTTTCTTCACTTGCACTGAAAATATTGATTGGTTACCTGAGGTCCGAATAACCATCTCCAATCTACTTCTTTTTTAACTCCAAGCTTGTTATTAGCCAGATACAGCTCACACAAATTCGGCATTCTACCTGTAAGACCAATTTACAAGCAATTACCAAAAATTTTGTGTAAATCATGGTAGTGTAGCAGGTCCAACCTCAACCTCTCATGCAGAGGGGGTTCGAATCTGGCTCGCTCATCATGATGTGTGAAGTTCAATTTGAATTTACCACTTTTTACGAATTTACAGCTTTTTGGTGATGGAAAACATTGTGAGGAAAACTGTTCATCTGTGAAGTCATTCCAGGGCATGTGTAAAGTCCCCTATCCGCACTGGGCCCATGTGGGGACTATAGTCCAAACCCTCTTGTGATGAGAGAAGGCCAGTGCCCAGCAGTGGGACTTAAATAGGCTGTTATAGTTGGATTATGGGCCCAAAAATAATATTTCGTATCACAAGTAAAATAGAAAATGAAAACTTACCAAACTCTGGGGGCATTTTATCAATCTCATTGTTACTTAAGTCCAAAACGGTGAGATGTTTCAATAGTAAAATGTCCCTCCTAAAGTTGCATAAACCAAGGCCATTGATGTGAAGGGACTCTAGTGTTCTCGGAAGACCTTTGGCAGGGAACTCACTCCGATCACGAATTACCAGTTTAGTCGGCGCGTTATCTTTAGCCGTCACACTAATATTAGACAAGGCACCGAGCTGCAAGTCTTTCACATCTCCCGTTATACACGACTTTAGTATCCTCATAAAACACTTCAACTGTATAGTCTCACTTTTAATACACAAATCGTGAGGAGGTTCTTCGAATCTTATCGTAGCTTTCCCTTCATTCAAACACTTCACGAAAACTTGTTTAATACATTTAACTCTATATTTAGTTCCAGTTCTATTAACTGTAGAAAAGTGTAGTATAAAATATTCGGACTCGCATTTCGGCTCCTTCCCCACCGCCAGTGTTGATTTTAAATACCTTCCAGTTGTCCTTATGTTTAAATTATTGTGCAGTCTATTTACAACTTCGACCTGACATTGTAACTTCATTTTCGGTCCTTAAATTTCAGTCTTAATTTTTAACATGGACCCCCTTTTCTCAATCCCGCTCCCGCCAAATAAAACTGCACCTGAACTAAACAACAATGAGCATATGAATTTGACATTGTCAATTTGACAATGATAATGTTGCATGCTTCTAAAAAAAATTGTCTAATTTTACGTGCAGTACAAAAGTGCTCATAATAATGATAACGATTAAGGTAATTAGTAGTCCTTTCGAATCGCAGTGCCCTTACAGGGAGTCACATATATACCTAATTTCATGTACCACCTCAGTTTTGTAATGTGGCTATGCAATAAGTAAATAATTTGAGATGATAAATTAGTAGCCACTGACGACTGAACTAAGATAGTACATTTTGATCCGTAGTCTACTGAGACCATTGTATCAAGTTAAGAGTCGGGCTCTTGTCGGTGGCTCTATAAAGGCCTTATTAAAATAACATGAGAAACGTGTTCTCACAAGAAAAAAAAAGCGAGGGCTACATTTTTTGAAGTCTTCTAAAAATAAATAAAGTTTGCTATTTTACATCACTTGGCAACACGATCAGTCATAGATAATAGAGGATCCCAGTTGTTTTTTAGTTTATTCATTAGAAATTAAGCAAAAGCATTCTAATCAATCTGCCACGAGTGTTACGTCAAAAATATTTTTCTTTTAAGCTATTTTGAAATGAATATATTGGGGAAATCAAAACATTATAAATTGTATTTTACCAGTTTGGAGTAATGGCATAGTCACACTACCACCCACCACCCCCGACATATTTTTTCCAAACTCAACTTTAAAATGATGGCATTAAAAATTAAAATGGCACTCGATGGCAACTTGACTTTGATAGTGCGTTTACATACACGCGCCCGGGTTCGTAAACGTGCCCGTTGAACGTCGTTTTGAACGCCGTTCATGTAAACGCAATAAAAGCAGGGTGTTTACACGCCCACGGGCGTGCTAGTCAGTGCAAGGATGGCAGACGACGAGGACGTTAATCTCGTGGGGGCTAAAGAAAAGGAAAAAGAAACAAAATGATGACGATGATCTTTTTTTCAGTTTGCGTCTTAATAAATCCACCCGTACTAATATTATGAATGCGAAATTACAGTTACTTTCGCATTCTGTCTGTCTGTTACCTCTTCACGTTTAAACCTCTGGACCGATTTCAATGAAATTTGATATGGAGATATTTGGTAGGCTTCTTTTTTTTCGGAAAGATGCAGTTTCCACAGAAAAGAGATATAGTGTGTCCGTAAGTACTTCTTTTCTCCCTTTGAACTCCTTCATGAGTTTGTCGACCTCTTCTAAGCATCTGCAACATTTTTTGAAATTTATGTTGCTTATTTGAGGGGGTCCATATTAATGGTTCTACTTCGTAACACCCCAGGAAATGTAAAATTTTGGTCGTTTGACCATTCCGACAAATTGGCATTGTTAAATTAATTTTATTCGGCAAGTCGTCATCGTCCGTACGCCACAAAGGTGCAAGCGATGAATGTCGTTTTGAACGCCGTTCATGTAAACGCACCATGTGGCTGATGGCAACTCTCGCAAACAATAATCCTCATTCCTCCCTGCTGCTTTAGTACCTACTATTTGCCGAATTAAAATTTAACGCCTACTAATACATTTATTTAAACAAATACACCAATTATTTAAACCATCGGTGCGTGTGTTTGATATCGTGTGATAAAATCCGTGTAAGTATAGCATTAAAAATCTATTGCAAACTGAGAGTCTTATTGGATAAATAATACATAATAATATATAGTTTCGTTTTATGTTTTATTATAGTTTGGTTTCTTTGATTATAAAATTGTCTAGGTGCGTAACGTGATAATTATTTTACCTGTAGAGCTGTGCGAAGGGCCTACCTAAGTGTTTTTTTTCTTCAGTATCGTTCGAAGATGGCTGGTTTAGTAGTGCAGTCCCGTTTCGCCGGCCTCCAGATGGAAGATGAGGACTATCCGTCCTCCAGCGATGGCCAGAAGTTGAAGAAGTTGAAGAATGCCGCCAAAAAAGCCGAACCCGTTAAGAAAGCTGCCAAACCAGCTGTTGCCAAGCCTCAGGTATGCCAATTTGGTAATTGAATTTGTTTTTAACGACGCCGATATTATCGAATTTTTTCTTATCTAAGTTTACTTATGTGCGAAATTCAAATTTAATTAACCACTGTGATTTTCGGCGAAGGAAAACATCGGGAGGAAACCTGAGCGCATCTGTGAAGTAATTCAAAGATGTGTGTGAAGTCCCCAATCCGCACTGGGCCCGCGTGGGGACTATAGCCCAAACCCTCTTGTGATGAGAGGAGGCCTGTGCCCAGCAGTGGGCCGCAAATAGGCTGTAGTAGTAGTAGTAGTAGTAGTAGATTAAAAAGAGAGAAATTAACTTTTTAAAGTTAGAACAACAGTATTGAAAGTTTCAGTAAAAAAAGCCATATTACACATTCAAGTTTATTACAGTCCAGTTCATAAATATGTGAAGGTACACTTTTGGACCTTGTATATTGGTGAAGTCAAGTGTACATTGAGAAACATTAATATTTTTTACTTCTAGAATGCACCTAAAAAGAAGAAAGCTAAGCAGAATACAGCATCAGCCAACCAGTGGGAGCTCTGGAAACAGAAGGATGCCAAACTTGTGGATGACAGTTTTGAAGACGAACTACAACAGGTAATATTCCATCAAAATCAACTATAGAGAATTTTCTTTGCCTCTAATTTTTTGACTGTACAGTCAGTGCCGGATTAACCCATAAGCAAATTAAGCAATTGCTTAGGGCATCACGTCTTGGAGGGCACCACACACGGCAAAAAAAAAGATAACTCAAATCTAATTTCCTTTTTTTTTAAAGGAAACCGCTTTCAAAATAGATCCCACTGAAATTCACAAAATAATTTTGATATACCCCACCCCTATCCTTATCCAGTCCCTATCCTGTCTCTATTCCTACCCCTAAAAAAATATGGTCAAAAAGTCAGTAATCCTAATACGAAATTTAATAATCATCTGGGCTTAGTTTTTGATGTTGGTGCCAAAACAATTATTTTTCGAGAATGTTTGGTTTTATACATTCGTCGTATTATTTTCCGTCTTTGGCAGCACTATTTTTATTTTCGTTGATGTGGTACCGAACTTCAAAAACCAAGGCGTGTAGTAAGGTGAAATACCACATTCTGGTCGCGTTTAAACGCCTAAAACTAAAAATTGGGCCAAATATAAGTTACGAAATAATATATTTGAAGGTTTGATATGTTCTCTTCAATCTAAGCTATGGAAATTGCGATTCGTCCAGATTGTCCTTACAAAAAAAAACATCAAATAAAGCATTTTTCAAACATTGAAATCGCTACGCTCAATATCTAGTACACCATGATTTTACACGGGATGTCCAGAAAAATAAAACTTTATTTAGTTTTTCATAATCTGAGCTGTGGATATTGTAAAATAATCATAATTTTTCTCAAAAACCGTAAATAAAAATAATTCCGTCATGAAAGTTGCGGTGGGTACGTGCGCGGACAATGCTAGTGCACGTACCCACCGCAACTTTTGAAGAAGACATACATACCTATCAATTGCTCAAATGTATTTTTTCAAGCATTTTGGCCCAATTTTAGTATTGGGCGTTTAAACGTGTCCAAATTGGGTTTCGTTTACGCGCCCTAAGCTCAGATAATTATTAATTTTCGTATTATTAGAAGTTACTTACTAAAGCAACAATTCCAATACATTATAGTGTTATAACTCAAACGGTAATATTAGCCAGTGTTATCAATGCAAGCTCCCAGTCGGCTTGACTCCGTCATCCAGAACTATTCTCATGATTTTTCATCCAATTTACAGAAAACCATTACAAATTATATACTAAAACCTTTCTCGAGAACTAATCTATTTGTGAAAACCGCATCCAAATCGGTTGAGCCAAACGCGAGATAAACGTGGACAAACATACGGGTCAAACGTAGAATCTCCTTTTTTATGGAGTCGGTTAAAAACAGCACCGGAAAAATTTGTTTGCAAAGAAAGTTACTTGAGCACGGGGGTGGGGGGCACACAGGCGTGGATTGCTTAGGGCATCAAGTAGTCTTAATCCGGCACTGTGTACAGTATTATGAAGTGCCTTTTTTATTTAGATGAGCTTCTGATTGTTATGTTTTTAATGTTATAGTAACAAAATAAGCCCTTATATTTGCACTAGGACTTTTAAACCAAACGTGACCAAACTAATCAAACAGACAGACATGGTGGGGTTCTCAATTCTGCTGCATGATTTTTTTCTTCGTTTGCTACCTCAGATCTTAGTTGTTTATGGTCCAATTTCGAAAATTATTGTAACATGCAGCTAGAAACCATGAAACTTGTAAATAATCAAAGTTCCCAATTTTTTATTTTTACTTATTAAATTCTATCTTCAGCCCGTGAGTTCGCTCGCTGGGAATAAAATAATTTTTATTACAAATCTGAAAGTGTGTTTGTTTGTCCTTCCTTCACGTCTAACTAAACGATAAAACCGATTTGGATGAAATTTGGTATGGACACAGTTTAAGACCCTGGGAATAACATAGGATACTATTTATCCCGATATTTCCATGGGAATGGGTTTTCCTCGGTCAAACCAGTTTTTCAATACTTCTATAACTATAACCCTCTATATGTATCATCGGGTAGGCAGATTCTAAGGCTGCACTCCGAATCGCGCTCAGAGCGCTCTCAGCACCTTGCATCCCTTTTCCTCTTAAGAGTCTACTTTCAAGAGGAAAAAGGACGCAAGATGCTGTGAGCGCTCTGAACACGATTCGGAACGTAGCCTAAGTCTACTCGGGCAAGCGAAGTCGCGGGCAAACGGCTAGTTTATTATATAAGTATGGATTCTGACCACTGACAAAAAGAAATACCTATATGCGTATGAACAAATGTCTTTCCAGGCTATCCTCCTTTCGAAGTTGGATTTTGAAGAGAAAAAAGATGTTTATAAACAATTGAAAAAAGAAGCCGATGTTGAGAAGAAAACGGAAGCGACACGAGCGACGTCCACAAAGAAACAAAAAAAGAAAAATGTAATGAGCTTGGACCAGTTCAATGAGATGGTATCCGGTGAAGAAAATAAATGTAACTTTATTTGCTATTTGTTTATTTGTTAAAAATGACATTGTTACATTTGTTGATGTTTTTTAAACCATAAAATGTATGTATTTTTCAGTAAACCATGAAGAAGAAAATATCAAACCAGAAAGTAAGCCAGAAAAACCTAAAGAAGACACGAAATTTTTTGAAAGAGTAAAGTCGGAGACAAAAAATGAAATTTTAAAAGAAAAAATAAACGAGAGGATCAAGTCTCGTCCTACAAATGATGTTCTTACTCGAATTCAATTTGCGGATGCTTTAGAAAGAAAGGAGAAAGAAATAACAGATTTGAAAGAGGAAGTCACAAATTTGAAGAAAGAACTCATTACTGTCAAATCTAGAAATAAAAAGCTATGCAATATCCTTGGACAAGGTGAAAGTAAGTACATATTTATAAATAGCTTGAAATACCTATGCAAATGATAAATTAAAAATCTATACTAATGTTATAAATGCGAAAGTAACTCATTCCGTCTGTCTGTCTCCTCTTCACGCTACAAGCGCTGGATTGATTTCGATGATTTTGTTTGGAGATACTTGAAGTCCCGGGAAAGGACATAGGCTACTTTTTATCCCAGAAAAATGCATAGTTCCCGCGGGTATGCGGTCACCGAATTTCATGCGGGCGAGGTCGTGGGCGGAAGCTAGTTTATAATATTTTTTCCCCTGATAATTATTTAAGTTAATTTTCCCCTATATTTTCTAGTGAAAGATAAGGCAGAAGTGTTAGTGGAAGTGGAAAGGTTAAAGGCAGTGCAGTCAGAGCTAACAGCCGAAATCGAATCACTCCACACGGACCTGGAGAAGGAAAGATCTAGAAATGCAGATCCCAGATCTAAGGACAAGGTACGGTTTTCTTAAATTTCTTACGTGAACACACTGCCGCAAGCCCGCTAGCGGTTCGTACTCGCTTTCGTCTATAAATAGGGAAAACTTAGGAGTTTTCCCTATTTATAGACGAAAGCGAGCTATGAGCGTAAGGGCGGCAGCGAATGCGTTAAGTTTTTATTTAGGCCCAGTACACACGGTGAAACGCAACTGCAACGAAACCATTTTGAAATTATTGGTTTGAAACCAGTTTCAGGCGTTGTGTCGTTCCACAATGTGATGAAATTATCACAATCATTTCGGTGTTCTTTGAGAACAGACACAATGTAAAATGTCTTAACTGTTGTGGTTGTAGGTGGTGGCTGCCAAGGAATGACAATTTGTGAGCAAAACTACATACTATACTACATATGAAAAAACATCAAGCCGATGAAACGTAATCACGAGTTTCCTGCATGCTGGTTTCAATGGATTTATTGCAATGCGTTTCAAAACGGTTTCAAACTGGTTGCGACATGTGTGGTCTCCCAAAGGAGCCTATAGCATAAACTTAAATGAAACTCATAAGTAACTAGAAGTTGCAGTTTCGTTGTAGTTGCGTTTCACCGTCTGTTCTGGGCCTTATACAGGAGTTCATTTCTATGTAATTTTCCAGAAAAACAACACAAAAAAGAAAAGTATACGATTTGATGTTTCTTCCGAGGCCATCACAGCGAAGGAGTCTAATTCAGGGACTGCTTAAGAGGGATCATCTTATTTATCTTTTATAGAGTCAAAACCAACGTGACTACAAAACAAACGTGATATTAAGAAACCAGAAATAAATGCCAGGTTTTTTTTTCGTATTCTTTATTGTTACTTGGGAACACTTCTGGTAAGTTTGTTTTTTTAATAGATTGGAATATTTTTTATTTATAGTTAGTTAAGACACAAGTTAGTCTAGATGTCTCCTACAATGACAACCGTGGTTTCCGTGGCGAATTAAAAAAATCTATAGGCAATGATTTTTTGGCGTTACGATATAATGGTTCTGCTTTTTTAGGGTTCCGAAGTCCACAAGGAACCCTTATAGTTTCGCCATGTCCGTCCGTCCGTCCGTCCGTCCGTCCGTCCGTCTGTCCGCACTATTGCTCGGAGATGCTTAGGTCTAGAGAGCTGTAATTTAGCATGAATATGCATATTAGTTACGCTGACAAAGTGGTACAATAAAATTTTGAAATATATTTTTTTATAGGGTACCTCTCCTACTCGTAAAGTGGGGATGTAATTTTTTTTCTTGCGTACCCCATGGTGCGGCATATCGTTGAATAGGTCTTAAACAAATATTGTGGGTTTGTTAAAACCATTTTTTGATTAAGTGATGCGTTTGTTAAATATTAAGCTTTAAAGTGCTATTTTTTGCTAGAGTCACGTGTCCCCCCCCCCTGCCAGCTAAATGGTGGTATTTGGATGGCTGAAAAAAATCACGGTTGTGGCATATATAACGTAGTTGAAAGGAAAACTATCACAGCTAAGTAGGGTGTACAAACTTACGAGTAATAGTCGACCAACTTATAATGATGATTTTTCTCGAGCGGCAGGGGCGTCGGGCGGGCACGTCATACCACAGGCTAGCTAGATGCTAATAAGTCTTAGAAAGGTACTGTGGGCATCCTCAACTTCGGAACCCTATAATTTGCGCGTGGCCCGACACGCACTTGGCCGGTTTTTTCAAGTGAAAGAAGGTTACTTACTACGAAAACACGCCCACAACTGCCTTTCTCATTCAATTCAATTGCGATCTCTAATTATTTGAAGTCAACTACGTATTTATTTATAAATGTGTTAATGTATGTTTAAGTGTTAGTAATAGAAGACGTCATTTATGTCGAAATCTACTTCAGGTTCAGGACCATCCAAAATTATTTACATGAAACTACAAAAGTAATTCAAGAAATTCAAGACAAACAAGAAAAAAATACCTTCCTTTTGATGGCCTCTTTAGGATTGGTGACGCATCGCTGATGCCTGAAAGATGCAAAAAAAACGTCTCGCCGATTCATGAAATAAATCATTTACTAACAGAGAAGTTGAACATGTTCCGAATTAAAATTGATGTAACTTAATGTTGAATGTTCTAATTAGGTAATTTAATATTGTGTCTCACATGAAATGTGTGTTTTCGTATAAATCCGAATAGAAGAATTTAAGTGGATCTATTTTAGTTATATGTAATAGAAACTAAGTACAGTTAGTGAAATAACCGTTTCACGTTTTAATCAAACAAGGACTTCCATGTGAATAGGCTCTAAGAAATTTTCAAGACTATTTATCATTAATTTATATTTTTTACGAATTTTTGAGAAGTCTACTACCCAGTTCACGGGTAAATATAATCGTGTTGAGGATCAGCACATACATAAAATATTTTTCTTTAACTATGCAACCATGTGCGGAGAAAATGCGAAATTATCGTATTTTATGTGTTGAAAGTAGCTGTGAATGTATTTCTTTGGGAAAACTGTCAAGGTTCAAAACCCATGGAAGTTTCTAGAAGTATTACTTATTTTTTTACCTGATTGGTTTAAAATCAACCAATCAGACTGACGATTTGCCAGCTGAAGTTTGATGTTAATTGAATTGTACTTTCAACATTAGGTTTTTTTTTCAATAAGGGGAGTTTGTTTTCGTTGGTCTCATTAAGGGTGGAACATTTTTTTAACTAAATAATTACAAGAATTGAGTCTTGAAACAGTTTATAAATTCAAGTATCGTCTGTTTCTGCAGAACTGCCACTCAAAATATATCTTATACTTATAAGAAAGTCAGGTGATTTTTTTCATTGATGACATATTTTTCTAAAGCTCGAACAATTGATCTGGACATCACCTACAGTAAATTATTCTCATTTCTTGTAGGTATTTGTTTTTGTCTTCACATTGTATTGTTTAGTTTTACGACTTTGGACATGCACATTTTTTTTCATAACTTACTCAAAAACACTGTGATTGATTATGTAAACAGCTATTCCAGATGATGATTTTTATATTAAAAATATCTTGAATGTTCGGTTTTGATAATTGAAATAGCCATAACATAAAACCACTCTCTATCCATCTTCCTATCCTATTTGCTTCAATCCTACGATGGCTTCAAAAGTATGAGGTTGTATTACGGTTTTACATTTGTTTGGTTTTGTTCCCGTTCATAGCCTATACTTATTAGAATGGTTTGCGATTGGATCGATTTGCTGTCTAATAAGTCCAAAAGTAGTGATGCCACTCTATTTTGAACAGATATACACAATATCCAAAAAAAAAATTACAAAGAACTACCTACTCCGTCAATTGTGAACTGATTTCAAAACTTCGGTAGTCTGCATAAAACCCCGAAAACTGCTAATAAGATTTGGCTGGGAACTTTTTTGTTTTATTCTCTTTATAACCAGGGAAAGTTTAGAAAGAAACGGGGATTTTTTTTAAGGAACAGCTAAAAAAACTTTATATGGGAATCGTTGGTGATACGGTTCACCGTGTCAACTAAAAATAGGAATAAAAAACATGTAAAAACAATGCACAATTTATTGCCATGTCTAATACATACACAAGTATATTATAATTAATACACCGATGTGACAATTCATTTATAGTAAAAAAAGTCTATTCAGTTTGTACAGCAACGTGCGTGAATTACTAGCAGTTAATTTCAAAAGCTGAAATCAAAATTGTGCATTAATAAATCATCGACCTAACGGTCCCTGACGAATCTTAGAACGGAAACATCAGTAACATGAAGTTCACAATTAGAAGATGAAATAAGTAATATAAAAATAGGTAGGTATGTGATAAATAAAACTTAATTATAATTATGCATAGCTTGTAACTAAAGGGACATACACGACGCTTATTAACATACTGTATTATTTGTTCCAGACAACAGCATTACCTTGAAGTTATTTCAATTTATAGACAAGGATTTCATTTAAGCCTTTACACAAGTAAAAAGAAAACATTGCACTAACAAAAATGTGTTGTTCATAAAAATCACCAAGCTGGGTTTATAAAAAAAACCTGCTTATAAGTTCATCCTTGTGCAAATGTTTTGTCAGAGCTTTTTTCCTCACACTTTTTTTTTTAAACCCAGCCTGAGCATGTAGGTAGTATAAAATTACAAATCTATACAGATGTGAATCTGCGCTTCAGTAGAAATCTGGATTAGTCAAGTCAGAGAGTGGAGGATTAATTAAAATGATTATAAATATTAAAGACTGAAGAGGCTCGCAATATTTTACTGACCAGACCAGATGCGTGCTTCACTCAAGACAAGTGCCGTAGGTTTGACTAGCGGTTTTAAGTTTCCATAGGCACATCAGTAACATACTATTTTCTATTCTCCATACAATCGTAATACGTTTTCGTTTGATTTAGGCCATTGTAAATGATGAATTCAGAAACATTTAAAGTAAACTTACTTCTAGTTTACTTACAAACCTTACAAAAACTGTAACCCTAAACTATCAGTTTGCATTGCATCTACAACTACTAAGGTTGGTTGTTGGTCAAATGACATTTTAAGATATAGTTAATGCAAATGGGGTAAATATTTACTGTCATACCAGTAAATTTTGATTACCTATGGCAACATGAATTTGTATGCTTAAAATATTTTTGGTCCATAATTTAAAGTAGGTACCTAAACACTTCCCCAACGTAAGATTGTCTGAAGTAGGTTATGTTCTATCTTTATAAAAAAATATAAATACACCATTTAATACTGATGTTATACAATATATAATTATTTATTAGTAGTTAATATCTAAGCGAAGGACTATGTTAAAACTAGTAATTTCTTACATAATATGGCAGTAAAGTGGTAGTGTAGAGCATTTGCCTCGGTTACCTGCGAGATTCGTCCGCAACCACACCAGTGGCGCTATTCGAGTACAATACGCGTCACTTAAAAGCACTCCCGCGTAAACTATTCGATGGGTTCATCTTTTTTGCAAACATCAAACAAGCACGATTCACTGGTTCACATTTAGTCTCAAAACTCCACGCATCCACCGTGTTTACTCGACACTTATTGTTTATATCGCTTTTACGATAACGAGCTTGTCACATTGTCTCTAGTTTTACATGAGTCCGTATTGATTTCATCTATTTTTCTACTCACAGCGAGCTTTAGATTCGCTGTAACATTTCAGTGGCATCCCGCCGTAGTTGATGTATCTATCTACTACAGGGAGCGATTCATGGAACTCATTCGGAGTTGGCCTCATGAACATGGTCACAGGAAACAAAATAAGCGTCTCGGCTTTCTTTTCTTTATAGACAAGTTATTTTTTAATTCCTGCCATTAACAGGGCGGTATGTCTGCACAAATAATGGTCGTGCGCGGTTTGTTCGTCATGTCGCACTCGGCCTCGTTTCGCCTCTGATTCGTTATGTTGTCCACGCAGTACACTCGACGTTGCTTCGTGGGTTCTTTCCCCTGAAACGATAAAAAAAGTTTAAACGGTCAGGATCGGTCTGGAGTCTACTACTACTACAGCCTATTTGAGTCCCACTGCTGGGCACAGGCCTCCTCTCATCACGAGAGGGTTTGGGCTACAAGTCCCCACGTGGGCCCAGTGCATTGGGGACTTCACACACATCTTTGAATTACTTCGCAAATGCGTGCAGGTTTCCTCACGTTGTTTTCCTTCACCGAAAAGCTCAGTGGTAAATTCAAATTGAATTTTGCACATAAGTAAACTTAGAGGTGCGAACCGGAATCGAACCCCCGATCCTCTGCATGAATGAGAGGTGGTTGGTCGAACCACTAGGCCACCACGGCTTATTGGTCTATTCTGGTCCACGGTCTGGGGTCTATTACTGTTCAAATGATCGCTAAAACCTACAGCTACATAGGTGGCATAAGTAATCTGTACACCGTGAATGGCAACTGTACCCTCGTTCTAAAGTATGAAGCAATTTCGCAAACAAGCCTCGATGTGTTCCAAAATTAGAGAGAGACTCCCCCCAGGCAAGTTCAGGCAAGCTGGTAATAGGGATGACGACAACTTTTAGTCTATCAGGAAGATTATTGAAAAGTATTGGACACGTATTTTTCCTTTTTTCACGTAATCAAACCAAACTTATACGGAGATATATTGAGTTGAAATGTCGCGTGACGTCACGGTTAAGTACGATTTATACCTAACGGTGACGTAGTTAGCCCCCACTCTCCAACTTTAATGCGTTTTAACTTGGTCATTCTTTGTTAATTTGATAAAACAAAAAATACGTGTCTAATTTTTTTTTTATTACCTGACTGACGGACTAATTAGAATTTCGATTTCTTCACCCTGTCGTCATCCCTATTGATGCCGCATTGGTGTCATTCTATAGGCTATAGGCGATCCATCAGCTTTTGAGACGAAATTAGAATGCCCAGAGCATTTGTGGCCGTGTGGTGCCCTATATTCATTAGGGTTTCTTCTTTTAAACAGTTTGCCAACTGTGGTCAATCTTCTAAGTATATCTAAATATACAAAACTCATAGGTACGAGGGGCGTTCAAAATATTCTCGGTATTGGAATGAAAACAAACAAGTATGAACAGTTTGATATTTTTTATTTTTCAATATACTCCCCCCCTATGTTAATACACTTAAAAGATCGATCAATTATTTTTTTTAATCCCTCATAAAAATATTTTTTATCCTTGGTATAAAAGTGCTCCTCTACTGCCGCCTTCAACGCCTCATCGTCAAAAAATCGATTTCCACGCAGATCCTTTTTGAGATTGGGGAACAAAAAGAAGTCGCTGGGGGCTAAGTCCGGACTATACGGTGGATGAGTTATAGTTCCGAACCCACATTCAGCAATAGCTGCCTTGGCAATATGAGCAGTATGGACAGGGGCGTTGTCATGCAGAAGCAGAATACCTTTAGACAACTTTCCTCGCCTTTTTTCTTTTATTGCGTCCCTTAATTGATGTAGAATATTCGCGTAGTACTGTCCCGTGATATTTACACCTTTTTCTTTATAATCGATCAACAATACTCCTTCACAATCCCAAAATATTGTTGCCATGACCTTGCCAGCGGAAGGGACAACCTTGAACTTCTTGGGATGAGCTGAACCCTTAATGTGCCACTGCATGGACTCCTGTTTACTCTCTGGGTCATAATGATGAACCCAGGTTTCATCTCCAGTAACTATCTTTTGCAGCACCTCATCAGGATTTTCACCACACAGGTCAATAAAATCGGAACAGCAAGCTGCACGCACATCTTTTTGAAGTCGAGTCAGCATTCGAGGAACCCATCTTGCACTGACCTTTGACATATTAAGATGGTCATGGATAATGTCATGTACGGTACCAATAGAAAGATTGGTTACTTGAGCTATTGATTTTATCTTCACTCGACCATCTTCCAATATAAGGTTTTCCACCTGATCAATATTTTCTTGTGAAGTAGCTACTACAGGCCGGCCAGGTCTAGGGTCATCTTCAATACTCTCCCTGCCACGTTTGAATTCGCTTGACCACTTTTGAATTGTAGATAAAGAAGGAGCAGACTCACGGTAAACACAATCCATTTCCTCTTTTATGGTTTTTTGGTTTTTACCCTGTTTCGTCAAGAATTTTATTACGGAACGATGTTCTAATTTCGTTAACATTGTTAATTCACTCATTGTGTTCGTGTTTGTTCAGAAATTGCAGAAAAACAAAAGAACATCTCGGTTTGAATTATACTTTTTTTTAATGTCAAAGAATGAACCTTACCAGCCAGTAACAAAACAAATTCAAAAAGAGGTTATAAGATATCAATACCGAGAATATTTTGAACGCCCCTCGTATAAAACAAGAAACTGTCTGACTGATCGATCAACGCAGAGCCGAAACTACTGGTCTTAGAGAGCTGAAATTTGGCATGCAGGTGCCTTAGGGAACGAAGGGTTTAAGACAGGATTTCCCGAAATACTCACGGGAACGAAAAAAAAACGGGATTTGCATTTTAATATTTCTGCGCATATGGAGTTGCGGGGAAAATCTAGTTCTTAATATTTTACAGGATAATAACCATCTGTTTCCATACCGGTAATGTGCAGGATTCCAAACAGGGCTGCCAGGGCTCGACGCGCCAATGCGCGCGCGCCGAGCACGGCGGCCGCCAGCAGACCTGCGAGATGGCCGCGTTCTCGAACAACTCCTGTTGGTCGCAGTGCGACGGGTTCACTTTCTCTGTGAAGAAGCGTTTTTAATGAACTCAGTGCTCAAAGTAGAACATACTAGGTAAGTACGTAATATACAGTATGTATTTTGCAAACTTATTAATACTAGTGTTTATTGGTAGTTAATTAGGACAATTTATTTATGTAGTAAACGTATTATGCTAGTAAACGTGGTTGTTTCAAGAGCAAGAGAGAAAACATTAGTATCTACTACCACAACAGCATATTTACGGCCCACTGCTGGGCACAGGCCTCCTCTGATCACGAAAGGGTTTGGGCTATAATCCCCACGCTGGCCCAGTGCGGATTGGGGACTTCCTTGAATCACTTCGCAGATGCATGCAGGTTTCCTCGCGATGTTTTCCTTAATCGAAAAGCTCAGTGATAAATTCAAATTTAATTTCGCACATAAATAATTTCAGGGGTGCGAGCCGGATTCGAACCCCCGACCCTCTGCATGAGAGGCGGCAAGTCAAACCACTAGGCTACCACGGCTTCATTAGTATGATCAGAACTATGCTCTGAGACCCGCTACATCAATGGTTACGATTTTCAACCACAGTTCTCATTATGAGAAAGCTGTTTTTAAACTCAGTTAAAATGGTCCTTCGAACGAGATCGTGCGATATCTGGCTCGTTAGTCGTTGTCAAGCCAAATTCGCCATATCTATACTCACCACAGAAATATTATTGAACTAGAAGAAACAAGCGAAGGCGCTAGTATGAAAACCAAGCGTGCCGATTTCTTTGACACCTACTAGACTTCAAGAATCAATTTTGACGGGAAATATAACCGCCGCGTTGGACCGATTCAAAGAGGCCGATCAGAAATAGTTTCTTTTATCTTCTATTTGAGTGAAAACACATCTCTCAGCTTGAACGGCACGAGTGTGACTGAGCGGAGTTTGGATTTTTGTCCAAACTTTGTCAGTTTTTATGGCACGCGAAGTACGAGCATTTGTTGAGTCTACTTATACATGGTTTGTGATACTCACGGCCGTGCTCGTCGACGCACTCGTGCCGGCGGTCCATGCGGCCGCGGCCGCAGGTCACGGAGCACGGCGACCACTCGCTCAGCCGGTAGCGGTAGCGGCTGCGCCGCTGCCGGTCCACCGTGTACTGGTAGTTCACGCCGGGGTTGCGGTGCCGGCCGCGGTAGATTCGTTGCTGGAAAGTCGAAATAGATCTTTAATGTAACTCTTCCGTTGCTGACTGATGACAACGCAAAGCCGAAACTGCTGGTCGTAGAGAGCTGAAATTTGTCATGTAGGTTCCTTGGCGAGTGTAGGGGAGTACTAAGAGTGATGACGGGACGGGAGAAAATGTGATTTTAC
Organism: Aethes cnicana; assembly: GCA_963971205.1. Classification (NCBI taxonomy): domain Eukaryota; kingdom Metazoa; phylum Arthropoda; class Insecta; order Lepidoptera; family Tortricidae; genus Aethes; species Aethes cnicana. The sequence continues at coordinate 6,945,846 of OZ020286.1, forward strand.
ATTTTAATGTGTATACGAAGTCGCGAGCTCTTGCTAGTATCCTCCGATTATTTCCACGGATACGACTGCAAAAAAAGACATTGAACTTTTTAAAGTTAAAACGCTTTCCCGGTAGACGCGTGTGATTATAATACTTACATATACTTTAATGTCTTCGGAAATTGGCCCCGGAATATTCACTTTCTCCCAATCGCGATCTCGTTCATAGATCGCTTGGGATCCCGCTATGAAATATTCAGTCAAGGTAGCGTTGCTGCAAAAGATATTAAAATAGAAATTAAAGTGAATGAAAAATTGGTTTAGTCATTAGATTGGACAAAATTATGTTGAATGTTATGGATTCATCATAACGCAAAAACGTACCGAGCTCCGCTCAAAAGAAGTTTTCTCGTCCGTGCACTTCCAATTGAAATGTAATTTCCAGGGCTGACTTTCTCCTCGATCTTTACATTCCTCGATCCAGCAGGAATCACGGCAACCTGAATAAAACGCACGGCAAACTTTACAATTAACAATGTTAGTAACAGCATTGTTACATCACTGATGACGCACGGAACTCATAGGCGTTGCTGGTTAATTTTATGTAGCTGGAATAAGTGTTATTTCTTACTATAAAGATCGAGGATAAATCAATCAATACCCACCTCACTGAAACCAGATTGCCTGGTGGTGCCCTTATTGTAAATGCCTTGGACAGTTTTGCAGAGGGATCCGTCACCGCCGCATACGCCACATGCATCCTCTTGTAAGTTTGATCCCACTTTCCAATCACACCCAACGGTGTAACATACGCCTATAATAGCAGAGAAATTTAACAACACATATGGTTTATGGTTACGCGCGGTATCTGCGTCTTATTCGTTACAAAAGATGGTCGAATGGCGAGCCTTGGGAGGCCTATCAAGTTGTTGACGTTTTTCGGCTGGTATGTAGATATATGGTAGCCTCTATCTCAAAGCATTTTTATACGATGAAAGACTCATTATGTACCTATCGAAAGCTAGCTAGGTAGCCAAGAAATTTTCCTGTCACCCAAATCACACCATCCGCTTCATACGAGGGGTGATCCAAAAGTAATGATAATCAGTATGAAAGACACATAAAATGTTTAATAAAATAATTTATTTTTCTACGTAATCTCCTTCCAAGTCTACACACTTAGACCATCGTTTCTCCAGACCACGAATTCCTTTAAAAAAAATATCTTTTTCACCTCAGCAGCTCGAACAAGTAGACTTTGCTGTCAGAAATTAGTGAGCAAAATCGTGTTTGTTTCACTCAGTGAGACAAAGTTTTTTTTTAATTTGTTTTTTTTTTAATCCTTTTATCCCATCAGACAATCCCATCAGGCAAAGGCAAAGGCCTAAGCCTTGCAGCCACAGTTAAATAGTTCCCGCGCTTTTTCTTTTTTTTTTAATTTGATTACTGCGAATGGTCATTTCATACTGCGGCATCTAACTAGTAACTACTTCTTATACCAATAATTCTAACTATCTCGATTTTATCCGCTCTCTTCTTTTCATTTCTTTAAGAAAAGAGGTAGAATTATACTAGGCAAGTCTTAGTGCGAATCTATTTTCGTAGAAAAAAAAAACTGAATTAGAAACGTTCGGATATGCGCAACGCATCAGTACCGCCGTATTTTTAGATATTAAAATTATACGTTGATTTGTTGTTCGTTGAAACTTCTGAAAATCTTACAATTTTCAAATGACTTATATTTCATATAATTATGTTTTCATATAATTATCATTTTAAACTAAAGTTTTAATTTAAAGTAAACTAAAAGTTTTCAAATATTACCGAATGAATTCGAAACATATCATTGTACTAGTTTCCGAACATACGTTTGGAAAATTGCCGCCATTGTCTCATGTCAAATCATGTCTTTCTTCTTAATTTTCTATAACTAACTTTAAAGTAATTCTTTTAAAACATGAAATTAAAGTAATAATTTGGGTGAAAAGAGTGAAGAAGAAATGTTATTTTAGATTTTTCGTGTTGTAAGTATTCTTTGCAAGTACCTACCTTTTATGTGTTCTCGCTACTGAGGTGAAAAATTGTATGTGCTACTCGAGAGCAATTTCTTTTACTTCTCATGCCTTTGAGTCGCTAGCTCAAGATTCTAAACTAGAATCACTCGCTGAACGCTCGTGATTCAACTATAGAATCTTTCGCTAGCTCAGGACTCAAACATGGCACTCGAAGCAAAAAACAATTTTGCTCTCTTGTTGCACAAATAACTATTTCTTGACCCTCCAAAAATGCCTCCGCAGCGGCCATTACCTCGCTCGCCATCATTTAAAAATTTGTTGCCTCTAAGATCTTCCTTCAGCCGTGGAAAGAGATAAAAGTCGCTGGGGGCTAGGTCTGACGAATATGGGGGTGTTCCAGCAATTCGAACCCTGAATCACGGATGGCAGCCATCGCAACGCCGGCCTTGTGGGGCGGTGCGTTGTCCTGGTGAAACAGGATGCCAGCTCGAAGTTTACCCCGCCGCTTTTCTTTGATTGCCTCTCTCAATCTGCGTATTTGGTCAGCGTAGTAGGAGCCCGTAATAGTGTAATTCTCCAGGTATTCGATCATTATGACTCCCTCAGCATCCCAAAACTCTGAAGCCATGACCTTACCAGCGGAGCTTGCTACCTTGAATTTCTTCGGTGTAGGGGAAGACGCTCCCTTCCAGGTCATGGATTGCTGTTTGGTCTCAGGATCGAAATGGTGGATCCAAGACTCGTCCATGGTTACAAACCGACGCAAAAATGTTTCAAACATTTTTTTCAAACAGAAGTATTTAATAACCGCTCTCACCTCAGTTTTCTCCATTTTTGCGTTATTGTTCCGACTGCTCGTGAAAAAACAGCTGCAACTCTCTGACAGATACATATCTTATTTTTTTTATTTTATTTACTAAGGAGTCTTTATGGCCAGTAACGGCATACCTATTTATTTTAATCCGATTCATTAAGTATTCAGTTATCATTACTTTTGGATCACCCCTCGTAAATCCTACAATTCGTGTCTCTATTTCAGAGACACTTTGCAGTGACTAAATAAAGTAGGTATTAAAAAATATTAATTAGGCTGGCACCTCATGCCGATGAATAGCATCTTTGGCTAATTTCCGCCCGCACATTTGCTCTGATCGATTCTGCAGGATACTAAATTTCATAATTATTAAAATTACGATGACTAGTTTTTATTAATCTTTTAAATTATCTGTTCCACAGTTTCTGATCATGCAGAGAAAGATATACGCCGATCACCTGGCAGAGCAATTTCTTGACTCAAAATCCTCAGGGCGCGGTATGGAATGAGCAGACCCCTTTCTAGAGCAGCGGTGGAGGTGGACGGGATCAAAATAGCCATGTTGGTCGCCGACCTCCTCCACCACCACACGTCCACCTCCACCACCACACATCCACCTCCACCGCTGCTCTAGAAAGGGGTCTGCTTCTAAAGAAGACACCCTAAGGCCCACATGCACCAAGCCTGCTGCCCTCGGGTAAGCCTTCTAACTTAGAATTAAACTCTTAAGTCAGGAGGCTAACTCGAGGACAGCAGTCTTCGTGCAAGTGGACCTAAGAAGAAGACAACTACTAACCAGCGATGCACATATCTCGGGAGCCGAGCGTTTGCTTGCACGGCGTGCCGTCGGCCACGTAACCATCCAAAATTTCTACATCATTACGGTTTCTGGGTACACACTGCAGCTCGCAAGGTTTATCTAGAACAAGGACCAAATGCTTAAGGAGACAAGGTAAGAACTTATTGATTAACTATTGGTTCTTACGAAGTACCTAGTTTTTAATATTATGCCACTAACTGCTGTCATGCCTTGCTTAAACGCTGTCACTGAAACTGTTTTCAATAACTTTGAGAGTTTGAGCAATTCTAAACAAACCTACCTAAAACACATAGCGTAGGTATTAAAAAAAAAACATTAAATTGACTCACCTTGATCGAAATACGGCACCCAATCGGAAATTGTTTCATTATTTTCATCTGTTCTGTTGTTGTATTTTGCACACTGCACTTCTCTGTACGACGGTTCGTTTATAGGACACTTTTCGCGGTTGCATGTTTTGTATCTGTAAAAAAAAAATTGTCTTTTCTTATCTCTCTTTCTTATTGGCCAATGAAAAGTATAAGGATAGAATAGATAGAGAAGTATTTACCGGCTCCTGTCTCCAACACAGTATTTCCCGTTGTTAGACGGTTTAGGGTTGTTGCACTCCCTGGTCTGAGTCTCCACGCCTCCGCCGCAAGTGCGTGAGCATTCGCTCCACTCGCTCCAATCGCCCCAGCCGCCGTCGCGAGCTTCAGGGGGGCTCGCCCGAGGAACGCACTTCTGATTCTGACACCACTGTGGAAAGACTATCGTTATTGTGGCTGTTTTTGGATGCAGAGAGAGTCGCGTCTTATATAGGGTTGAGGTATCGTCGACCAAGCATGTAATATACCAACATGTTTATACCTAAGCAAATTAGATTTTCTGATTTCGGGTGTATTATGCTTCTTGATCAATTAATGGCAAGGAATATAGTGCACACAATTTTAACAACTGAATGGTACCGGAAGGCGAGCAATATGGTAGTAGGCGTACAAGATGGAGTTCCGGCCCGTTGAAGGTCTCGGGAATTTACCATATTTTCGCCACAAGTCGTGCCAGGTGCCGCGGGCCGGAGCATGGTTTTGCACGTGTCGTTCACGAGACACCAGAGATGCTCGCACAACTCTGAAGGGTCCGTGCATACGGTTGCTTCCGTGCCGAACTGCAGAACGCATTGCGTTGTCGCGTCGAAAGTCACACCTGCGAAGTCAAATATTATCTCTAATTCCATACATCACAAAATGGTCTATTTTAGTAGAACCAATGTTAAAACCGTCTCCAAAAATATAGATGTTCTTTAATACTAACCGGCAGGGACTTCTGGATATTTGTACTCTTCGTGTATTTGATCTGACGGTTCGTCGCCTAAACATTCGCCAAGTCCATTACTGCAATGAAAAATAAAATGTAAATATTCACAGAGAAAGTTTCTAACCTATCACCTGGTGTATTTACAGCTACAAAAGAAGCTTGATGCAAATGCAACGAAGAAAAACGCGAGTTTTAGTAGTTTTGCTAGTGAAATCGTAAATCTCATTTGACGCCTACGGTATATAAAAAAGTCTACCGACCACGATATTGATTGCCTCTTTAAACTTGACTTGTGTGGCAATTTATTATACCACCGTTTATGATGATTATTGACAACGTTGTTTGATGACAAATAACTTAAGCGATTTGTGGGTCGATCGTAAATATTGATTTAGGACTTTGGGCAGAGCCGAACCAATCATAAATTATGATATTACTGAGGCCTTGTAATAGTATAGCGTTATCTGTTGGCCAGAAAAATTAGATTTATTTATATACCATAAAGTAAATTCATCGTTTTAGATAAATACCTACGTCTCTAATATTAAATCCTAGCTTTTTATCTCTACTTTCAAAATCGTTAACAATTTATTAGACAACAACTACCTATCAACATAATAACAACTTTCGTTTCATTAAAACTTAATTAACCTACGCCTTTACGATGGTACCAGATGTTTTACCTTTTTCTAAAAGGCATCTTAATTTAATCTTTTCAATCTTAGTATCGAAGTGATTTCTACATACGTACTTACCTACGTCTATCTTATTTAGAATTTAACTTTTTCTTCAAAAATTTATGTTTTTTTTTAATGATTTATAATTAATAAATAGGTACCCTAAAATTTTATATATTATCAATGTAAAGAATTCGAAAACATATACATCTACCTCGAGGACGGAAAACTGGACGATCCTTATGGCATAATGAATACAAATGTATTATTAATACATATTCGGTTGTTTATAATGATATATTATCTAAAGCTCATACGGAATATCTTGTCTTTATCACGTTTATTGGGCTATTTATTAAATCAAACCAATCAACGGTACAAATGCACACCACTTGGTTATATTTAAAATTGATAGTTAACGCTATTAATTCTTCCGAGATTGCGAGACAGTAGGTAATTGAATTTATTTACGCGGAGTCTCTAATTTTTTTGTCGTCCTATACTACCCCAGTTTGATTCACTTAGGGTGGGTTGACTTAAACCGTCCGTTACCTAAGCAGCACTCGTTAAATATTTTACTATGGGATAAAATGACGTTTCTGACAATGACAGCTCGGCGGCCACATTTAACGATCATGAGTCAGTCAACTGTGCTTGAATCAACCCAGGCTTACTTAAGTAGTAGATACTCTTTTAACTAGTGAACTTACTCCAAGAAGTTTGTAACGTCCCGCTTGCTGCACCGCGACCAGGCCACTTGCACACTGTCCGCTTCGAATACCGGTGTCATGATGTGAAGCGTCGAGCCTTCGCGCCGACTGCAGCCGATCTTCTCCGTGTCGTGGTAAAGACCGAAACTGGAAAGAAAAACGATTTAGACTCGGATCCTATATTCACACAGATTCTCTATGGAGCAAATGTCTAATTTAAACCATCCGTAGCCAAACATGACGCCTTTTGTAGATGAAGGAACCGGGCCTTAAACTATCTGGAGCTCTGACATGGCTAAATTGGCTAATCCAAGCCGCCGACAAGTAATCTGTGGCACTGTTGTATTTCGGTAGACGGTAGAGCCGATGAAATTACTAGCTTAGGCATGCTTAGGCCCACTTGCACCAAGCCGCTAACCTCGGGTTAGGGTCCTTAACCCACGGTCAAATGCACACAAATAAATCTGAGTTAAGCGGTTAACCCGAAATTAACAGCTTGGTGCAAGTGGGCCATAGAGGTATTTAATCTTAGTCCTTGTTCGTATCTTATGATTCGTTGTGTTCATGGGCCATGCCACAGTTTGACGCCTTATCATCAGGTGGCCAGTGTGCCCGTTTGCCAACCAATGCCGTAAAAAATCACCCCATCCCTTCTTCTATTATCGTCTTCTCTTTTATTGTACCTTTCTACTGTGATTTTCAATTAAAAATTTCGTCTATCGAATTTTACTGCGGAAAGTTTGTTTTTCAGTCTGGTTTGATTCTTTAGCTATTTATTTTACATATTAAGTAAGAAACACCAGTAACATACCGTACATACAATGTATATCATGGTTCATGGTACTCGTAACAGGAGCTCAAAAATGTCTGTCATTCTCCTATGACTATGACAAAAGACGGAAAAGTATTACATATTTATAAGCTACGTAGGGCTCATGGGAACTAGGTTCCAACCATATTTTTTCCTCCACTGTATTTTTAATAATAGTTGTTTTAAAGGCTTTGATGTAGTGTCTCTAAATTTAGCTGTAGGTAAGGTAGGTACCTAAATATGCTTTTTTGCGTGTGGCTCGAGGATTATCTGCTCCTTGTTTGAACGTTAATATGCATAAAAAGGCATAATGACTAAATATAGGTTGATTTAATTTACCCTGAGAGACCTAAATAAATATGTAGATATACGCATATCAATACTTCCAGGATATAGGTAGGTAAAATTCAATAAGTATTTTGAAAAATATATTGATAGTCAAGAATCCATTGTGTCACTGTCATTTCTAGAAATAATGAAAAATTAAGCAGTAACTTATCACGTATTTAACTACCGTGTCATGTACGTGTACATAACACTGATATATTACTGCAATATCGTAATTAATGCCACTATAAATTGCTATGGTCACAGATGAACGAAACGACCGTGATGATTGAACGGTGTGGTGACTTGCTGTGTCCGACTTGAGGCTCCAATGACTGGTCGTCTAGGTTATCAAATAATTAGTACTACCTAGGTATATAACTATTTACACATAATTAGTATAATTACATACTGACAGTTGTTTATAAACAACAGCTGCTAATTCATTCATAGTAGGTATTCATATTAACGACTCTAGGTATATTATTTTCCCTGTTTATCTAAAAAACTATAATTACGCGATTCCGCGAATTCATCATTCGGTTATCGATGTCGTAAAAAATCTGACTTTTTACTTGAAAGTATAAACTCTAGAAACCCATTACTTAATTTGATAAGCAACAAACAAGCGAATCTTCTGGGACATTTTCTTCGATTTCTTGAATCACTTGACGTGGGTAGTAAATTAGATGGTTATTAATAACTCATTCATTATTCTTTGTTTAAGATAACGTTGAAAAATAATGAACCTGTGTGGGCCGATAGTAAGGCGTCAACGCACCCGGTGCATTGTACTCCAATGATGCATTCAGTATCTAGCGAAGTAGCGATGAGTACGCGAAGGTCATTGCCTGAGCCTGCCTGTTTGCACTTACATAATCGTGTTAGTATTATGATTATGCGACTCTCTAGCAACTCCTTGTTCGCCGAACAATCGTCATTTCTCATTTAGGTATTTAAAGGGTATTTCTCTTGTTGTCACAATGACTTTATTGACGAGAAATAAGTAGTTCGAGCTTATTAGGGTTCCGTTTGACACGGTCCTCTTCTCGCCATCTTTGCAAATGTTATCGCTTTCACCGGGTGAAACTTGAGTTTCCAATAGTGTATTGGCGTGGAGGTTCGAAGAATAAAACCGTAGACTTTTCGAAAATGCTTATAATGCGTTAAAATACAAAAAAAATAGGAAAAAAGGTGAAAGTTCGAAATCCGTCTAGTCATGTACGCTTCTTCAAAATATCTCGAGTAACGGACGAATTCGTCCCCCCTCCGTGCCCCGCGGTCCCCGCTGAGGCCCTGCTTTTCGATTCTGCACATGCCCGCCCACGTTGAAAGGCTAGACTTTCAACAGAAAAGTCAGGTCTTCACTAGCAGTGGCCATATCTTGCATGATAGTCCATCTTGTGAGGCTGAATGCAGTACGGATTTCAGCCGCTGGATTTATGCCGTCCAAGATGCTGGCGCGCTGTCGTCGTTGATGACTGCCATCGACACGGTGAAGAGAGCTTCTTGCTGCGCTTCTCTTGTCTACGTGATCCAGGAATGTTGCTTTGATTCACCTTCTTCGGTGAGAATAGTTCCTGGGATCTCAGTAAGTGTTCGTCCGGTTATGGGATGATTTCGAGTAAGAGGTGAAAAAAGGGTCATAGGGTAGAGGAATTAACGTACGGTAGGTTAGAATTGCTTAGAATTACATTAACATTAAATGAACGCTGGACTTACAACAGTTAACACAATATGAATTGCATAACACTTATTTTTAAACATTAAAGAAAGAGTATTATGACACACAGTGGAGCAACTCCTTTAAGTACCTACGACGTTAAAAAACCATATGTGGAAGATAAACATAATAATATTTAAGTAGAAAACCGGTATACGTAAGAGTTTGGAAATTAACAAGGGTGAGCAATAAAATAATGGGAATAGATAACTGAACATGGTCACACATACGGTTGAACATGTTTTCAAAGATTTTGCGTTATAATTACTTACAAACTAACAAAAAACCATGACGTCACAAAAGACATAAAATGAAAGATGCGTTTATTAAATTAAGTATCGAGGTGGTATTGTCTACAGGCCGCGGTTCGACGAGATCGTCAGAATTACTTGCACGATTGTGTTTTAATAAGTGGTACTGTACGCTCCTACGACAAGTGTGGCGTCGGAGTACATCTCTGGCGGTAGACCTCGGCGGCTAATGAATCGGTGTAACTCAACCCTGTCGACATATTCAGGAGGCAAGTTGCTGCACGACTCCATAGTTCCAGCACTCGCTCAGCGCTTGGTTTCCCTCAGGATAGGTGCCTTCTCGGAAGGAAACTCCGAAGTCGCTCGCGCTCACGGTAACTTGCCTACTATCGATGCTACGACAGCATCGCGCGATATTACGTAATAACCGCGAATGCGTGTACACAAAGCAAAGCTTCGTCAAAGTAGGTTCTCGTAATGGAATAACGATAAGGGTCTTTACAAAATTATAAGACGAGTTTCTGAGTCAATTACCAACTACCCGGGTAACTCCTTGTGAATCGACCAAGGCATTCGATATGTTAACGGGTCCTTGGCTGTAAGAGGTAGTTTGATTTTAATTATGTTATATGACTCGAAACTTTCATTAACGTCCGCAATGCAAGCGTTCTGGTACTCCTTAAGGCTTGGTGAGTTAGTGATGAGATCGTCCTGCACAGTGGGTCCTACTAGCTGAACATCGATAGGAGTACTTCCGGTTGAGATTGCTGAGTTAACTGTTTGACTTGATAACTGAAGTACGTCGCGATGTGGCGAATAATTACGTAACGTATCGCTACTAGTGACCTTGGACATGTCTCCCAAAGTATCGAGCTCATCCATGGACTCCTCGTACATGGGTTTTATTGACGAGTGACCCTCTAGTCCACGCTCGAGAGGTAAAATGTTCAGTTTCGTCCGCTCGTACGAATTGTCTTGTAAGGATGGTGGTTGTGTTGAAGAGAACCGCACCATGACCCTACCGTCGGACAACCGAGTGGCATTTATGCCTAAATGTTCCTCGCATGCTTCTTCGTCGTGAGAATATTTAGCCGATGCGAGTCTAATTGTTGTATCCTCCAACCCCCGTAAGTGTGGCAACTCGTCGTCCTGACAGTGTACCCCGGCGAAGTTACAGCGCACACTTCTTGAGTTGGGTTGACCTACTATAGTACCAGACACAACCCAGCCTAATTTGGTTTCGTAGATCGTGGGCATGTTTCGTCCCAACGTCAGTCTACCATTTCCTAATAGTTCCCAATAGACATCGGCACCGATGAGAAGATCGACGGCTGCCGGCAAGTGGAACTTAGGATCGGCCAAGACAATATGTTGTGGTATGTCTAGCATAGAAATATCAACATCACGTAAAGGTAAGTTGCTAGTAATCTGCGGAAGTATAAAATAAGACGTTTCCGCACTAAAGTTTTTATCTAACCGCGATGTAAGTCTAGCCCTACACGTTTTATTTATTTTCGTATTAACGTTTGTTATACCTGACACAGTTGCGGCGACGTCCCTAGTAGGTAAGTTAAGTTTTCTCCACAGGTTCTCCGTCATGAAGCTCGAGGTACTACCGTTGTCCAACAGAGCGCGCGCTACGTGCACGGTGTCGTCGCGACCGTGTATCTCGACTAACGCGGTGGACAGAAGCACCTGACCTTGAACGAAGTGGTGCGTCGGTAGTGTGATGCCGCTGTTGCTGACGCAGTCCGGCCCGGCAGCCGGCTCTGCTGGAGAACAAGCCATGGAGTCTAATGTCGGCAACGCTAACTGTGCCGTCGTCTGGCCTACATGTAAACGCGTATTATGTCGTTCCGAACACAATCTACAGGGCCCGCGCCTACAATATTTCGCAATATGACCAGGTCTTAAACAATTTCTACATATGTTCATCCCTTGTACCTTATCTGCACGTTCCTTATTAGATAACGCGAGAAAGTCGGGGCACTCATACAGCCAATGACTACGCTTACATAACGGGC